>SJYA01002940.1:0-373682 GCA_006410615.1 Neotragus moschatus | reverse complement strand
GGACACATGCACACACACGGCTATTTCATGTTAATGTATGGCAAAAACTACCAAATATTGCAAAGCAATTAGCCTCCAATGAAAATATATAAATTAACTTAAAAAAATTCACAACATAACAAAAAATACACTTAAACTTTCATCATGGAAGCTGTGAAGAAGACTTCAAACTTTCTGCAAGTGTTTGAATACATAATTATTATGCCTGATGTATGACAGAACTTAATAACTGAAGGGATCTAAGAAATCATAAAGTCCAGGGCATCTCAGACTTCGCTAAGAAACGGTTTGAAAATTGCTTTAAATACAGATCCCTGGGCTTGCTTCCCAGAATATTTATTTGTGAGCCTGGATAATGGTAAAAGATATCAGCTGCATATCAATCTATCTAAATATATAATCTTCATATCTATCTATGTAACCTTCATATCTACCATCTATCTATCAACTGATTCATCAACACAGATAAGACTATACTGTGAACAAAAGCTAAAAATTAAATCATTCTATATTGGCTATGCTGCTGAGTCCATTAATTTGCATCAACACTTTGAGATTATATACTCTTGTGGGGACATGTATTTAACTCAATCTGTCAAATTCTAGGAAAAAAAATTGGGGCAGTAAAGACCAGAAAAATGTACGTATTTGATCTTAGATTAAGAGCGTCCATTTGAGTCTCATCCTCCTTTCTACACTCACTAGCCCCACAGCATGTAGAATCGGTGACACAAGTTACTTTTCCTTGTAACTGGTCAGCCCTAAGCATGGTTCTGACCAATGGTAGGTGCTGAGTGAATATTTGTTGAATGCAATCAAGTACCTTTGCTGTCCTCAGTTAGAAGTAAAGCAAGGGGAATGAGAAAAGAGTGTGGACGTGTCAACCCCTTCCCGATTTCCATCATTTGGGGACTAATTATCATCTTTCTTGATGCCTCGTACTTCCTACGCCTAACTCATTTCACTGCTCATTAGTACCTCCACCACACAGAGAATGGACAGGAGTTAATAAAGTGATTACAAGGGATAATATGCAAATTAGCCATGCTGGTTTGGTAGACAGGTAGATTGCAATTCTTGATTAACAAGAGGCTTTGAGATTACCTTGGAATATTCACTGTTATGAAACTCCCTGCTGGTAAACATATACAAGCAAGAGTATCAACTTGGTCTGCTAGTCTTTGGGATTAAAAATCAGCATTCATTGGCTGTTCAGCCACCTGAGCTGTGAGAGGTGCTGGTGCATCAAGAAAATAGATTCAGAAGAGCTTGGCAGGCTGAAAGGCCTTGAAGCAACGTTTGTGATCTGATTGGCAAGCAGTTTAATAAAGCACAAGTGGAGTTATGTGTGTGTTGTATGTGATACCATGGAAGAGTCCTGGTGTCAGTGATGCGTGCAGCTTCAGCCTGCTAATTGTGCAAGCAGGAGGACATCATAAAGGATCAATAGTGTAATGGACATGGAGAGAACACGTAGGTAAGGCCCCTAGCAGCCGCAAAAGAGGAACGAGTGAAGTGTGGGATGAGGTTCACCTCAGGGTTTGTTTCTGATCCCGTACTGATCGTGGGAATCTGAGGGGTATAGGTTGAGAAAGGAAAATGAGTCAACGAGAGGCCAAGCCCTTTACAAGTCCAACTTAAAGACCCTTCTTGGGGAAAACCAATAAAATAAAAAGACAAAATTAGAGAACTAAAGGGATGAGCAAGCTCAGAGACGCCGTATTTGGCTAAGCATAAGGACTTGGTGAAGCATCAGGAAGCACCAAGGGCTTCCTTGGTGGCTCAGAGCTTAAAGCATCTGCCTGGAATGCGGGAGACCCGGGTTTGATCCTCTGGAGAAGGAAATGGCAACCTNTAGAGAACTAAAGGGATGAGCAAGCTCAGAGACGCCGTATTTGGCTAAGCATAAGGACTTGGTGAAGCATCAGGAAGCACCAAGGGCTTCCTTGGTGGCTCAGAGCTTAAAGCATCTGCCTGGAATGCGGGAGACCCGGGTTTGATCCTCTGGAGAAGGAAATGGCAACCTACTCCAGTACTCTTGCCTGGAGAATCCCATGGAGGAAGGAGCCTGGTAGGCTACAGTCCATGGGGTCGCAAGGAGTCGGACACGACTGAGCGACTTTACTTTACTTCCTTTAAGGACTTGGTGAAGTGAAAGTCGCTTAGCTGTGTCTGACTCTTTGTGACCCCATGGACCATAGCCCACCAGGCTCCTCTGCCCAAGCGATTTCCCAGGTGAGAATACTGGAGTGGGGTGCCATTGGGGTGCTCTTTTAAAAATGGACCCCTGAGTCCTATTTGCAGGGTTTTCATTTAACATGCCTGGAAAATCCCATGGACGGAGGAGCCTGGTAGGCTGCAGTCCATGGGGCCGTGTAGAGTCGGACACGACTGAGCGACTTCACTTTCACTTTTCACTTTCATGTATTGGAGAAGGAAATGGCAACCCACTGCAGTATTCTTGCTTGGAGAATCCCAGGGATGGGGTAGCCTGGTGGGCTGTCGTCTATGGGGTTGCACAGAGTCCGACATGACTGAAGTGACTTAGCATCAGTAGCAGCAGCATTTAACATGCCTGGATAATGGAAAGAGATGTTTGTGTATCTACATTTATGTCATTATGTCTGTGTCTCCATAATATTCATAGAATGATGATGAGAGATCAATTAAAAATGCAGATACAACTATCTCCCTACTTATCTGTGTTCTTAAAGCTCTCCTAGAAAGTCTGATGTACTGACAGTTCTGGGCATCACTGATTAATTTGATTGCTTATTTAATTCTAAAATAACTAAGAACCATAAAGATTACGCGGCAGTCGATTTTTCTCAACAAGAAGACCTGTTTCCTGTTTCTTAGTGCAGCATCTTTTATCTCTGCCATGGATCCAAAGGACACAGAGAGGCAAGTGAAAAACTAAGCAGATAGTCAAGTAAGAATAAAGTGGAATTTGGAGAACAGAAACAAGCCAAACTTTTTTTTCAGTAAGAATCATCTGAAAATTATGTGAAGATCAACTTTTGAAAACGTCTTAATCTCAAAGATATCCAGGACACAGAATGAAGAGAAAGCTGAATTCAACACAAAAAGTTGAATTTTTCCTTAAGTACCTTAAAGTAGTAAATACTTTTGAAAACTCATCATTCAGTTCAGTTCAGTTGTTGCTCAGTCATGTCCGACTCTTTGCGACCCCATGAATTGCAGCACGCCAGGCCTCCCTGTCCATCACCAGCTCCCGGAGTTCACTCAGACTCGCGTCCATTGTCAGTGATGCCATCCAGCCATGACATCCTCGGTCATCCCCTTCTCCTCCTGCCCCCAATCCCTCCCAGCATCAGAGTCTTTTCCAATGAGTCAACTCTTCGCATGAGGTGGCCAAAGTACTGGAGCTTCCGTTTTAGCATCATTCCTTCCAAAGAAATCCCAGGGCCTGTCTCCTTCTGAATGGACTGGTTGGATCTCCTTGCAGTCCAAGGGACTCTCAAGAGTCTTCTCCAACACCACAGTTCAAAAGCATCAATTCTTTGGCGCTCAGCCTTCTTCACAGTCCAACTCTCACATCCATACATGACTACTGGAAAAACCATAACCTTGACTAGATGGACCTTAGTCGGCAAAGTAATGTCTCTGCTTTTGAATATGCTGTCTAGATTGGTCACAACTTTTCTTTCAAGGAGTAAGCGTCTTTTGATTTCATGGGTGCAGTCACCATCTGCAGTGATTTTGGAGCCCAAGAAAATAAAGTCTGACACTGTTTCCACTGTTTCCCCATCTATTTCCCATGAAGTGATGGGACCAGATGCCATGATCTTCGTTTTCTGGATGTTGAGATTTAAGCCAACTTTTTCACTCTCCTCTTTACTTTCATCAAGAGGCTCTTAGGCAGCATATTAAAAAGCAAAGACATTACTTTGCCAACAAAGGTCCACATATTCAAAGTTATGGTTTTTCCAGTAGTCACATATGGGTGTGAGTGTTGGTCCATAAAGAATGCTGAGTGCTAAAGAATTGATGATTCCGAACTGTGGTGTTGGAGAAGACACTTGAGAGTCCCTTAGACTACAAGGAGATCAAACTAGTCCATCCTAAAGGAAATCAGTCCTGAATATTTGCAAGGACTGATGCTGAGGCTGAAGCTCCAAAACTTTGGCCACCTGATGTGAAGAGCTGACTCAGTAGAAAAGACCCTGATCCTGGGAAACATTGAAGGCGGGAGGAAAAGGGGGTGACAGAGGATGAGATGGTTGGATGGCATCATCAACTCAATGGACATGAGTTTGAGCAAGCTGTGAGAGTTGGTGATGGACAGGGAAGACTGGCGTGCTGCAGTCCATGGGGTCGCAAAGAGTCGAACATGAGCGACTGAACAACAGCAACATAGATATGTGTGTGTGTATATATCTGTCTGTTCACCTGGACTGACAAAGATTTAGTGTTACCCCAGGACGTACATCACCTCCTTGCAGGTCTTGATAAATGGTTTTTGTGGTCATGGTGATGGGGATGGTGGTTCTGAAATGAATATCAGGGAGCTGATACCACTTCTTCTCATCACTGTTTAAATTGAACCTAAAGTGCTTCTCAGAGACTGAGTCCTTTTTAAAAAGTGTTGTTTTATTTTGGAATATAATTGACTAATGGGTTTCCAGGTGGCTTAGTGATGAAGAACCCACCTACAATGCAGGAGACACAGGAGATGCAGATTTGATCCCTGGGTCGGGAAGATCCCCTGGAGGAGGAAGTGGCAACCCATTCCAGTATTCTTGCCTGTGAAGTCCCAGGGACCCAGGAGCCTGGCGGGCTACAGTCCACGAGGTTGCAAAGAGTCAGGCATGACTGAATGACTGAGCACACAGCACACAACCCACATTGTTGGTTAACAATGTTGTGTTACTTTTAGATATACAGCAGATTGATTCAGTTATACATATACATATATCCCTCCTTTTTCAAATTCTTTTCCCACTTAGGTTGTTACAGAATATTGAACAGGGTTCCCTGTGCTATACAGTAGGTCCTTGTTGGTTAGCTATTTCTAAGGCTGAGTCTTTCAGCATCTTAGCGGCAGCTTCCTATCCGGAAGCTGGAGTCCTCCACCAGAAGGCACTGCACCTGGTCGGCCACTAGAGGGCAGCCGTGCTGCAGAGTGTATTCTTCTGTCCTTGCCAGGCAGCTGGAATCCTTGTGGTGTGGCTGCAAGTCTGCAGCAATTTCTCAGGGAGCAAACAGGTTGCTAGTGATGCTAGCTGGAGATCAGGAGAAAATGACTGTGTTGTATTATGCAGAAGAACTTAGCCTATTACTTTAAGGTAAATAAATCATTAGTTTGGGTTCATTTCTTTAAAGTGCATACCCCCCTCTTGCTTATCAATTATGTTAACCCAAGACCACCCCTCAGCTTTTATTTATAAGGACTACTCTCAAAGGCCATTCCCTGGTGGCTCAGATGGTAAAGCGTCTGCCTGCAATGCAGGAGACCTGGGTTCGATCCCTGGGTTGAGAAGATCCCCTGGAGAAGGAAATGGCACTTCCTTCTCCAGTACTCCAGTGCCCACTCCAGGACCCTTGCCTGGAAAATCCCATGGACTGAGGAGCCTGGTAGGCTGCAGTCCACGGGGTCACAAAGAGTCGGACACGACTNGATCCCTGGGTTGAGAAGATCCCCTGGAGAAGGAAATGGCACTTCCTTCTCCAGTACTCCAGTGCCCACTCCAGGACCCTTGCCTGGAAAATCCCATGGACTGAGGAGCCTGGTAGGCTGCAGTCCACGGGGTCACAAAGAGTCGGACACGACTAAATAATGTAATCAGATAAAAGTGACGGCAGGCAAGTGATAGCCATTAGTGAGTGTGGGTCAATTCCACCACAGATTGTTCATGAAAATCTTTAGTACCAGACAGCCCAAGGTTTCCACAAGGAAGGGCAAGCAGTTTTCATATGGGTCTGAAGTAAATGAATTGGGGGAAAGAATTCTCTTCTTCAAATCCCCATTACATAACGCATTTCAAAGACTAAGAGGAGGGACTATCGGACAACCTGTTCCACAGTTCTGTTTCCTTAGTGCAGATAACTGATATCTGAGTGTAGTTTGATTTTTTTTTTTTTTTAAAAAGTAACACCCAAGCACTGTAGGGGCAGAGAGACCCGTAGACGAGCCGTCAGCCCCTCTGTTCAAGGTCACTGTGTGGCATTCCAGTCCACGCACCCGTGAAACACCCGCCCGTCACTGTTGCTTCTTCTTCTGGCTCCGTCAGTGCCAAAGATGAGAATACGATGCTGCAGATAAAACCAAGGTCATGCGTTTGGTTCCGGTGCACGCTGGATGCTCCATGGGTGAGGCCTTCTGTTGCCTCATCACAGCCTCCTTGCACCGACTCTAGGCCACCTCCTGGCCCGACCCGGGCTTCTCTATACATGTTCTTACTCCAGCAAGTCCGGAATCAATTCCATTTTCAGCTCTACTTTTTTTTTTTTTTTTTTGACTCATGCAGAGTGGAATGCAGAATTTTAGTTCCCTGAACAGGGATTGAACATGTGCTTCTCCCAGCTTTGGGAACACAGAATCTTAACCACTTGAGGAAGTTCCCCACATAGCTTCTGAAAGTCTACTGACAAGCCACATTCTGGATAAACACCTCCCTGCTCTCCAGAGCTAAGCAGAAAGTTTCTTCCTCTAAGCTCTTCCAGAGTCTGAGGGTCACTTTATGAAAGTTGTCCTCTTTCACGCTGAATCAGATCTTTCGTCTTCCAATGCATGATAAGTTTCTTGAGGCCAGCTGCTGGTGCTGTTTAGTTGTGATGTCGTGTCTGACTCTGCCACCCCAGGGACTGCAGTGCCAGGTATCCCTGTCCTTCACCGTCTCCTGGAGTTTGCTCAGACTCATGTCCGTTGAGCCAGTGATGCTATCGAACCATCTCATCCTCTGCTGCCCCCTTTTCCTCCTGCCCTCAGTCTTTTCCAGCATCCGGGTCTTTCCCAGTGCATCGGTTGTGCGCATCAGGTAGCCTAAGTTTTGGAGTTTCCGCTTCAGCATCAGTCTTTCAATGAATATTCAGGACTGATTTCTTTTACGACTGACTGGTTTGATCTGCTTGCAGTCTGCTGCTGCTGCTAAGTCGCTTCAGTCGTGTCCGACTCCGTGCGACCCCGTAGACGGCAGCCCACCAGGCTCCTCTGTCCTTGGGATTCTCCAGGCAAGAACGCTGGAGTGGGTTGCCGTTTCCTTCTCCAGTCTGCAGCACCACAATTTGAAAGCATCAGTTCTTCAGCACGCATCCTTCTTCATGGTCCAGCTCTCACTTCCGGATTCAACTACTGGAAAAACCATTGCTTTGACTATATGGATCTTTGTCGAGGACAGGTGTAGCGTCTTCTTTTTTATATTCCACGCACTACTACTATGTTTATTTGCGAAAATTAGAGGCTTCAAAAGGATTTATTGACTGGTTTAATGCATTAGCTAAATTAACAAGTGGATAGCTAATGATCCCCAAAGGAATAGAGTAGCTTGGGCTGACATCACTCCTGAAAAACCAATTAAATAACACGCTCAAGCAGCAATTCATTTGTGCCTGAAAGAAACTACTTTTCTGTTTTCTCTTATTTTACATGACGGTGGTACTGTGTACTCACGGCTGAGAGAGAAAGAATTACCATAGGTGAATACAGCCAAGGAAGTCAGGGATAAATAAATCTGAAGACTCGCTATCCATATGTATGGCTTGATTTATCCTTGGTACATGCAACACTCAGATATGAATGACAAGAGGGGTATTTTATGTTTCAAACTCCAGTGTCCTCGCTGGGGAGGAGCAGAGGCCGTTCTTTAAGGAGGTGGGGGCAATTTGTAAGACAGAAGAATCTATGACACTGAAAGAACACAAGAGGGCGCCCTTTCCAACTCTGTTACCGGAGAAAAATATGTCCTTGGTTCTGGAGACGTTGAGTGAACTCCTGAAGCATTGCTAACCCTGGTATTCACGTTTTGCCTTCTCAAAACTAAAAAAAAAAAAAAAAAAAAAAAANCTTTTCCTCTATTTCTTTGCATTGATCACTGAGGAAGGCTTTCTTATCTCTCCTTGCTACTCTTTAGAACTCTGCTTTCTGGAATGCAGAATGAAGCAGCGCAAAGACTAATAGAGTTTTGCCAAGAAAATGCGCTGGTCATAGCAAACACCCTCTTCTAACAACACAAGAGAAGACACTACACAAGGACATCACCAGACGGTCAACACCAAAATCAGACTGATTATATTTTCTGCAGCAAAAGATGGAGAAGCTCTATACAGTCAACAAAAACAACACCGGGAGCTGACTGTGGCTTGGATCATGAACTCCTTATTACCAAATTCAGGCTGAAATTGAAGAAAGCATGGAAAACCGCTAGATGNGGACATCACCAGACGGTCAACACCAAAATCAGACTGATTATATTTTCTGCAGCAAAAGATGGAGAAGCTCTATACAGTCAACAAAAACAACACCGGGAGCTGACTGTGGCTTGGATCATGAACTCCTTATTACCAAATTCAGGCTGAAATTGAAGAAAGCATGGAAAACCGCTAGATGACTCAGGTATGACATAAATCAAATCCCTTATGATTATACAGTGGAAGTGAGAAATAGATTTAAGGGCCTAGATCTGATAGATAGAGTGCCTGATGAACTATGGAATGAGGTTCGTGACATTGTACAGGAGACAGGGATCAAGGCCATCCCCATGGAAAAGAAATGCAAAAGAGCAAAATGGCTGCCTGGGGAAGGCTTACAAATAGCTGTGAAAAGAAGAGAAGTGAAAACTCATCCTATTTTTACCTAAATCTCAGTTTTTCAGAACCAAAGACAAGATTTTTTTCCAGTATCTCAGGCACAAGTGAGCAGATTTATAGTAATTGGAAGCCATAAAAGCCATAAATTTATTTATGTTTTAAACTAATAAACCAATTTATTAGTTTAAAATGAGAAAGAAAACAAACTAACAAACTAGTAGAAAACGTTTGCTTATGCAGTATAATGTCTTTTTGTAATCAATCACATTGGGTTATCAAAACCAATAAACTGCTTGTTTTAAGTAAATTTAAGAGTAAATTGGGTATAAAATTATATATATATACATATAGTGGCTGAGTAGTATTCCATTGTGCATGGGTATAAAATTATATATATATATATATATATGGCTGAGTAGTAGTCTATTGTGCATATATATATATATATACACACACACACATATACATATAGCCCATGTCTTCTTTATCCATTCCTCTGCTGATGGACACTTAGCTTGGTTGCATATCTTGGCAATTGCAAACAATACTGCTATGAATATTGGGATGCCGTATCCTTTCAAATTCATGTTTTGGGTTGTGTGTGTTTTTTTTTTTTTTTTTTTCGGATGTATACCCAGCACTGAAATTGCTGGCTCATATGGTAGGCCTATTTTTGCCATTTGCAGCAAAATGGGTGGACTTGGAGGGCATTGTCATAAGAGAAATAACAAATACTGTGTGATATTACTTATCTATGTCATCTAAAACAAATGCAACTAGTGAATACAACCAGAAAGAAGCAGACTCATAGATACAGACAATGAATTAGTGGTTACCAGTGGGGAGAGGGAACGAGAGAAGGGCAATATAGGGGTAGGAGATTAAGAGATACAGACTGTCAAGGATTATACAACATGGGGAACACAGTAAATACTTAGTAACTACAAATGGAGTATAATCTTTAAAAACTGTGAATCGTACGTTGTATATCCATGACATATCATTTATGTGTTGCTGTTTAGTCACTAAGTTGTGTCCGACTCTTTCGTGGCCCCATGAACTGTAGCTTATCAGACTCCTCCGTCCATGGGATTTCCTGGGCAAGAATACTGGAGTGGGGAGCCATTTCCTCTTCCAAGGGGATCTTCTCAACCCAAGGATTGAACCTGCATTTCCTGCATTGGCAGGTGGATTCTTATACATCAAGTATACTTCAATTTAAGAAAAAAAGATATAACTTAATCGAAGTGTTACCTGGGTAAGGTTAGCAGATGTTTCCTTCACTCCGACCTAATGTTGCTCATTGGATGGGATAGTTTTTCAATGCTGTCATAATACCCCTGGGGCAGGAATAGTGAAGAAAACACCTTAATATCTCTTAGCTTTCTGTCTGAGTTTTAGCTTCCTTCACCTAACATAATGTTTTAAGGCTAATCCAATGTTTCAGTGTGTTTTAATACTTCATTCTTTGTACCACCAAATAGTATTCTATTGTATGGTTACACATTTTTTTATTCACTCACCAGTTGATGGATCTTTCACTTGCAGAGTATTAAATAAAGGTTCTTGTGTGGGTATATTTTTAATCATTTTTAGGTGAATAGCTAGGAGCTAAATTGCTTGGTCATGTGTTAGCTCTATATTTAACATTTGGAGAAACTCTTGTGTTCACTCTGAGGGATTGGTCTGTTTTCCAATGGGTCTTCCAGCTTTAGCACAGTATGACTCCATAAAATTTGTTGCAAGAAATAATTATAGTTAGTAAAAAATTATCATAAATGTTTAAATTTCAATTATTGAATACATATCAGTTCTCACTGCTCATTTTGATCTGTGTAGAATAAATATTTTATAACCAAAAGAGATAACACTATTTCAAAGGTCCATTACTAGTACTGAGGATAACTAGGCCAGTCTTCCCCCTTGATAGCTGTCATGAGGCCAGTTTTCTCTATTATCTCTTAGGTAGTGATCCTTCTTTATTTCTTTGATTTGAACTTAAAACAAGAATATGTGAATACAAAGGGAAGGGAAATCTAGGTGTTCATTGCATATGGTGGCTAGATTCTAAAGAAAAATAATTATTTATAGTATTTGAGTTCTCACTGATATGCCTGTACCCTGCCAGGCTCCTTTGTCCATGGAATTCTCCAGGCAAGAATACTGGAGTGGGTAGCTATTTCCTTCACCGGGGGATCTTCCCAACCCAGGGATTGAACCTGGGTCTCCTGTATTGCCGGTGGATTCTTCACTGTCTAAGCCACCAGGGAAGCTGTCTTCACAGTAGTTGAGTTCCTAGTGATATGCCTACTCTACTTGTATTATATGTTTAAAATATGTAAGTTTTAAAATCAGAATTTTAATACTCACTCTAAGTGAAAAAAATAAGACATTAAGTTATCAGCAAAAAAAAAAAAAAAAGTAATTTTTACCTGCTAAAGAGTAATCCGGTCATAATCGTGCTCTGTTTTAAATATTCTGATTGGCTATTACCATCTCTAGTTTCGCTGTATTGAATGTTGAACAAGTATGTCAAGATCTGATCAAGTGATAAGAGGAAGAAAAAAGCTATTAGTTCAAGCAAAACTTAATAAACACCAGTCAACTCAGTGAGAAAAGGAACAAACAAAGCCCATTCAATTTGGATGGATTTCATTGTCGAAACAAAAGCATTCAATCTTTTAAAATGTTCTTGGTGTCAGCTGTAGATTCAGGGCTTACCTTAATGCATTCATGTCTTGCATGCTAACCTTAGTAAAAGTATATATCATATTTGTTTCATAGGTATTTGTTTCTTTAAATTATTTTTGAGTAAATGAATGAACACAGAAGCTACAATTTGCTCTATCCTTTAATATGAAACAATCAAGTCGCAGACATTATGATTGTTCTTCCCAAAACCTTACTTGAATTAAGACCTAAGAGTAAGAAAAATAAGCTTAAATTAGTATCTCAATTAAAGATGGGAAATTGCAGTTAAAATTAAATCTTCTTGAAATCAATTTCAATAAACATTTTTACATTGGAATATCTAATAGTAGATTTTTGGACACAGATTTGAATAAAACATTTCATTTTGCCAAATAAGAAACCTATTGTGGTCTTTGGGAAACACCTAGGTGTTTTGATAAGGAGAAAAAAAGTCACATCAGAAGGGAAGTTAAAACAATAAGGTGCTATAGCAGACAGCAAGGACAGAAGCAGCGAACTCTTCTGTTTGCCACCTCCAACAGGCAGGCTAATCAGTTGCAATTAAGAGGCAAAGTAGCAGTCTGATAAACCACACTTGCCATCAGTTGTCATCTTAGTGACCAATTCACACCTCCATCACAATGACTTCAAGTACTCTAATCCCTTCAAGTACTCTAATAACCCCACTCTCGGAGCAGAAGAGGATTAGGAAATGGATAATGGATTGTTAAGGCTCTAATGAAGTGGAGGGTGAGGGGATGAGGCCTCTCGGTTGGGGAGGCAAAGAGAGGTAGGGGGTGGATTGGGGCTTGCAGGAAAAGGCTTTAATTAAAATTTGGGTTCACTTTGGTTTCCTGTATTTGAGCAAACTTAATTTAAGAGGTCTAAGACTGCTCTTCCTATGGAGTTTACACTCTCCTCTATTTTACCCATTCCCACATTCACAGAAAAATCTTGGCTAATCTCTACACTGTTTTTTTTCCCCCCTTGTGATTAAATAACATTTAGAAGTGCACATTCATTTTAACTTCTTTCATTTGCTTTTTAAAGATTTTTTCTCAATTAATATATAAAAGTTACAGGGACATGTAGTCAGTACCCTCTTTTTCACCATCTAGAGTAATTTTGTGTATGAACAATTGAACACAAATGAAAGCAGTTGTATTTTATATACAACTCATGTCACGTCATTTCCTGATTCTGAGAGGCAACAGAGCCTTGCATCAGGAGGACAGAACACAAGCAATTTTCACATGCGGTTTATAGAATCAGACAAAACAACTGCTAAATTCTTTTGCAAGGAAAAAATTAGACAATATGACGGCAGCTAAGTTTCCACTGCCCGAGAGCACATAAAGCTGTGTTGATACTCCCTTTCTTGATAACATGGCAGAATGTGCTATTACTGATATGTCTACAAGGAATGGATTTAACTAGCCAGTCTAGTCCTTTCTTTGGGCTATATCATATCAACATGAACGTAGACCAGGGAAACACTACATTATTTTAAAAATAAGTGTGATCAGCTCCTTTCGTGAATAGTCCAGTAGTCAATAATTCTCCCCTTCCATTAATCTGAGAGTGGGGCTTATTTAAATGTACATAGTTATTATCACTTTATGTATAGTTGTAGCAGCAAGAATATATTACTTGTTTTGTTGAATCAAAACTACTGCAGCTGCAAATGTAAGCTCGTCACTTAAGATTTTTTCTTATTTGTTGTTCTAAGCAGAAACACTGCATCACGACCCTTCTTATTAAAATTCACCCCACAAGATCTTATAGCCAGAGGAATTGAGGTTCTTGAGTTTATGGAAGATTTTAGAACTTAAGAGACTTTGGCAATCTCACAATATTGGAGAGTAAAGATGTTAGAATTCGTGTTTTCCTTTCAAAAGCTAATCATTATTAGACAAATAGTTTAAAATCCCCTCCATGTACACAGAGATGGCACCTTATTCTTCTGACTCAGATCTCACTGAGGTGGGTGGGTAATAGCTGTCTACTCTCTGAATCAAATTTGAACAAATTAAAGAATTAAGATCATTAAAACCTGTACTTCAGAAATCAAAAGTCATTAATTTCCATCATTCTCAAAAATGTCAATTTATCCAGTGGGGTGTGACAGTATCTGTGTTTCTATTATCTTCCCCATTAGGATTAATGAGACCTCCCCCTCCCCACCCCTTCCAAAATCAGATCCCAGGGCCAAGTGGTCCTGTGTTGATGAGATTCTCTTTCAATTTGGTTGTTTCAAAATTCTGTGCGGAGTAAGAATACTGCCCCCCGCCCCTCAAAGCACTCCCTTTCTTTTTCCCCAGCCCCGCTGCAAGAGCACCCTGCTCGTGTAGTACTAAGAGGACAAGGTCAACGTCTCACTGGCTTTTATTGATTTATTTTTCTTTTGTGTTCAACAGATTGTTGCGACACAATGGCAAACTTCGGGAACACGAGCCCCGCTTCCTCAGAAGCCGTCTTGCTGTGAAATATTAGAATGGCAAAGGCTAATATATGCATCCGCCGGGCAGAGGGGACCGTTCCAGCCCACATTTCACACCGCAGCCATCAATTCATTGGTTCGGAGGGAAAAAAAGACGCCTGCTCTTTGCTTGACCAGCTGCAGCGGACAGGAGCCGGAACATATGCCTGTCTGAAAGGGGAGGAGGGCGAGCGGCCTCTCCGGAGACATCACACAAAGAAAGCCAATCTCCTCCGCAAAGCGTGGGATGACTTAAACACTCCATTGTATTAAATATGAATGAGTCCTCATTGTGGCGCGCAGTGTGTGCGGACCCGCCGAGTCCTCCCATTAGCTCCATGATTAACCAGGTTACACCGGGAAGCCGCGAAGGTAAATAAGGCCAGCCTTCTGTCACTTCCTCCCCCAGGCCCGGCCGACAAGGGGCCGGAGCGCGGGACCCTTTGTAGTCAAGTGGGTGGAAAGAAGAAATAACCATGAATGTCATGCTTGGTAATTAAAAAAAAAAGGGAGACAGACAGACAGAGAGAAAGAAAGGTGTCTCCAGGGGCCGTCTATGGTAAACAGTGTGAAAACATCTTTCTGATCAACTAACATGTTGGTATTGTTCCCTTTGACCACAGAGGACTAATCTAGCCCCCTCCTAAACAGGCTCCTGTATTCCCTTTTGTGGTCAAGAAGACAAAAAAAAAAAAAAAAAAAGACATGAATTAAAGCTGCCTGATTCTGCTTATTAGGGGTGAGCCCTGATTCTGCTGGGCCTAGACTCTGCTAGGCTGTGAACTCAGCTTCCATCTCCCTCACGCGTGGGTCCCTCTTCCCCCTACTCTGTCTGAATCCCCCTCCTTCTTAGAACAGATAAACACCGTAGTTAATTGGTTTATGGAAACTGCACCGAAGTTACAATTCTTACAGCAGCGTGAGCTTTGAGAAAATGCAAAGAAATGGGTGACCCTTTAAAGGACACCAATGAGAGAAGTATGTATTATCTGAGTTCAGACCTGGAAATCTAAATATCTGATGTGTAAAAAGTTTTGTGACTATTTTATTTTAGCTTATTAATATGACATAAAGTTGAAAGGTTTTGGTGAGTCATATTTTAACTGACAAATATTTCTAGAGCCTACTTATTGTTTGAAGACCAGTAAGTGTCTGGATTTCTATTAGGTAAAAAAAAGAAAAAAAAGTTCTATTGTTTAAAACACCATGGCTGTATTGGGTACAAAGTGGAATATTTTGGTAATCAGAGTATAAATTATTAAAAAGTGAAGACAAGTTATTTTGACAAACTGTAGAAATTTTAAATTAAAACAAATTTCAAATAAAGAGAAAGGGTAAATGTACCTCTAAGAAGCATAAATCCTTTGGAAAGATTGTTTAAACATAGCATTTTGAGAACTAAACATTAATGTCTTTTTAAATGTAATTTTGATTTCTTCAGAATTGCTTTATCATTAAAGATATGAAGTTTTATTTTTCCAATTTTCCTACTGATATTGACCTTTCTTTAAAAAGCTATAACAACTATGCATGAGATAAGTCCCCGTAACATACAAACCAAAAAAAAAAAAGGTTTCCAAGCTCAGTTTGGAAATAAAATAAAATATACCAATAATTTAAGACCTCTCAGGTTGCATATTGAGTATATATTTAAAATATATATTGAACCTTATCTGTATTGATCTCAAGTCTAAGGTATAATCACTCTTATTATCTACATGNCATTACTTTGCAACCTGTCTCTTATACACATCTAGATGTGTATAAGAGACAGATTTAAGACCGCTCAGGTTGCATATTGAGTATATATTTAAAATATATATTGAACCTTATCTGTATTGATCTCAAGTCTAAGGTATAATCACTCCTATTATCTATATGACTTTTTCCCTAATCATAAAATTATGATGTAGAAAAAAAGTCCCAAATGATGACAGCAAAATTCTGTTTTGAGAAATAATTTTTAATATTTTAAAAATTCAGGAAAATGCCAAATAAGTAAGATATGAAAGGAGTATACCAATCAAAGAAATAATAGAACTTCTGTTATTAATTGAATAATTCATTGATTAAAGAAGTTTGCTCCTCCAGCATTTACTAGGCGATCTCAAAAATTCAAGCAATATAGATTCCATGTTGTGGGCCGGGATTTCAATCTAAGGATAGAAACCACACTGACTGGACATTAGATAAGAGATTTTCCTGGATTATTTGCCACTTAACTTCTTTTTATAAAAACCATTTTCAATTATTTTTGATGAAAACGTTTGTAAACTACCCAACTTCTTCTTTTTTGTGTGTGTCAGAACAAAACATACAAAATTTAAATTGGTTCAAGATCATTCTGAATGATCAATCACATTCAAATTGGTGAATGTGAATCATCCTATTCAGTTTTTTCTCTGAATAGGGCAGTGCCTGTCTATGGTGGATGATGTGGTTCTAGACCTGAAGGGTTTTGATTCCCCTTGCTCCCTGCCAGCGTACCCAGATCCCCTAATCATACTGGGGAACATCCTTTTAACATGATACAGTGATGACTTTAGAAGCAGGGGTTTGAACTGGAGAAGATTGCGGTCATGAACTTGGCACGCTTGCCTCTGCCTTTCTGAATACCCATTGCCGAACTTCATGTTTGGGGCTAGTCTTCTTTATGTTCTTTCTCATCTGCTTCATCTTCTGTGGCTCCATTCCAATCTTTAAAAATTTCTCACTTTGACGGTCATGTTATGGATGGTGTCTGAGCCTGTTTTTCAGCTAAGTGAACTAATTCCAACTTTGACATGAATGTTTTCATGGTTCTGGCCTCTTTTTCCAACATCTGAGGCTCCTCAAGGGTCTTGGATTCCTCTATGAATTCTGGCTTGGAAATCATCTGAAATTTGAGGAATTCTAGGATAAAGGATTTCAAAAATGGAGTATTATTTCAGGATGACAAGAGAAAGTAAAAAATATCCAATTGCTGGGTTCTGCCATGGGTTTCTGAAAATTTGAGATACTGGTCCCTTAGCTCCTGCCCTGAGTAGCATCGCTCCTGGAAAACGACGTAAATGATAAATGACTCTAGTCACCATTTCTGTGTCACTGTATGAGAGAGAGGTGAAAATTCCTCTTTCTTGGTTTGTGCAGAGTTGTTTTAAATAAGGCTTGAATAATGAATGAGATGTTTTCAATCTCAAATTTCATATGTTCTTTTAGATATGCAGAAATAAAAAAATTTGAAATGATAAACTATGATATTTCTATATGTTGTTCATATTTAATATACTTTTTGATTTCCAGTTATATCACCAATGGCATAAAAATTCGTGTGTTATTAAAACATTTGTCAGTCCTTATGGAACCTTTCATTCTCTAAGATTCTGAACACTTGTTTTATTTATTTATAGCTGAGATTCAAGTCATTTATCAGGTAAGGAATTCTGCATTTAAATTACCTTAATTTCTTCCTAGTAAACAATGGCAAACAAATTTTCATTAAGCACATTATGTTAAAAACCTGAAGTTAAGAATAATGATTTTAGATTTTGGGATTATTTTATCTCAATTCTGCAAAGCTATTTCGTACAGATTGATAAACAGGATTTTTTTTTTTTTTTTCTGGAGTGAGAGAAAGAATGCTAATTTTGTACTTTGCATTTAGGTCTTTTTTCAAATGCAGAAGTCTCCTTTACAAAATTTGGTTTCTAAGCATGAGAATAATGGTATTCTGTCAACCTTCCATATCACTGCAAAAAATCAACAATGCATCACTGTATCTAGTGGAACCTGCTATGAGAGTCATAATTACCAAATTCTTAATAGAAAAAGGTGCTTATAATAATTTCTTTCTCTATGATAGTGTTTAATCCAGTGAATATTTTCTAGTTCTGTGATAGGTAAAACCTTCAGGCAGAACAATAAGGGAATTTGACAGAAAATTATAAAAGCCTAAGCTCAGTTTTAGTGGCTTGAGTCAATTTTTCAGAATTATGTCATGTTATTTATCTTAAACGAACCTTGGATTGTTTCCTTGGTTAGATTTTAATATTTAAATTATGGGATGAAAACTTTAAGAATAAAATTTATCCTCACAGGCTACTTAATATTTTTCTTTGAAAGACCTTAGCATTGGCTGACTTGCTAGTACCAGAATATAGTGAACTATAGCCAGAGGATATTTTCACTAGAATTAGCTTTTATTCCATGCTCTGCCTGAATGCTAAATGCATCAGTTGTTCCAACTCTTTGTGACCCTGTGGCCCATAGCCTGCCAGGTTCCTCTGTTCATGATCTAAAAACTAAGATCATGGTCTCCAGTCCCATCACTTCATGGCAAACAGATGGGAAAGCAATGGAAACAGGGACAGGCTTTGTTTCCTTGGGCACCAAAATCACTGCAGATGGTGACTGCCGCCATGAATTTAAAAGACATTTGCTCCTTGGAGGAAAAGCCATGACCAACCTAGATAGCATATTAAAAAGCAGAGACATTACTTTGCAACAACAAAGTCCATATAGTCAAAGCTATGGTTTTTCCAGTAGTCACGTATGGACGTGAGAGTTGGATCATCAAGAAGACTAAGCACTGAAGAATTGATGCTTTTGAAATGTGGTGTTGGAAAAGACTCTCGAGAGTCCCTTGGACATCAAGGAGATTAAACCAGTCAATCCTAAAGGAAATCAACCCTGAATATTCATTGGAAGGACTGATGCTGAAGCTCCAATACTTTGGCCACCTGATGCCAAGAGCCATCCCATTAGAAAAGACCCTGATGCTGCGAAAGACTGAAGGGAGGAGGAGAAGTGGGCGACAGAGGATGGGATGGTTGGATGGCATCACTGACTCAATGGACATGAGTTTGAGTAAGCTCCGGGAGATAGTGAGACAGGGAAGCCTGGCGTGCTGCAGTCCGTGGATTCGTACAGAGGTGGCCGTGACTGAGTAACTGAACAGCAGCAACAGGCAAGAATACTGGCTTGGGTTGCCATGCCTTCCTCCAGGGATCTTCCTGACCCAAGGATCTACTCAGCATCATTATTTATCCTTGAGGTTGTCATATTTCAAACTATTAACCCATAATAATAGCATAACAATAATAGAAATGAAAATGAAACTTGGAAATATCCAGATTCTATGCCAACAGTTTTTATGTTTTTATTTAATTTTAAACTTTTCCCAGTCCATGTTGAAATGAATATACAATTTTATATATTTTGATTATGAAATAAATACAATATTGTATTCTGTTTCTGTACACCGCAGTAAGCATTTTATATGTAGCAACACAGACTTCTGATCACTGCTTCAAGTTTCACTTAGCATTTTAACACAGGTATGCTACTACTACTCCAGAGTCCATTCTATGGTTACACATTGAAGTTATTTCCGATTCTCTATTTCCAATATTCCAATAATCTTCTGATAAATACTTCATAAAACTAGTATTTTCTTTCTGAAGAATTATTTCTCCAGGAAATCCTCAGGTAAATAATTGAAGTGTGTTTAGGAGCATCTTATTCCTTTCTCAGGTGCAGTAACAGTCAGACCCTTGGTTATTAACCTTTTTTTCATTGAACACTAATTTTGTGTGCCACACTAGAAACTTGTGATCTTTCACACACTCTCATAAGTTTCTGCACCTTCAACTCTCTATATAAATTCCATTGCACAAGAAGCCTTGTAAGAAAAAAAAAATGCTGCATTGACTTAGTGAACAACTTTGGTTACTTCTTCAAGGCCATTTTGAATTTATTTTTCTCAGCATTTTCTTGTTATCCTAGTCAAATAAGATTTCAAAATAATACCAGGCTTGGGATAGAGTCCTCCCAAACACATTTTTCAATGTTCCCTTTTCCCTAAAGTTCTTCCCTCAGTGTGTGGCTTAGGGACGATCTTTTATTTATTTTTTAATTTTTTTATTTATTATTTTTATTTATTTATTTGAAGAGTTAATTCTTTTTTTTTTCCATCTCAGAGGAACGACCTTTTAAAGAGCTATCCTGTGATGATAATATGATATAAAATATTTCTAGTTCTATAATTCAAGCACATGCCATGTAAAAATATGATTTTGAACTTGATTAATCAATAGATAGTTTCAAAAGTGGAATGGCATTCAATTCGAAGTAAAGTATGAAAAATTTTCATAAATGGGTATTCTAAGAACATACATCTCTTTTGTATGTAGACAGATATATCTATTTTAAGCTCCTAGAAGCATGCTAATTCTTTGTTGAGTATGTCAAGGTATGACAAAGGCAGTGACAGCTAAAATAATCTCAAGTACATTTCAGTATTTACACTGTTTTTGCTGTTGTTGTTGTTTATTTATTGCCTACTCGCTCAATCGTCTCCAACTCTTTGTGACCCATGGACTGTAGCCTGCCAGTCTAAAAGCCCTGAAACAGGGTTTTACAGGGCAAGATCTTAGAAAAAAATGACGGTCACTTAGGTAGACCACCATGCTGTATGACGCTTCTCCCTTCAGGATATTCATCAGTTTTTGGCATGGGGTTTAGGGAGAGGACAGCCTGGGAAGTCAGAGAGGGTGACTGATAAGGAACAGCAGACTTTGGGGATTCTCAGGGCAACCAGTCAATCCTGATATGAAAGGGCCATAATCCCTGAGAAAAAAGGATGTGTGCTTGGTCATTTAGTTGTGTCCAACTTTCCAGCCCCATGGACTATCTCCTGCTAAGATCCCCTGTCCATGGAATTTTCCAGACAAGAATACCAGAGTTGGTTGCCATTTCCTTCTGTGGGGCATCTTCCCAACCCAGGAATTGAACCTTAGTCTCTTGCATCTCCTGGATTGGTAGGCAGATTCTTTACTATCAGTGCCACCTGAAAAGGATTCAGAGAGAATAATTGCATTTCCTGAGTTTTTAATTCATACAAGGCAAAGAGTTTAGAAGCTAAAAAAAGAATCCAAAGTGAAGATTTTGTTAGTCTTGTTATTTTCACAGTGCTGTCCATTTAGCAATAGAGTTCTATTGTCTATCAAATCTATCAATCTATCTGTCTACTTAGGGATGAAAATCGGGAGTTCATCCTTAGATCTCTAATTCCAACCCATCATCACAAAATTCAGTCTGGTCTTCCACATTTCCATTGTATAACTCCTGATATCTTCAATATGTTTAGTCATTTGGTCAATTTTTGAATGTTGGACTTCCCTCGTGGCTCAATTGTAAAGAACCCACTTGCCAATGAAGGAGATGTGGGGTCAAGATCCTGGGTGGGAAGATCCCTTGGAGAAGGAAATGGCAACCCACTTCGGTATGCTTGCCTGGGAAATCCCATGGACAGAGCAGCCTGGCAGGCTATACTCCATGGGGTTGCAAACAGTCCAACACAACTCAGTGACCAAACATTATCTCTCAGTTCTAGAATACATTGAAAGTAGTTTCATAATTGTTCTTCTATACCAGTGCAAAAGCAAATCCCATAACTAGAGTTCAAAACGTATTTACTGTTCTTTCATTCTAGAATGGATAATCACAACACTGTATGCAAAAACTGGTTGTTAGATTAGTTTCACCCTCTTGTCAGTGTGATTATGCTATTCATTTTAAATGAATTCACTTGTTTGTGTTCCCTATTACAGTTTTACCACATGCTTGTTGGTATTATTTTATTTTACTAAAGATGGAAAATAGAAAAATGGCTCCAAATTTCAAGAAGAGTCTCTTTCCCGTCCCCAGAATCCCCTATTTCACATGACTAGCATTCTCTGGAACATACTTTGGGAGGGGCTTTAAAAGTTTGAAAATGTTCACCCCTTTCATTCCAGAAGACAACCATCTGGCCGTCAGCTCAGCCTGCCAGTGACACCAGAGACAAGCCTGATTGACTATGCTCTTCAGTGTGACTTGGATAGTCTGTTTAAACAACTCAATTTAAGCCCATGCTTAATATCAGAGTTCAGAGGAAAATGAATTAATCCTCTTTAGTAGATTTACAGCTAGTCTCTTAGGATACTAGTAAGTGTTGTTCAGTAGCTAAGTCCTTTTTGACTCTTTGAGACCCTGTGGACTGCAGCACGCCAGGCTTCCCCGTCCTTCACCATCTCCCAGAATTTATTCAAACTCATATCCATTGAGTCAGTGATGCCATCCAACCATATCATCCTCTGCCATCCCTTTCTCCTCCTGCCCTCGTTCTTTCTAAGCATCAGGGTCTTTTCCAATGAATCAGGTGTCAGGTGGCCAAAGTATTGGAGCTTCAGCTTCAGCATCAGTCCTTCCAATGAATATTCAGGGTTCATTTCCCTCAGGATTGACTGGTTTGATCTTCTTGCTGTCTAAAGGACTCTGAAGAGTCTTTTCCAGCACCACAATTTGAAAGCATCAATTCTTCAGCACTGAGCCTCTTTATGGTCCGACTCTCACATCCATACATGACTACTGGAAAAACCATAGCTTTGACCATACAGACCTTTGTTGGCAAAGTGAAGTAACATCAACTTAGCCAAATTTTGTAGAATGCTTTAGAGCTTATAATGCTCGTACATCATTTCGTTTCATCTTACGAAAGTTCTATGAGGTCAGATTTATTTTATTCTCCATTTGCAGATGAGAAAAGTGAGTTTTAAAATTTCTTTTTAGCTTTCTTGATTTCTCTTGGTTTCCCACAGGCAGTGAACAATGAACAGACAACTCAAGCGCTGTCCTTAAAATTCTAGTACTTCTAAATTATCAAATCATTTCTCTTCACTGAAACCACACACTTTCCACCTTCTGGAGAGGCTAGAAAATATACCCTGAGGTTTTCTTCTATTTCTTGGAAAAAAATCACTGGAACATTCTCTTAGCGTTCTACCTTCTCTCTTCATAAACCTTGCCCATCCCAACTTCTCCTTTTTTCTTTCGATGTTTTTCCTTTTTCCACTTCTTTTGTACATTTTATAAAGTCCTCAGATATACCAAAGTTACTGTATTTTCCATGTTAACTATTCACAAGTTGCCAACTTCTATTTTGTCAACAATGGGATTTCTAGCCCATAGATTTTTCATGACACCGCTGAAGAGGGTTTCAATGTTTGAGAGATGTTTGGTTTTTCTTCCTCACAGGTTGACTGTTAAATTGTACTGTACATTTATCAAGGATGCTCTAAATGGTACTAAAGCTGACAGAGAACAAGCAAGGGCTGACAGCTTCACTCCAGTTACAGCTGATTAAAGGCTGCTGAGGCCTGAGGGCCCAGTTTCTGAAAAAGGACCACTAAAACTTGAACAGTTCCAGCCTGAACATTTTATTCTGGCTTTAGTGAAAATGTCTGGATCTTGCGCTGGTAAAAATGGTTGTACCCAGGGAAAGTCAGCAGTGGAATAACAGAGAATATGAGCTTACATTGAGTTGCTGCTTCTTTACTAGAAGAAAAATGCATAGTTTGGAAAATAAAAGAAATGCACACACCAGTATACCAAGTGAGCAGGTGTACTATATGCACAAACAGAAAGACCGCATTTAAACTTACAGACACGCCTACACGTCTAATGATGCCCCTTAATGGTTATTACCAGCTCTTATGACGCTAAGTAATCAGTGCCACCAGGATACATAATAATAATAGGCCTTCCATTTGCATAGCACCTTTCAATCTCCAAAATGTTGTCACGTCTGTTACCTCATTTGATCTTATGCAATAATCGCACAAGCTAAGAAGAGACATCAGTCTTACAGATGAGGAAATTAGGGTACCTTAAGTTTAGGTAAGTTACAAGCGATTGCATGGCAAAGCTGATCGTTAATTTAGCTTCCCACCCTTGTTTTTCCTGTAAATCAGTGCCTAGATATGATAATTAGAGGTTTAGACCTTTTTTTTTTTTGGCAAATATTACCTGCACTGCAGAGACCTCTTGTTTATTATTGTGTTCTGTCAAAAGTGGAAATGAAAGTGACTCAGTCATATCCGACTCTTTGGGACCCTGTGGACTATGCAGTCAAGGGAATTCTCCAGGCCAGAATACTGGAGTGGGTAGTTGTTCCCTTCTCCAGGGAATCTTCCCAACCTGGGGATCAAACCCAGACCTCCCATGTTGCAGGCAGATTCTTTACTGTCTGAGCCACCAGGGAAGCCCAAGAATACTGGAGTGGGTAGCCTATCCCTTCTCCAGCGGATCTTCTCAACCCAGGACTTGAACGGGAGTCTCCTGCATTGAGGCGCAGTTTTTACCACCTGAGCTACAAACAAATTCTCTATTGAAGTGTCTTTGACATTCTAAGATTCTAGGTTACCTGATGGTAGTGTAGAATCGCAAATCAAAACCACAATGAGCTATACCACTTCACTTGTACTAGATGGTTATAACAAAAAAGTGGAAAGCAAGTATTGGCAAAGATGTAGACACATTAGAACCTTCTTCATTACTGGCGAGAATGTAAAATGGTGCAGCTGAGAAAGTTGAAGGTAGGGATTCATGGAGCTGAGCAGACTCAAAAATGTTTTTTTGTTGTATATATCCTTGTGTGTGCATGAGAGCTTGCTCTTTGGGACCGTACTGACTGCAGCCCGCCGGGTCCTCTGTCCATGGGAATTCTCCAGGCAAGAATACTAGAGTGAGCTGCAGTGCCCTCCTCCAGGGATCTTCCTGACCCAGGGATCGAACCCAGGGATCAAACTCACGTCTCCTGCATTGCACGTAGATTCTTTACCACCGAGCTGCTAAGGAAGCCCAAAACACCCTTGTACCTGCTTTGATCATGGGACAATGGAGCCTCTGTTCATGTTCTATGTTTTAATGTTTGTGTTTTATGCTTTAATGTTAATATGATAATAAAGCCTTTACCACGTGCTTCAAAAAAAAGAAAATAGGAATTCAATAGATACTTATGCACCAGTGTTCATTGCAACACTGCTTACAATCTTCCAATATAAAAGCTGTTCACCAATTTCCAATTTTTCTGCCTTAGAAATATTCTCAGGTAAAGCAAATATCTACATATTCAAATAATGAGCCAAATTTATTATATGCACTTAAGTGTTTTTCTTATAAATTTTCTTATTTGACATGATATATTTATCCTACTAAATCCTTAACATATTTGCTAAAAGGTTTAAATTTAGTTAATCTAATCGGATCAATCAGGCAAATAATAATCTCATGAACAACCTGTATTGGTCGCCTTATTCTTTTACTTTGAAATCAGTTGCTNTAAGCACCGAAGAACTGATGCTTTTGAACTGTGGTGTTGGAGGAGACTCTTGAGAGTCCCTTCGACTGCAAAGGGATCCAACCAATCCATCCTAGAGGAAATCAGTCCTGAATATTCATTGGAAGGACTGATGCTAAAGCTGAAACTCCAATACTGTGGCCACCTGATGTGAAGAACTGTCTCATTGGAAAAGACCCTGATGCTGGGAAAGATTGAAGGTGGAAGAAGAAGGGGAAGACAGAGGATGAGATGGTTGGATGGCATCACTGATGCAATGGACATGAGTTTGAGTAGGCTCAGGGAGTCGGTGATGGACAGGGGAAGCCTGGCGTGCTGCAGTCTATGAGGTCACAGAGTCTGATACAACTGAGGGACTGAACTGAACTGAATGAATGCTAGCTAATCACTGAAGTTAGTGACTACAGCCATGAACCTAACAGATACTTGCTCCTTAAAGGGCAACCTGTATCAAACCTAGACAGCATATTAAACAACAACAAAAAAAAAACTGCTTTGCTGACAGAGGTCTGTATAGTCAAAGCTATGATTTTTCCAGTAGATAAAATCCATATTCCAATGGATATGAATTTGAGCAAAGACTGGAAGATAGAGAGGGACAGGGAAGCCTGGCGTGCTGCAGTCCATGGGATCACAAAGAGCTGGACGTGACTCAGAGAATGAACAACAACCTCACTGCTAGATAAAGGGCTTCCCCTGGTGGCTAAGTGGTAAGGAACCTGCCTGCCAATGCTGGGGATGTGGGTNCCATATTCCAATGGATATGAATTTGAGCAAAGACTGGAAGATAGAGAGGGACAGGGAAGCCTGGCGTGCTGCAGTCCATGGGATCACAAAGAGCTGGACGTGACTCAGAGAATGAACAACAACCTCACTGCTAGATAAAGGGCTTCCCCTGGTGGCTAAGTGGTAAGGAACCTGCCTGCCAATGCTGGGGATGTGGGTTCAGTCCCTGAGTTGGGAAGATGCCCATCAGAAGGAAATTGCAACACACTTCAGTATTCTTGCCTGGGAAATCCCATGGACGAAGGAGCCTGGCGGTACAGGCCATGGGGTCACAAAAGAGTCACACACGACTGAACATGAACATACTCATACCCTGAGCTCTGAGCTGGCTAACATTCTGGGATGTGGACTCTGGTAGCAGCAAAATCTTTTATGGGGGTCAAAGAATTGATTCCTCCCAGAGGGTCATGGAGTGTCCTTAAGAAGATGATGTTAAGATGTGTCTTATCAGACTGAATAGAGTTCTGACCAAGTCAGATGGAAGAGAAGTAAGTACATTTTGGCTAGAGGGTTTGGAATGAACAAAGGCCCAGAAAAGAGGAAGCCCCCGAGGTATTCTGTGAAAATGTGCAAATTGCTAGGTCAGGAACACAAGCACCTGTAGGAACAAGGGCAGGACACAGGACTGGAAATCTAGCATGGGGGTAGGTCAAGGAGAATATGCAAGGGTTTACCCTTGAAGACAAATTTGGGGGTTCTCCTTCAGCTCTTTCCACCCATTATATATACTCAGCAAACAAGAAAGCATGAATAGATATATTCACCCCAGAGGAAGCTGCTATAGGTCAGAAGGAGGGAGGCTGTGGCTCTTCACTGAAGAGACAAAGTGTTTCCTCCTTCTTTTTTTTTTTTTCTTTTTCTTCTCTGTCAAAACTAAGTCTAAGCTGGAAAGGGGAGTGAAGCAGAGGAGAGTGAACAAGAGAGAGTATGGGGGATTAAGGCAATTCCCTAGGGGAGGGGCATGTGGATTAGCAAAGGGGCAAAGGAACATGAGACAAAGAAACCCAGAATCTCGACCAAACTACACAACATCGGATCACAAGGCTTGTGAAATTCGCTTAACCTTTTGGAGGTTGCATGTCCTTTGTCTGAACCGAGAGTTGACTTGGCAATAATGGACGTCCTTCTGGATATAATATTTTATTACTATAAAATATTTAGGATTATGAAAAAAGCACTGGATATCTGAAAGATAAATTTCCATTTCAGCTTTCAGTTCAGTTCAGTTAGTCATGTCCGACTCTTTGCAACCCCATGAACCATAGCACGCCAGGCCTCCCTGTCCATCACCAACTCCCAGAGTTTACCCAAACTCATATCAATGCAGTTGGTGATGCTATCCAGCCATTTCATCCTCTGTCGTCCCCTTCTCCTCCTGCCCCCAAGCCCTCCCAGCATCAGGGTCTTTTCCAATGAGTCAACTCTTCCCATGAGGTGGCCAAAGTACTGGAGCTTCAGCTTCAGTATCAGTCCTTCCAGTGAACACCCAGGACTGATCTCCTTCAGAATGGATTGGTTGGATCTCCTTGCAGTCCAAGGGACTCTCAAGAGTCTTCTTGAACACCACAGTTCAAAAGCATCAATTTTTGCACTCAGCTTTCTTCACAGTCCAACCCTCACATCCATACATGACCACTGGAAAAACCATAGCCTTGACTAGATGGACCTTGGTTGGCAAAGTAATGTCTCTGCTTTTGAATATGCTATCTAGGATGGTCATAACTTTCCTTCCAAGGAGTAAGCATCTTTTAATTTTATGGCTGCAATGACCATCTGCAGTGATTTTGGAGCCCCCCAAAATAAAGTCTGACACTGTTTCCACTGTTTCCCCGTCTATTTCCCATGAAGTGATGGGATCGGATGCCATGATCTTCGTTTTCTGAATGTTGAGCTTTAAGCCAACCTTTTCACTCTCCTCTTTCACTTTCATCAAGAGGCTTTTTAGTTCCTCTTCACTTTCTGCCATAAGGGCGGTGTCATCTGCATATCTGAGGTTATCGATATTTCTCCCGGCAATCTTGATTCCAGCTTGTGCTTCTTTTACTTTTAATCAACTTCATATCCTTGCGTACCTTCATCCAGTTTTAATATTTATAAGTTAATAATGGCTGTATCTACATACAGGTGCTATGCATACTTGAAAATACACATGGAGAATTTCACACGCTCCACGAATGCTGATGTTTCTCTTTTTATAGCTGAGTTTACCTAAGTGTAAAATCAGTGTGAAGCTATGCTCCCTATTAGATCCAGTTCCACCACAGTCTTTGGGAAGCTGTAGGCAAAAGGAATCAGGATTCCTGGACGATGAATCTGCTACTTCTTACTGGAAAGGCTCCACCAAAAACCATCGCCAAAGAACCAGGTAAAAGATAGCTCTGCCTTCCTAACAGAGCTCCCCTCATATACAGTCCATACCACACATATGATCATGCTGCTGCTGCTGCCATTTAGTCACAAAGTCATCTCTGACTCTTTGTGACCCAGGGACTGTAGCCTGCCTGGCTCCTTTGTCCATGGGATTCCCCAGGCAAGAACAGTGGAGTGGGTTGCCATTTCCCCCTTCAGGGAATCTTCTCAACCCAGGGACTGAAGCCACGTCTCTTGTATCTCTTGCATTAGTAGCTGGGTTCTTTACCAGCTGAGCCACAAGTTCAGTTCAGTTCAGTCACTCAGTTGTGTCCGACTCTTTGCGAACCCATGAACCTCAGCACACCAGGCCTCCCTGTCCATCACCAATTCCCGAAGTTACTCAAACCCATGTCCATTTAGTCAGTGATGCCATCCGGCTATCTTATCCTCTGTCGTCCCCTTCTCCTCCTGCCCTCGGTCTTTCCCAGCATCAGAGTCTTTTCCAATGAGTCAGCTCTTCACATCAGGTGGCCAAAGGATTGGAGTTTCAGCTTCAGCATCAGTCTTTCCAATGAATACCCAGGACTGATCTCCTTTAGGATGGACTGGTTGGATCTCCTGGCAGTCCAAAGGACTCTCAAGAGTCTTCTCCAACACCACAGTTCCAAAGCATCAATTCTTCGGCGAGCCACAAGGAAAGTCCCATATTCAACTATAGTCAGACCCGTAAGCTCTGACCATTTCAATTAATAACCCTATGGTCAAAATCTCTTACTTTAAGAATGATTTTCTGTCATAACTGAACCAACCGNCACCACAGTTCCAAAGCATCAATTCTTCGGCGAGCCACAAGGAAAGTCCCATATTCAACTATAGTCAGACCCGTAAGCTCTGACCATTTCAATTAATAACCCTATGGTCAAAATCTCTTACTTTAAGAATGATTTTCTGTCATAACTGAACCAACCGTTATTCTGGGTCACCTGCTAGTCTCAGACAGACTGACTAGGAATTTCATCAAGGACAGAGCAAGACCCATGCTAGGCACTGTGACAGTCAGGGCTACAAAAAGCCATTTATTATTTATTTTTGGCTCCTTAACAACACTGAAATGTAGTTCTCATTGTTCCCACTATGTAGATGAGAGAATGTTGAGTCCCAATAAAAGGATGACTTTTTTTTCCCCCAAGGCATAAAACTAGCACTGTCCAAGGAGACTTTGGATCTCGTCCTATGTGATGAGAAAGACAAAATGTGGGCAGGAGCCTGTGTGTGCCTGCATGCAGGTATGTATATGTGTGAGAGTGTTTGTATGGATCTGTTTGTAACTTACTGAACAACAAATATATAGCTACATCTTTTGGTTACATAAGGTAAATGTAGATTGAATAAGCATTAATGCTTACCTTTTCTCATAAGTCAAAAAGAGTTATTTGTCAGCTTTGAAAAGCTCTTCTCCCTCTCATCAAATTCCATCGAACATGGAACCCATTTATCAGAAATCTACACATAAATGTCGTTTACACTGATCATGTCCATAGACTGGATGTAAAAACCAAAGTGGGAAATATCATTTTAAAAGAGAAAGCAATGCGTGTGTGTTTTGCAAATTGTTTTCGAAGTACACTAAATGAAGGCGCCTCCTTTCTCCCAATAATGATTTCTTACCCAGTTGCTAAGTACAGGCCTACACGTCTACTTATTGTCTACTCGTCTTTCTTTCCAGTAATCTGGATTTATGCCGTGTCTACCTTTCTCCTTCATCTGCAAGGTCCTAGGACATTCAGGTAGCCAATCTGTCCTTAAATATGTCTCTGAGGAAATGGTGCTAATTAGTATTGGAATTTACAGCCTTCCATTTTATTGACTTGTCCTACTTTCTTTGATAATTAACTAATGAGTAAAGTAATGAGCTATGTTAGTCAGTCATGCTGTTCAATTAAACGGCAAATCAATTATTGAAAATGGTTTCGGACAGCTCTAATGTTGGCATGATGTGTGCGTGTATGTGTGTGTGCGTACTGAATGCAAGTGTGATTATGTCCTAGATATTACAGAGTCAGGCTATGGGAGGGAATTATGACTCAGAAGGTCCTTTCTGACTGCAATGCAAAGAGGATCCGATGCCACATACATATGCAGCATTATTTATCTATGTTCTTTCTACAGTGAGCAGTTTTTACTTAACTGAGACATCGCAGCTTCCTTGACTTGTGTGAAATACATCACAAGGCAATGTGTTATGGATGAGTAATGAGAGATGGCAGAGAAGCAGGAATCAACTTTTTCACTTTAAAAAAGTGTCAAGGGCAATATGGCTGAAGTGAAAAATAGGTCTAGTTGTGGTTTAACTTTTTAATCTCAGGTCATTCATCTTAGATATTTTCCCATTCTTCTTTAATTATATTGGAAACATCTTTGTGAAATGTTTGTCTAAAATAACATATAAAATTTATTGGGCATGAAAATGTAATCCAATGTCACTGTAGAATGGGGAGAGAATAGGTACACACACACACACTCACACACACACACACACTCACACACACAGACCTGGTAAGCTAAAAGCCAAATTAGCAGAGTGCAAAGAGCCTTTGTCCATCTCTGGCCTTGAAGCCTCCCTGGAAGGCAGGTAAACTGGTAGTGAGCTCCTCACCAACCACGCTGTCACTTTGTAACTCAGTAGGACCCTATGGGGTCTTCCCAAGACAGACCCCTCCCCATATCATCTGCTTTAATTCTGCTCTAAAGTGCCTAAATAATAGTATCTGATGCACATTTCCTGAGTTGTTTTGCGGATACCAAGATGCCCACCTAATGGAAGAAATTAACAACTTGAAGACCAAGAGCACTGTTTTCCCAGTCTTAACTCGAGCCTGAGAATTGGTAGCATCAACCCCTGTAACATCACCCTGTTATGTCACCATCCACTGATCAGAGAATTATGCACAAGCTGATCACCTATCCTGGGACCTCCCTCCCTTATTTGGCTTCTAAAACCACCTTGCTGAAAACCTTCAAGGAGCTTAGGGTTTTTGAGCAGGGTCCCATGACCCTTGTCTGGCACCTTACAATAAATGCTGCATTTTCCTTGACCACAATCTAAGGTCAAGAGACTGGCTTCACTTAGTGGGCAAGGGGACCCATGGTTTGGTCCAGTAACAATTTATGATCTTTTCTACTTTTAGTTTCTTGCTCGGGGTCTTCAGATATGCCTGTCACACACACACATCTTCTCTTTGCATTACCTTGCACTGGTAATTGAGTGTGTGTTTTAGATAGAACACCCTATAGACTTTCCATCTGTTTTTGACCTTGTGGCATCTAATATTTTTGGCAAACATTGCAGGTTAAGTAGAGTGCATTTTTTAAAGCATGGCATTATCTTAGCTCATAGTTCTTCAAAGATTATAGTTACAACACCAAGGACTATTCAAACTCATAACAACCCATTATTAATTGTTTGTAAAGAACTTTTAGTTTGAGATCTGCTCCATTCTTATTTCATCTTCATGACAGCCTATTTCCAACAAGACAGTAAAATAATTATTATATTTTCCTTTTATATAGCTTAAAAAGTTTGTCATTTTAAGGAACTTAGATTCTCAAGAATATCTTCTTTCAGGGAAAACTTGAATAAAGCTTTAAATGGTAAGCCTTTTGTTAGCATAGGAGAATGCAATTTGCACCTTCAAAATATCCCCAGATTCTTTAAAGGTGCAAATATTGCTTTTATTCCCTAAAGTACAGTTTAAAATCTTAAGCTTCAAAAATGATTAAGCTTTATTATAGAAACAACAAAGCAAAGCAAATCAAAGCCAGGTCAAAAATGGCAACAGCGAGTTTTCATTTCCAAACAGTTTTAATGCCGTGTTTGTGTTCTTGCCTGAAACGAGGCAAGGAACACAAACATTCCCATATGAATCAAATTAGAATTTACATATGAATTACATTAGAAATATGAGCTCCATCAAGGAATAATTAGCACTGTCCTGGGTTATGCGAAGGCGAATGAAATTAAATAAGAACAATTTCAAAGGCAAGTTTTGTTTTGCTTCTTCAACTAAGCTGGTTTAATCAGTGATAATGACTGAAATAAATCCACTCCATCTAAAGTAATGCACAGCCTACCATATTGTGTGAAATGCCATTACCGACTTAGTAAATCATAAAGTCAATGAGAGGACATCACTCATGAGTCTCTGACATGGTTATTCTGTGCTTAATGCCAACTGTGGATGTGGGAGAAATTGATCCAATCAGAAAGCACGGTGAGGGCTAATGTTACAGAATATTCCAGGAAGACATCATAAAAGTCAAAGGGGACTGCTGGCATCGCATCCTACCTGTTTCGCGTCACATTTGTTGATGTTGTTACTGCAAATGTTAGACTGTGCTCACAGAGGACAGAGACAGAAGTTTCTACAAAATGGGAGTGCTACTAAAGAAACAGAGAAAATGTAATAGCAACTGGTATCAGCTGGGTGACATAGATGTACTTCAGCCACTAAACAGGGCTATGGTTTATGAGTGTCTTCTCTAATGAGCTAAACTCCAGTGACCATAAAACTGAAATATAATTATGACATTAAAGATGCCTATATTTGAACTTAATTATTAATTAATTTAATGAGAGGAGAGGAGGTTGTAAAATTGCTAATTAAATGGCTCTGTAAAACTGCAGACGGTGAGGATTTACCAAATGATGAATCCCACAACAGTATTTTTGCTATATCAATATTCTGTTAATATTCAGTATGCCGCAGGAGCTAGCTAGAAGGTGGTCAAGTCGACCTGCAGGTGTGCAGTGTGGCGTGACCTCAAATTCCAAATGACAGCCACCTTGAGGGTACTTCAGCCCCTCCATGTAGAGCAGACACTGGAGTCTGTTCAATGAACTGAGCAGGTCAGGGCACAGTTCATCGGACTGCAGTTACATGGAGACAAAATGCTTTGTTTTTTGGTTTTGTGGTTGAGCCACTGTCTTTGATCTTTTCTCCTGGTGCTTGGAGTGTCAAGGTCAACTTGCTTTGTATTAACCAAAATTGTGGGGTTGCAAGAAGTCTAAATATTTATCTACTTTAAAAGCAAGACAATATTTCATATTACATATTTATGGAAATGCAAGTCAATTAAGATGTCAATTCTTGGCAATTCACATACTAGAACAAACAGACATGGATTTTAGCATGAGATAGACGTAGGCTCAAATTCTGGTTTTAACCTATGTTAGTGACATGACCTTGGGAAAGCAAGTACACTTCTCCAGGCTTCTCAGTTTCTTTATTAGTAAAATGGGATAAATATTCCTAAAGCCATAGGGCTGTCAAGAGGATTATATTAGTAAAATCTGTAATGCAACTAACTCAGTGCTTACCCATAGAAGGTGCTTAAAATGAGAAATAAGTAAAGCAAGACTACATATTGAACTAGAATCTGAGAGACTATTATAGTCATTATAGTGTGAGATAGTGTTTTAAGCTCAGCATGCAAAAAGCAGTGTTCAAGTAACGTCAGGCTTTAACATACAGTCCTCAGGAGAAAAATGTTCACTCTCATTCAAAGGATTTTTACTGAAGGATTTTTCACCCACTGAAGTCAAATTTGAACTGGGAAAAAAAAAAAAAAAAAAACCTTTAATGGCACATTTCAAAGGATAGCTGAGTAAAATGCAAGGTAATTGAAAACACAGTATGCTAATTGCTCATATAAGCTTAAAGTTATCCTTATCAATTTGCAAAGGACAGTAAACAGATTTTCTTATCATGAAAAGGTAATTCAAATTGATTCAAATTAAGTGCAGGACATTGTTTGAATTACTTAAGTAAATCCAAAGCCCTTGCTTTCTTCTTCTTACTTTACAAACAAGCATTTTTTATTAACAAGGGAAATGATTGTCCCTTTGGGCACTTAGAATAAATGTTCATTACACTGACATTCCCATTCTCCCAATACCTAGTCAACATGAACTTCAGACACGTGTACCCCAATGTTCATTGCAGCACTGTTTATAATAGCCAGGACATGGAAGCAACCTAGATGTCCATCGGCAGACAAATGGATAAGAAGGTTGTGGTACACATACACAATGGAGTATTACTCAGCCATTAAAGAGAATACATTTGAGTCAGGTCTAATGAGGTGGATGAAACTGGAGCCGATTATACAGAGTGAAGTAAGGCAGAAAGAAAAACACCAGTACAGTGTACTAATACATATATATGGAATTTAGAAAGATGATAGTGATAACCCTGTATGTGAGACAGCAAAAGAGACACAGATGTAAAGAACAGTCTTTGGACTCTGTGGGAGAGGGAGAGGGTGGGATGATTTGGGAGAATGACATTGAAACATGTATACTATCATGTAAGAAATGAATCGCTAGTCTAGGTTCAATACAGGATACAGGATGCTTGGGGCTGGTGCACTGGGATGACCGAGAGAGATGATATGGGGAGGGTGGTGGGAGGGGGGTTCAGGGTTGGGAACTCATGTACACCTGTGGCAGGTTCTATTGTAAAGTAAAAAAAGAAAAAAGAAAAAAAAAAGAAAATGATTGAAAGAAATAAAAAATAAAAATAAAAACTAGTGACGATGATAAATATAAGAATAGTCAATGAGCTTAGACTGAATCTACCTAGGAATGAAGGCAAATCTATTTATTTGCTAACAAAATGAAAAATCAAAAATGCTATTGATTATATTAGAGTGTTAGAATTCATAAACCACCTTGAAAAACTTGGGCTTACTAAAGTCCATTTATGGAGGAGGTCCTAACTGTAGACATTTCATGCTGAGCATGTCTTTGAGGTGTATTTCTGATTGCATGATATCTTGATTTCTAGAGTGGACTTATGATTAGAATGAAAGTCTGAAAAGATTAATTAACTAATCTTAGATTATAAACTTTCAAACTAATTGAACAAAGGAAATACTTCATCAGCAAAATCCCTGATTGGTATCGTACAGCAAAAGATGATATGGCATGATGTAAAAATATAGCTGAACAATGTCACAGTAAAAACTTCAAAGGTAAGGAAGGGCCTTTTTCTTAATTTTAAAATAAATGGAAGGATTTATGGTGACAAAAATCAGTGAATCAGTAGCACGAATATGATTAGCAAAAAAAATTATAAGTAGGTCTAAAAGTAATTTCCAAGAAAGCTTAAACTATCAATCTTGTCAAAGGAGATCATTGATTCGTCCTCACTTTTAATCCACTCTGTATACAGAATTTTCCTGGAGATTTTATGTTTTTAATATTTATTTTAGAATAGCTGAAGTAGTAACAAAAATACTATTTTGGTATTTTCATTGAATTTTGTTACCTGGGTAGATTAATTACCCAGGGAATCATTTATGTTATAATGTAGTCTTACATCATAAGATGAAATAGATGCTTTATTTACGCAATAATTCTAAAAGTTTTCAGTTATAGTTTTTTATATAGAAATTGCATATTTTTGTTAAATTTGTACCAAGACACCTTATATTTTAGCTATTATTACAAACTGAGCCTTTTCTTCCATTATGTTAATACTTCTCTTCCAGCTTTGTTGAGGTATAATTGGTAAATAACATGCATTTTTAACATACCCGATGAGTCTTCCCAGGTGCTGCAGTGGTAAAGAATCCACCCACCAGTGCAGGAGAGGTGGGTTTGATCCCTGGGTGAGGAAGATCCTCTGAAGTAGGAAATGGCAACCCACTCTGCTCTTCTTGCCTGGAGAATCCCATGGACAGAGAAGTCTGATGGGCTACAGTCCATGGGGTCACAAAGAGTTGGATACGACTGACTGAGCTCACACAGCGCAAGGAACATGACTTGCTGACTTGGTGTATATATACATTGTGAAATGATTACCAAAATCAGGTGAATTAACACATGCCTCACGTCACAAAGTTGCCTGAATCCTTAAGGTCTCCTCTCTTAGCAGATTTCAAGTTTACGATACTCCATTATTAACTACAGCCACCATGCTCTGCATCTGATCAGTGTCTCCACACTTACTCCACCCCAGCACTCATCAACCACAATTCTACTCTCTGAGTTCAACTTTTTGAGTTTCTAAGGACAGATGAGATCATACAGTATTTTTCTTTCTCTTCCTGGCTCATTTCACTTAGCATAATGCCTTTTAGGTTCACGCATGCTATCACAAATGGCAGGGTTTCTTTCTCATGGCTGAATAATACTCAATTGTATTTTCTTTAGGGCTTCCCTGGTGGCTCCGCTGGTAAAGAATCTGCCTGAAATGCAGGAGACTCCGGTTCGATCCCTGGGTTGGAAAGTTCCCCTGGAGAAGGGTATGGCAACCCGCTCCAGTATTCTGTGCCTGGAAAATGCCATGGACAGAGGAGGCGGGTGGGCTACAGTCCATGGGGTAGCAAACAGTCAGACACAACTGAGAGACTAACATTTCGTTTCACTTCTTATTTTCTTTATTCATTATATATTTTTTAACTATTGGTTTTATAATAAGAAGGCTATTGATTTTTCAAAGTAACTTTTTGCTAACTTTATTAGATTTTTTTGTTTCTCAATTGCCTCTATTGAGTTTTCTACCTACATAAAATAATCTTAATATTTCCTCTAGCTTTTCATTTTACATGCATTCATTTCCCTTCTGTAATGGCATTATCTAGTACCACCAAATGTTGTTATTTTTTAAGTGTAAGATAGTAGACATTTTTACTTTCTAACAACTGAACATTAAACTTCAACTACATCAAAATCATGTTAGACACTTCAAGGAGAGTCAAAGTATATCTTGCGATATCTGGATTATGTTATTAGACTTTTTGTTGCATTTTAAGAGGAGAGTGAAAGTTAATAATTATTCGTTAAAAGCTCTAGGTGAGATAAAAATAAAATACTGTCAAAGTTTAGATAAAACAGAGATTTTTGTTCTAGGTAAGTAAGTCTTGCCTAGAAAATCCCACANTATCTTGCGATATCTGGATTATGTTATTAGACTTTTTGTTGCATTTTAAGAGGAGAGTGAAAGTTAATAATTATTCGTTAAAAGCTCTAGGTGAGATAAAAATAAAATACTGTCAAAGTTTAGATAAAACAGAGATTTTTGTTCTAGGTAAGTAAGTCTTGCCTAGAAAATCCCACAGATGGAGGAGCCTGGTGGGCTGCAGTCCATGGGGTCACGAAGAGTCGGACACGACTGAGCAACTTCACTTTCACTTTTCACTTTCCTGCATTGGAGAAGGAAATGGCAGCCCACTCCAGTGTTCTTGCCTGGAGAATCCCAGGGATGTGGGAGCCTGGTGGGCTGCCGCACAGTGTCGGACACGACTGAAGTGACTTACTAGTAGTAGTAGTAGTAGGTAAGTTTATACAGCACCAGTGTGGTAATACTGAGTACTTAATGGTAGCATTTGAAGTCAAGAGATCATATTGATCAAAGACTTGGAGACGGAATTGCTCATAGGCCTAGTAGAAATGGCAGTTTATGATAATGAAAAGGCTAGCTAACTGCAGATTCAGTGCTGAGTGTGGGCACGCATCCAGTCATCATAGATACAAGTTAGAAGATACCTTCTTCCTCTGTGTGTAAAAGATTTACTCCTTGACTTTGTAACTTGGGTGGCTCCTATCTAGGTTTTTCACAATTAATAACATTTATTCATCTTATGTACTTTCTATCTTTTTTTCTGTGATGAGGGAAGAATATGGAACTAAGATAAAACCTCACTTCCTTGATATCCATGTTACTGCTGGAGGAAGAAACTGCATTTTTAGAACAGAGGACTTGTTAAAATAAGAGCAACAAAATAATGTAAAAGAAATTCTTCAGTTGAAATAAAAGAGGTTAGTTCGCTGAGTAAAGTAAGCATGATTAACATAATTGTACATTCAGAAGTAATAGGCTGGTGAGGGTAGGAATTAGAAGTATAGTGTCTTAGGACCTATACTTAAAGTGCAGTGAAATGGACGTAGTAGCAGAAAAGGAATTTCAGAATTCTAAACTCAACGTTGTCACCGACTAGTTGACTGACCAAAATCAAGTTAGTCAATTTCTATAAGTACCCCATATCTTACAAACTTAAGGAAACAGCTCTAATCCACCCTTTCTTTAAAAGTAAAGTAAAATCAAGAAAGTCTATATTAAATATGTTACCAATAAATCATAAAAACTTAACCACCACAACAGATTTTCTGAGTTGTAACACATGTTGGTCTTTATCTATAGCCCACTGCCATTTAGGAAAAGAGCTTTATTTTTAAAAGCTATAATTTTTTAAAAAGGACACATGGGAACTCAATTCATTCTTCAACAAACGAAAAAGCCAAAACATCTGGTATACCAAATGGAGCAGGAGCAGAAAATGGGCTGTTTCACAACGCAGTCTTTTAACAGTGCAGGTGTATATTGATAATCATTTGGCTAGAAAAATTCTCTGCCAAGCCCGGATCCAGACTTTTGCTTTGAAGGAATTGTAGATAATTGAGAATAGGTTTATAAAAGCTTTGCTCTCCATTCCTAATTATGACATAAACTTTCTATGTACTGGGCTGTTTTACATTTATGGTCATGCATTTGTAATCTGAGAAGTGTTAAATCTGCTTTGCTTTATGAGCATTTGATCCATCGAAAGTTAAAGGTTGTGTTGGGGAGGCGATGAAATACCCCATAACATGGGCACATAAAGAGAAGACAGTTCTTCCTACATAAAAGAGAATAGTTGAGAAGGAGTTGATCAAAGTGTTGAACCAAGGAGCAAATGAAAGGAAGTTGGAGCTGTGGGATTATTCACGACTACTACTGCCTCAGTATGGTCTTAAAAAAGTAGAATGTCAACAAGTAGTGTGAGCAAAAAACAAATGACACCTTGTCCATCTCTCACCCATAAATTCATCAAATAATATTACTGTTCTTATACAAATGTCAAATGGACAGGTATTTGAGATGGTGGTACTTTAAAAACCTTATTGGCTAACTAACAGTGTTTATCTTAAAAATAAATGTAAAAAAATTATATTAATTTCAATAAAATAATAGCAAGGAATTAAAGGGTCTTAACATGTTATTCCCCCAATGCTTCTGTGATAAAAATTGTTTAGGAAATTATTGAGAGTAGGAATTCTAAGGATCTGTAGTACCTTCATGTGCATGATAAATCCCCAAAAGAAGAAAAATTTAATGCTGTATTTTCCAAAGCTATTTTTATAACGGAGCCTTTTTACAACGACACAACACAACAAAAGAAAGGCTCTGAGGCTCTTTCTGGCTCCAAGATTCTTCTTTTCCGTGAAATCTCTTTATTCAGACAAACTTTTGAGGTACACCTCTTTATGGAGTTTCATGTAAGAAGCTGCTGGTGGACACAAAGGAATCTTAAGTTATTGTCCTCAAGACTCTGACAATCTATGGAGAATGTAGGGTGACTGGAAAGTAATATCAGGGAAGGCACTGACTTTTGTCTTAAAAAAAAAAAAACTTCTATATTTTCAAACTACTGTCTGGCACATAGTAGGCATTTAGTAAATATTGAATGGATGGATGACGGTAAGGTCATGAAAGCGTTTGAATGGTAAATAGCGGCAGTGCATAGGGAGGCTGGGTTACTTGAGCAGAGAATGGAAAGCAATCTCTCTTTTTCAGAAAGGATTGTATGTAAGCAGTCTTAGATCTTGGCAATGATGTATTCAAGTTAGACCAGCATGAAGCTAATATAAGGATGGTTTAAATAAAGTTTGCATATTTTATTATCCACAATATGTAATTATAATTAACATTAGAAAAATCCTCCACACAATGGCCATTCATGTTTCACACAAAGCCTCAGAATTATGAGTTTATACTATTTTTCAAAGACCTCCAAGTGACAAAGTTATCTCTCTTATAAAAGATAAATGTGTGATATGGAAATATCTGGAGACTTTGCAGTAAAGTAGAACTGGATTCAAATCTTAACTCTCCTATTGTTATATCATTTTTCTTACATTAATTGTATTCACTAAACTATTTTAAGCAACCAATCGACTAGGGAATTCATCCTAAATAAATACCTAAAACTGGTTTTAAAGTGTTCAGTTCATCTCAGTCGTTCAGTCGTGTCTGACTTTTTGCCACCCCAGGGACTGCAGCAGGCCAGGCCTCCCTGTCCATCACCAACTCCCTCAGCACATGTCCATCGCGTGGGTGATGCCATCCGACCGTCTCATCCTGTCATCCCCTTCTCCTCCGTGTACTGTAAATCTATTTCCTCTTACTGTGTCATCAGTGAAGAGGTGCTATGTGCTAAGTCATTTCAGTTGTATCCAACTCTGTGCAACCCCATGAACTGTAGCCCACCAGGCTCCTCCGTCCAGGGGCATGCTCCCGGCAAGAATACTGGAGTTGGTTGCCATGGCCTCCTCCAGGGGATCTTCCTGACCCAGGGATCGAACCCACTAAGTCCCTTATGTCTCCTGCATTGGCAAACCGGTTCTTTACCACTAGGGCCACCCGGGGAAGCCCCGGTGAAGAAGAGCTAGCTCCTATTCTCTCTACTGAAGTCCTTTAATGTATCCATGTTTTATATATTTTCCAGGTCTTCCTCTGTATCTTTAGTCATCATTTGCATTTGTGGTATTTTTCTCTGTTCGTTTGTTTTCTCCTAGAATAATCGTATCTTAACTTTGATCACTTCAGGGAATTCTTAGGTATAGTATACAAGGTGGCAGACGTCCAAGGCTCACAGAAGGATGCAAGTTTATATTTATATTTGTACAAGCAAAAAAATGTAATAATCACAACCAAGGGGAACAATGGCAAGCAAATGTAGAGACAGAAATGAGATCCAAGCAAAAGTAAACGAAGTAAATTATTCATAATACACCCAGCTGTGGTAGAAGCACCTTGAGCAGACTCATCCACTGGGTACAGACTTAGATAACAAATCATCTTCTTAGTAAGATACCCCCAAATTAGATTTGCGTCTAACACACTGAGTAAATATGAAAAGGCTGCCAACTCTCCCCAGCAATCTCATATATTTACATTCTCTGTACTTGACAATAATAAAGGACACAGGAGATAGTTCAGTCATCAAGAGGAAATACAGACCAGGTGGAAAGAAAGAGAAGGGGGTCTTTAGATGCTATAAAACATCAGCCATATAAAATAAATAATATATAATATTTCCTGGGTGCTTATTACATGCCACATAGTCTGTCTAATTCTTTGTATTTATGATATTATTACAGACTCTCAGCAACTCGATTATTGTAGTTGTTCAGTTGCTAAGTTCTGTCTGACTCTTTGTGACCCCATGGACTCCTCTGTCCTTCAATGTCTCCCCGAGTTTACTCAAACTCATGTCCATTGAGTGGGTGATGCCATCCAAGCATCTTCTTCTCTGTCGCCCCCTCTTTCCTCCTGCCCTCAGTCTTTCCCAGCATCAGGGTCTTTTTCAGTGAGCTGGTTCTCTGCATCAGGTGGCCAAAGTATTGGAGCTTCAGCTTCAGCATCAGGCCTTCCAATGGAGATCCAGGACTGATTTCCCTTAGGATTGACTGGTTTGGTCTCCTTTGCTGTCCTAGAGACTCTCAAGAGTCTTTTCCATTAGGCAGATCATTATTAACTTTATTTTCGCAAGTCCAAGAAGAGCGTTAGGAAGTAGCTTGCCTGAGGTTTTTGGACTAGTGAGTGAGTGAACAGAGATCTGTAGTAGGACCGTCTAATTAGAAGTAACCACTTTGATGGTCACATCTTCTTTTTTTTTTTAATTCTAAGAGTAATTATTTATATCAACCTTTGAGCAAGAAAGTTTAGAGAAAGATGTGTTCTAAGAGGAATGCTAAAGAAACATACCCAGGTGGGTTTTTCTCAATATCTGCTTAGAATATAAAAACCAATTAGAGTCAAATGTGTATAGCTGATAATGTATCATACGATTCAAGTCAAGGGGTCCAGGGTTCCTTAACTTGTGGACACATCACTCCAGCCGCTGGCACACTGCCTTCTTCTCTTCCGTTAATTCTCCCTCTCTCTCACCCTCATTCGGACACTTGTCATTGGATCTAGAACCCTCGCAGATAATCCAAGATAAATCTTCCACTTAAAAGCCTTGACTTAGTCACACCCTTTGTCATATAGGGTGATATTTAATTCTTCACCATATCAAGTAAAACTGCATCAAGTAGTTGTATTAGTCAAGGCCTCCAGGAAAATCAGGAAAACGGAAACTTTCATATTTAGTTTATATATATATATATATAACTTCCATATTTAGTTTCCAGACTTCTGTGTTTTACCACATTGGGAGGATCCTTCATCTAGTGTGTTTGAAAACAATTCATGAAACAAGCCTGCATTGCTTTTTCTTTTCAACGGTGCTTCCCCCTTTAGTTTATACATCCAGGTTATGCACATCATCAGACTAAATGACATTTATGTGTAGATTTCCTGTAACTGGATTCCATCTTCAATGTATTTCTATTAGAGGGAGAGGTGCTTTTCAAAGCTGCAAAGAGTTCTACTTGACTTGCTAGAAAAAGGCAGCCATTGATGCTTATTCAAGCCACACTGACATCGTGGACCAAAAGATGTTACAATACATTCATCTCTAAAGACGCTGCACACATACGCACACACACTGACACACATATGTGCATGTATGCACACACACAAACACGTACCTGCCTACATTTTGTCTTTGTCATTACACAGAACATGACTTTACATAGCTTGGTAGACTATTAAGGTTTAAGGGAAGACACTGATAATATCACTTTTGTTTTTATATTGAGGAATTTGAGTTTCACAGAGTTTAATCCTTGGCCTCAAACTGCACAACTTGTTTGTGGGCAAAGCCGAAATTTTACTTTAGTACAATTCTCTCCATATAAAGGACTTGAAATACTCTTTTACTTCTTTTCCATCATTTTCCCTTTAACAACCCCTAAATTGATAGCTGAATTTGAAAATGCACTCTGGCATATGAAATGTGATGCTCTCTCATAGAAAGAAGCTACTAATACTGCACTCCCACCCCCTGGAATAAGAGATGCAATGTCAGGTAATTTCTACTTGAGAAACGGTTAGGAAATGTGTGGGTTCTCATTAAACTTCTGGTATTTTGTGGGAAGGGAAACATCTTCAAAATTACATTTTACAATTTGATACATGCTTTGGAGGAGAGCGTAATTCAGATCGTTTAAACTATGTAGCCCTATTTTTGGAACCACCTAACTATAGAGGCTGTGATCTTAAAACATGATCCTCCACTTAAATAGATAGTAGAGGAAGGGACTGGTTGGTTGAGTTTTGAACCCTTTCAAGTTCTGATACTGCATCACTAGAGACAGGTGTGTGGAGTGAGATGGGGCACCTGCATTCAGGACCCAGTGGGTGTCAGAGCAATAGCTACCTACAAGTGGGTGCGGTGTGGACAGGAAGAATGGAGTGTTTCAGAAAGAATGGAGAATTGTGTTTGATTTCACTGCTCAACGTTTATAACATTGTTTTAAGCTCCCTTTTTAAAAACATCCTCCTCCCTTGTAAACTTTATATGCCTCCATATACCATGGATTCTTCCACCAGAGAAGGAATGCAAGCTGAGGGAGACTGATGGCAGGAAAATAAGCTGTGGACACTTATCTAGTATCAGTGAAAAAACATGGTCTAAAGGTAACAAACTTAACTATAATGTTGCCCATTTCAGATTAGCCTTATAAACCTCTAAATCAAAGTGGGGAAACCATTGAAATTAGAAACCACTGAGCATTTGACCTTCTACTCTTATTATTACTTTCCTATTGTCTCTTCTTAACATTATTTCAAGATGATATTCTGAGAGACTCTCTCTTCTTGCCTCAATTTACTTATTCAATATAGTTTATTTATTCACCAAATGCATACTGCATATTTCACAGTCTGGGTGACATATGATTGGGGGCAGAACACAGAACAAGAACTCTAGCTTTGGAATCATAGCTTTAAAATGTAACTAGATTATCAAGAACAGTTCAACATCAGTAGATAATGACCTTCTAAAATAAACGTCTACAAAGTATGCTATCCCTGCCTCTGCTAAGTCACCACGGTCAGGTCTGACTCTGTGCGACCCCATAGATGGCAGCCCACCAGGCTGTCCCATCCTCTCGAAACTTTTCAGTAAATTTGAAACTATATCAAAATAAAAGACCATGAAAACAGTATGTAAATTACTCAGACTGTCTGAAGAACATAGGTCAAATGCTTACTTACAAGTAGTAACAAAGTTGTTTCCTCGTTACCTTTTAAACCAGGGTTTATTGCCTTTGAGTCTGAATTGAGAGCATTTCTTTTATTTTGACCCTAAAATCAAATATACATCTTATGTGTCTATGAGCAGATCTACCATTTTCTCAAAAGCTTGTTTTTCATTTCCATATTCTGTGTGAACTGAATCCTGGTACATTTCTAAGAGGAAACATGTAGACTCTAAAATGTATGTTTTAGACACGTGTTCAATTAGGTTTTTCATAAACAGAAGACTTCATTGAATAATAAATATAGATAATTTTAAAAATTAGGTGAAGTGGATCATCTTCTGGTAAAAGAGAAATAACTTAAAATAACTGCATGGAAATATGGAACAACAGAGTGGATGAGCCAGATGGTTTTTCAGGAGAGTTTTATCAAAATTTCAAGAAATAAATAACCTATAAATTATGCACATTGTTCTGGAAAGTATGAAAAACAACTTGAGAGCTTCTAATATATGGGCTTCTAATGGTGCTTCAGATGGTAGGAATCTGAGTATGATGCAAGAGACCCAGGTTTGATTCCTGGATTGGGAAGATTCCCTGGAGAAGGGAATGATTACCTACTCCAGTATTCTTGCCTGGAGAATCCCATGGACAGAGGAGCCTGGAGGGCTACTGTTCATGGGGCCACAAAGGGTCAGATATGATGGAACAATTAACACAACATGAACCAAGATAACTTTGGTATCAAATCTAGCTAAGGACAGCACAAGAAATGGGGTCACTGATTAATTTATTTTATAAATGTCCCTACATGGACAATATTAAATATCAACATAGATAAAATAATTTAAAGTGAATCTGGGGTACTAGAATGCCTGGAAAATCCCATGGACGGAGGAGCCTGGTGGGCTACAGTCCATGGGGTCGCTAAGAGTCGGGCACGACTGAGCGACTTCACTTTCACTTTTCGCTTTCATGCATTGGAGAAGGAAATGTCAACCCACTCCAGTGTTCTTGCCTGGAGAATCCCAGGGACAGGGGAGCCTGGTGGGCTGGCGTCTGTGGGGTCGCACAGAGTCGGACACGACTGAAGCGACTTAGCAGCAGCAGCAGAATGGTTCTAGTCCTTGATGTCTTAATATATTTAAGACTTCTGCAATTTATGCATCCTCCTGCATACAACACTGGAGCTCAGTGAAAAAGCATCTTTTAAGGGTTTTTTTTTTTCCAATTAATTTTTACTGGAGTGTAATTGCTTTACAATGTTGTGTTCGTTTCTGTGGGTGTACACTAGGTTGCTTCAGTCATGTCCAATTCTTTGAGACCCTAGGGACTGTAGGCTGCCAGGCTCCTCTGTCCATGGGATTCTCCAGGTATGAATACTAAAGTGCGTTGCCATGCCCTTCTCCAAGAGATCTTCCTGACCCAGGTCCGGAACCCAGGTCCCTCATGTCTGCTGCATTGGCAGGCGGGTTCTTTATCACTAGTGCCACTTGGGAAGCACTAAAAAGTTTTAAAATACGAGTATGGATTGAGGGTAGTGGTGTAACAGCTTTGCTTGTGTAAACACGTAATTATAAAATCCTTTTTGTGATGTTTTAACATATATTATGTCATTTTAAATGTTTCATTGAATTCCAAAAGGTTTTATCCCATCCCCTCACTTATTCCTATAAAAACCCATTTAATCTTTGCTCACAAGCATTAAATGATCTAAACACACAATCTTAATTGCAGATGTTGAAAGACCGTGAATGAAAAAAGTCAAAAGGACGAAAGATGTTTCTTCAGCTTGCATTAAATGGCATTTTTGGTTCCCCCAAACTTTATTTTCTCTTAGCATTTTCAGTCTTTTATAACTGGCTGTATGGCATGGCAGTCTTCCAATGCACTTAAAAAGCTCAGAGGAGCCATCCAATGTATATTAATCCACTGTGAAAACAAATAACTTTGAGCGCTCGGTCTCCTGCAGTCTCAGTCATTAATGTTAGTAGCTGGTATTGATGCTATGATCTGCACGCTGCCAAAGCCAGGCCTTGGACAGAAACTCTCTCTAGACATTCCAACAACTTTCTTGTTTTTTTCCTGGTCTTGTGCACCAGCTACATTTGATATCAGTTACTTTCCCCTATGTGTACATCTTATCTTCATCCCTCTACTGATAGAGGGGGGCAATTATAAGACCACAAGTGGTAGTTCTTGACTTAAGATGGGAGCCCCTGAGAAGGATCTGGTAACAGCAAAGAGACAATCTCCATGCTCGGGTGCATCAGATAAATTTCAGTCAAACAAACAAAGAAAGGAAAAGTGCAAGCTCTTTGCTCTCAGCATTACATCGCCTATGATGTATCTTCTGAAAACCACCCAAGTATAACTATTTATTTTAACTAAAGTAATCGAGATGAATGTCAGCGGTTATGACACACACTGTTTGCTAAAGAACACACAGAACAATTGCTCAGGGCAAGCTTCATTAAGAAATCAGATAAAATTAGTAAAACTGATTCTATTTCAAAACTCAGCAGCAGCTAAAATTGCCATTCAGGAGCTTCCAATTAACACAATTGGGCTTGTTCACCATCAGCTATTGTAATCTCATTAGCTTATTTTATTTTAATCATTGTGATAACAGCACAGCAAAATGTATCTTATGTTGCCTGGGTGGAGACTGGCCAGGTTGGGTGTGTAGCCTACCTAGTGTTAGACGCACACACACCGGCTTTTGGAATTTGATATCTCATTCAGTCTTTGGGGGATTTATCCTGATCACGTGTCAAATGCACATAGCGACCCCTACTCTACCAGTGAGAGGGCATTGTGGAAACAGACATCTAACGTGGCATCCACTGATGGGAGGATTAATTATGTAGCTGACACCGTGACTGAAATCATTTTGTAATGGTATTTGGAGAAATGACAGTTTATGGAAGAGAGACAGAAAGAGGTTGAAGAGAAAAGAAAAAAAAGATAAAATTCTCTGAGTAGCTGCATCTAACAACTGTACTTCTTTGTTCTATTACCTTGTTTTATGAGTATAGTTCTAAGTATAGTTCTAAAGATACTAGTCACTGTGAATATGGTTTCTGTCCTTTACGTAGGGGCAGTCAGCACATGTCTAAAAATACTCCTGTTTCATTGATACCAAGTATTGCCTGCTGCAATGAGATTACGTTCTATTGATGGGAACTGGGGTGTCACAGTCTTCTACAGAAAGCAGTCAGCTGCCCTATTTTCTGGCTGAAAATGCTGCGTGTTTTCTGAACAGCCTCTATCTTGCACACCAGGGATGTTTCTGTAGCTAAGGCCATAATAGGATTTTCCTAAATGATACAAAAATACAAATGTGCAGACCAACCAGCCTGCAGAGGTGGCTTATTCTCCAGCAGGTTTCCATACTGCGTTTTGCCACCATCTTTTAAGGATATGTTTGATTTGCCTTTTCCATTATCGGTGCTTTCTGTAAAGTCATCAATGAGCACTAATTGTGTTCTGCAAAGGGAAACAACAGAGGCAGGGCGCCAAGGTACGTGCAAATCCCTGTTCTTGGCAGGACCCCGTACAACAGGAAGGCTCGGAAGAGGTAAGCATGCCGTGATGCACACTGGGAAACTCAGAAATCCTTCTGTAATCTCAAAACCCCACTATGTTTTTTTGAGTATCGATACTAATTTTGCCTTTAAAAAACAGCCACTCAGCACCTGATATTTTAACGTCCATAAATAAATACATGAGGAAAAGTGCCCTTATAAATCCCAGGAGAGAAAGTTAAATGAAAATGGAAGATGGAGTCCTTCTGTGACTATCATATTACCATACCTAAGTACTGAAAAGGTGAACGTTCATCATTATTAAAATCATTCAATTTGTGTCTTTAATTATAACTTTTGGGGGCATGAATGGCTCCAGAGAAATTAGTCTTCTATTTGCTCTATGAAGGAATTTAATAAGTAATACATTATGTTAACTGATTTTTAAAAATCCATTTAATTTTTCCCTGAATTCTATTTTAGGATGATGAGTTTTGATATCACAGAAATTCTTGTCCAGCATCTTCTGCTTAGACGGTGTCGGATTTTGTGTTTATTAAACCACTAACTCCTAAACTTTGTCTATTTAGGATTTAACTTCTAAATTACTTGTCAGTCTTTCATAATTTAAGCCACAGCCTCCTTAGCCATGTAGGAAGCAGCTGCAAGTCTCAGAGTCCCTTTATGAAAAGCCACACTAGTGGTTTGAGGGATGGTCTCAGGCTGCCTCGAAGTCACTGTCTTCATTTCTAATGGTGACACTTGTGTATTTAGAGCAACTCAGGCTGAACAATCAATAAAGCTCTTCTTTCTTTGTCTCTGACTGATTTGCCAATTGATACCCATGTNTAGCTTTAAAATGTAACTAGATTATCAAGAACAGTTCAACATCAGTAGATAATGACCTTCTAAAATAAACGTCTACAAAGTATGCTATCCCTGCCTCTGCTAAGTCACCACGGTCAGGTCTGACTCTGTGCGACCCCATAGATGGCAGCCCACCAGGCTGTCCCATCCTCTCGAAACTTTTCAGTAAATTTGAAACTATATCAAAATAAAAGACCATGAAAACAGTATGTAAATTACTCAGACTGTCTGAAGAACATAGGTCAAATGCTTACTTACAAGTAGTAACAAAGTTGTTTCCTCGTTACCTTTTAAACCAGGGTTTATTGCCTTTGAGTCTGAATTGAGAGCATTTCTTTTATTTTGACCCTAAAATCAAATATACATCTTATGTGTCTATGAGCAGATCTACCATTTTCTCAAAAGCTTGTTTTTCATTTCCATATTCTGTGTGAACTGAATCCTGGTACATTTCTAAGAGGAAACATGTAGACTCTAAAATGTATGTTTTAGACACGTGTTCAATTAGGTTTTTCATAAACAGAAGACTTCATTGAATAATAAATATAGATAATTTTAAAAATTAGGTGAAGTGGATCATCTTCTGGTAAAAGAGAAATAACTTAAAATAACTGCATGGAAATATGGAACAACAGAGTGGATGAGCCAGATGGTTTTTCAGGAGAGTTTTATCAAAATTTCAAGAAATAAATAACCTATAAATTATGCACATTGTTCTGGAAAGTATGAAAAACAACTTGAGAGCTTCTAATATATGGGCTTCTAATGGTGCTTCAGATGGTAGGAATCTGAGTATGATGCAAGAGACCCAGGTTTGATTCCTGGATTGGGAAGATTCCCTGGAGAAGGGAATGATTACCTACTCCAGTATTCTTGCCTGGAGAATCCCATGGACAGAGGAGCCTGGAGGGCTACTGTTCATGGGGCCACAAAGGGTCAGATATGATGGAACAATTAACACAACATGAACCAAGATAACTTTGGTATCAAATCTAGCTAAGGACAGCACAAGAAATGGGGTCACTGATTAATTTATTTTATAAATGTCCCTACATGGACAATATTAAATATCAACATAGATAAAATAATTTAAAGTGAATCTGGGGTACTAGAATGCCTGGAAAATCCCATGGACGGAGGAGCCTGGTGGGCTACAGTCCATGGGGTCGCTAAGAGTCGGGCACGACTGAGCGACTTCACTTTCACTTTTCGCTTTCATGCATTGGAGAAGGAAATGTCAACCCACTCCAGTGTTCTTGCCTGGAGAATCCCAGGGACAGGGGAGCCTGGTGGGCTGGCGTCTGTGGGGTCGCACAGAGTCGGACACGACTGAAGCGACTTAGCAGCAGCAGCAGAATGGTTCTAGTCCTTGATGTCTTAATATATTTAAGACTTCTGCAATTTATGCATCCTCCTGCATACAACACTGGAGCTCAGTGAAAAAGCATCTTTTAAGGGTTTTTTTTTTTCCAATTAATTTTTACTGGAGTGTAATTGCTTTACAATGTTGTGTTCGTTTCTGTGGGTGTACACTAGGTTGCTTCAGTCATGTCCAATTCTTTGAGACCCTAGGGACTGTAGGCTGCCAGGCTCCTCTGTCCATGGGATTCTCCAGGTATGAATACTAAAGTGCGTTGCCATGCCCTTCTCCAAGAGATCTTCCTGACCCAGGTCCGGAACCCAGGTCCCTCATGTCTGCTGCATTGGCAGGCGGGTTCTTTATCACTAGTGCCACTTGGGAAGCACTAAAAAGTTTTAAAATACGAGTATGGATTGAGGGTAGTGGTGTAACAGCTTTGCTTGTGTAAACACGTAATTATAAAATCCTTTTTGTGATGTTTTAACATATATTATGTCATTTTAAATGTTTCATTGAATTCCAAAAGGTTTTATCCCATCCCCTCACTTATTCCTATAAAAACCCATTTAATCTTTGCTCACAAGCATTAAATGATCTAAACACACAATCTTAATTGCAGATGTTGAAAGACCGTGAATGAAAAAAGTCAAAAGGACGAAAGATGTTTCTTCAGCTTGCATTAAATGGCATTTTTGGTTCCCCCAAACTTTATTTTCTCTTAGCATTTTCAGTCTTTTATAACTGGCTGTATGGCATGGCAGTCTTCCAATGCACTTAAAAAGCTCAGAGGAGCCATCCAATGTATATTAATCCACTGTGAAAACAAATAACTTTGAGCGCTCGGTCTCCTGCAGTCTCAGTCATTAATGTTAGTAGCTGGTATTGATGCTATGATCTGCACGCTGCCAAAGCCAGGCCTTGGACAGAAACTCTCTCTAGACATTCCAACAACTTTCTTGTTTTTTTCCTGGTCTTGTGCACCAGCTACATTTGATATCAGTTACTTTCCCCTATGTGTACATCTTATCTTCATCCCTCTACTGATAGAGGGGGGCAATTATAAGACCACAAGTGGTAGTTCTTGACTTAAGATGGGAGCCCCTGAGAAGGATCTGGTAACAGCAAAGAGACAATCTCCATGCTCGGGTGCATCAGATAAATTTCAGTCAAACAAACAAAGAAAGGAAAAGTGCAAGCTCTTTGCTCTCAGCATTACATCGCCTATGATGTATCTTCTGAAAACCACCCAAGTATAACTATTTATTTTAACTAAAGTAATCGAGATGAATGTCAGCGGTTATGACACACACTGTTTGCTAAAGAACACACAGAACAATTGCTCAGGGCAAGCTTCATTAAGAAATCAGATAAAATTAGTAAAACTGATTCTATTTCAAAACTCAGCAGCAGCTAAAATTGCCATTCAGGAGCTTCCAATTAACACAATTGGGCTTGTTCACCATCAGCTATTGTAATCTCATTAGCTTATTTTATTTTAATCATTGTGATAACAGCACAGCAAAATGTATCTTATGTTGCCTGGGTGGAGACTGGCCAGGTTGGGTGTGTAGCCTACCTAGTGTTAGACGCACACACACCGGCTTTTGGAATTTGATATCTCATTCAGTCTTTGGGGGATTTATCCTGATCACGTGTCAAATGCACATAGCGACCCCTACTCTACCAGTGAGAGGGCATTGTGGAAACAGACATCTAACGTGGCATCCACTGATGGGAGGATTAATTATGTAGCTGACACCGTGACTGAAATCATTTTGTAATGGTATTTGGAGAAATGACAGTTTATGGAAGAGAGACAGAAAGAGGTTGAAGAGAAAAGAAAAAAAAGATAAAATTCTCTGAGTAGCTGCATCTAACAACTGTACTTCTTTGTTCTATTACCTTGTTTTATGAGTATAGTTCTAAGTATAGTTCTAAAGATACTAGTCACTGTGAATATGGTTTCTGTCCTTTACGTAGGGGCAGTCAGCACATGTCTAAAAATACTCCTGTTTCATTGATACCAAGTATTGCCTGCTGCAATGAGATTACGTTCTATTGATGGGAACTGGGGTGTCACAGTCTTCTACAGAAAGCAGTCAGCTGCCCTATTTTCTGGCTGAAAATGCTGCGTGTTTTCTGAACAGCCTCTATCTTGCACACCAGGGATGTTTCTGTAGCTAAGGCCATAATAGGATTTTCCTAAATGATACAAAAATACAAATGTGCAGACCAACCAGCCTGCAGAGGTGGCTTATTCTCCAGCAGGTTTCCATACTGCGTTTTGCCACCATCTTTTAAGGATATGTTTGATTTGCCTTTTCCATTATCGGTGCTTTCTGTAAAGTCATCAATGAGCACTAATTGTGTTCTGCAAAGGGAAACAACAGAGGCAGGGCGCCAAGGTACGTGCAAATCCCTGTTCTTGGCAGGACCCCGTACAACAGGAAGGCTCGGAAGAGGTAAGCATGCCGTGATGCACACTGGGAAACTCAGAAATCCTTCTGTAATCTCAAAACCCCACTATGTTTTTTTGAGTATCGATACTAATTTTGCCTTTAAAAAACAGCCACTCAGCACCTGATATTTTAACGTCCATAAATAAATACATGAGGAAAAGTGCCCTTATAAATCCCAGGAGAGAAAGTTAAATGAAAATGGAAGATGGAGTCCTTCTGTGACTATCATATTACCATACCTAAGTACTGAAAAGGTGAACGTTCATCATTATTAAAATCATTCAATTTGTGTCTTTAATTATAACTTTTGGGGGCATGAATGGCTCCAGAGAAATTAGTCTTCTATTTGCTCTATGAAGGAATTTAATAAGTAATACATTATGTTAACTGATTTTTAAAAATCCATTTAATTTTTCCCTGAATTCTATTTTAGGATGATGAGTTTTGATATCACAGAAATTCTTGTCCAGCATCTTCTGCTTAGACGGTGTCGGATTTTGTGTTTATTAAACCACTAACTCCTAAACTTTGTCTATTTAGGATTTAACTTCTAAATTACTTGTCAGTCTTTCATAATTTAAGCCACAGCCTCCTTAGCCATGTAGGAAGCAGCTGCAAGTCTCAGAGTCCCTTTATGAAAAGCCACACTAGTGGTTTGAGGGATGGTCTCAGGCTGCCTCGAAGTCACTGTCTTCATTTCTAATGGTGACACTTGTGTATTTAGAGCAACTCAGGCTGAACAATCAATAAAGCTCTTCTTTCTTTGTCTCTGACTGATTTGCCAATTGATACCCATGTGGTAAGGAATCTACATGGATTGAAAGACAGAAAGACTTCTCACAATCCTTCACGTCTATTCTGATGATGACAGATAACTATACCAAATTCTCACATGTTACAGCACTTACAAGCCACTCTGTAGGAGATAGCTTTGTAAATACGTGATAATACTCCTACATCAAAACAAACAGAGATAGCAGGAATTTAAGATTCAGCTTCTTTCTGTATGCAACTTCAGATAAAGATGCAGGTTATAAGTATCCATATCAGTATAAGTATATATACATATATATGACAAAGGAAAAACATGGTTCTAACTGTTAAAACCGTTTTCCATGACACTTGCTATTCAGTCACTAAGCCATGTCTGATTATTTGAGACCCCATGGTCTGTGGCATGTCGGGCTTCCCCGTCCTTCACTATATCCTGGAGTTTGCTCAGATTCATGTGCCTTGAATTGGTAATGCTACCTAACATCTCATCCTCTGTCATCCCCTTCTCCTGTTACCTTTGATCTTTCCCAGCATCAGGGTCTTTTCTAATAAGTTGGCTCTTCACATCAGGTGGCCAAAGGACTGGAGCTTCAGCACCAAGATTCAATCCTTCCAACTAATATTCAGGACTGATGCCCTTTAGGATTGACTGGTTTGATCTCCTTGAAGTCCAAGAGACTCTCTAAAGTCTTTTCCTGCATCACAATTCAAAAGCATCAATTCTTCAGCACTCAGCCTTCTTTATGGTCCAACTCTCACATCTGCACATGACTACTGGAGAAACCATAACTTTGACTATACAGATCTAATCCCTTAGGATTTTACAGTTGAGGTGACAAACAGATTCAAGGGATTAGATCTTGTAGGCAGAGTGCCTGAATAACTATGAATGGAGGCTGTAACATGGTACACGAGGCAGTGACCAAAGCCATCCCAAAGAAAAAGAAATGCAAGAAGGCAAAGTGGTTGCTGGGGGAAGACTTACAAACGACCCCTGGTAAAGAATGGCAAAGTGCACTTTATTCAAGGGGGTGGAGGCATCATGTTGGATATAGGAACCTCTGCAATAGGGTCTTGCATGGGACTAAGAGATTGGACTCAACTTAAATTTTAACAAGGACAGTTAAGTTCATTTCAGTCACTCAGTCGTGTCCGACTCTTTGCCACCCCATGAATCGCAGCACGCCAGGCCTCCCTGTCCATCACCAACTCCCGGAGTTCACTCAAACTCACATCCATTGAGTCGGTGATGCCATCCAGCCATCTCATCCTCTGTCGTCCCCTTCTCCTCCTGCCCCCAATCCCTCCCAGCATCAAAATCTTTTCCAATGAGTCAACTCTTCGCATGAGGTGGCCAAAATACTGGAGCTTCAGCTTCAGCATCATTCCTTCCAAAGAAATCCCAGGGCTGATCTCCTTCAGAATGGACTGGTTGGATCTCCTTGCAGTCCAAGGGACTCTCAAGAGTCTTCTCCAACACCACAGCTCAAAAGCAAGGACAAGTGGGGGTTAAAATGAAGGATCAGAGTGGGGGTTAGTGGGTGAAAAATCACTAGGAGAAGACATCAGAGGTAAGGGGGATTCTTGTTACATCGACTCAATAGAATTCTTGCTGAAGGCAGGCAAATCTAGTAAGATATCAAGGGTGGTCAGATATCAAAAATACAGGATTTTCTTTAAACTGATTAATTAGAATTCTTGCTCAACTCGATTCTACAAGGACAGAGAGAAAAGCCAAGGGCAGGCCTAATTCAGCAGAGGGTTCAGAGGAACTTGGGTAAAAGTGGGTCAAGAAGACAATCTTCACACAGTCCATTACAAATAAATATATTAGTATGTTTCTGTAACATCTTGCAGAAAAACAACAAATGAACATTTTGGCAAAGCCAATATATTTATCTCTATATTTAAAGAAGGCTAAATAGATGTATTTTTCTGTGTTTACACCCATACATACACACGTATTATTTGGTAAAACTTTGCCAAATCTGGAAGCACTAAGTTTTGAACATCCAGCATGAAAAAAATATTATCATTACCACTGACTGTCATTTTCATTGCTTATTGTGAGCCAAATGTGTTCCATTCAACAACTGTTTCTTTCTAAGCATTATAACATGTGTTTAGAGCACAAAACTGAAGACCTTATGAAAGTGTCACAGGCTGAAAATTTCAGTATCGTATGGTAAAGCTTTTCAGTGAATTTTTTTGCTTTTGTTGATGTTGCTGCTGAGAACATTCTTTAGTTGAATTTTGCTTAGGCAAACAATCTTAACAGAGACGAAAGCAGAATCCCTTTTACTTCTCTCTATCATTGTCACCCACTAAGAAGTTTTAATAAAAGAGCAGTTCAATATGAGCTTGAAAATGACTATAGTACCATCAACTTAGTGCAGGTACAAGATGCTATAATCAAATGAAGGCAGCCGTATCTAAAAACACGGTGTGCAGTGGATGGGACATGGAGATGATGATGTCTGCATTGGAGGATAGGTGTGAGTTTGCCCAAAGAGGAAACAGCAAGAAGGCTGTTAAAGGCCAAGGGAACCACACAAAGAAAGGTACGGAGGATGAAATAACACATAGGCGGTAGGAAATGGGAACTGGAAGAAATTATTAGAGGGACAGGAAGTGGCAAAATATGATGGATGAGAACACGGTAACTGGGATTAGGGCTGACATCGAACCCAGTACCAAACAACTGAATTTTATCAGCAACATACAGACAATGGGGCTACAATGAATATCTTTTAGTCAGAACACTGGCGTGATTGTATTTGTTTTCTAGGTAGGTAACTCTGGTTACAAGATGGAGAATTAATTTAAGAGGGGGGTAAGACAAGAAGTAGGTGAACTTATTTAAGGTTAACAAGGTAAGTAGTTTAATCCAATGTCATACAGCTAAAAATGGTGGTGGCAATGGGAAAGCAAGACCAGACTTGAAGAAGTTGAGGAGGTTATACATGCAAAGTGGCCATGCAGTTAGCCAAGCTTAGAAGCAGAGGAGGATAATGAATAATAGATTGTTGGTGGTAGTTAGGAAGGGGTATAGAAACAGAGATATTAAGATGCAAATATGCTGAATTAGAGGGGTTAGATATGTTGGCTGCTCATGTCTGGAGCTTACTGAAAGCACAGGGATGGGGGAAATAGATTATAAAGAGTCCCTGGTATGTGGCACACATTTAATAAAAACATGGATGTGGCAAGTTCAGTTCAGGTCAGTAGCTCAGTCGTGTCTGACTCTTTGTGACTCCATGGACTGAGGCACACCAGGCTTCCCTGTCCATCACCAACTCCCAGAGCTTGCACAAACGCAGGTCCATTGTGTCAGCGATGCCATCCAACCATCTCATCCTTTGTCATTCCCTTCTCCTACCACCTTCAATCTTTCCCAGCATCAGGGTCTTTTCCAATGTGTCAGTTCTTTGCATCAGATGGCCAAAGTATTGGAGTTTCAGCTTCAGCATCAGGCCTTTCAATACAGCTAGAGTTGGTCCTAATAAAAACTGTAATAGAATGAACATATGATAATGATTTCCTGAGTGATACCAAGGTTAAACAAATAAGGCAGGTGGAGCAAATTTTGAAAAGATCTGGGAGACAGAAGGAGAAACATAAGTGAGAATTGACACTGAATCTAAAGAAAAGGAACCTTGAGAATTGGCTTGTGCTCCTCTTCAGTTTTCCAGATGTCCCTTAGGAAGTCCATTCTGCTCTCCTGGCTGCTTCTAACCAAGGATCTCTTGCTGTAAAATAAGACCAGGCACTTATGCATATTTTTCCCGAGTGGACTTCTCCATTTAAAGTTGATACTACATCTGAAGCTACAGTTACTATTATTTATGTCCAAAGCCTCTAACCCAACCCCGAGGTCAAACCTTCTGGGATCTCTATGCAGCCTGGGATTGACCTAAATTAGCCTTTATCCGCAGCATGTCACCCTCTTTGGACTAGAATCTCTACTCTTTTCTCCAGGAAGCCTCTCTGCTGCTCATTGTCCTTTCTCATTTTGCTGGGCTCCAAAATCACTGCAGATGGTGACTGCAGCCACGAAATCAAAAGATGCTTACTCCTTGGAAGAAAAGTTATGAGCAACCTAGATAGCATATTCAAAAGCAGAGACATTACTTTGCCGACTAAGGTCCGTCTAGTCAAGGCTATGGTTTTTCCAGTAGTCATGTATGGATGTGAGAGTTGGACTGTGAAGAAGGCTGAGCGCCAAAGAATTGATGCTTTTGAACTGTGGTGTTGGAGAAGACTCTTGAGAGTCCCTTGGACTGCAAGGAGATCCAACCAGTCCATTTTAAAGGAGATCAGTCCTGGTGTTCTTTGGAAGGAATGATGCTAAAGCTGAAGCTCCAGTACTTCGGCCACCTCATGCGAAGAGTTGACTCATTGGAAAAGACTCTGATGCTGGAAGGGATTGGGGGCAGGAGGAGAAGGGGACGATCGAGGATGAGATGGCTGGATGGCATCACTGACTCAACGAGCGTGAGTCTGAGTGAACTCCGGGAGTTGGTGATGGACAGGGAGGCCTGGCGTGCTGCGATTCGTGGGGTCGTCAAGAGTCGGACATGACTGAGCGACTGAACTGAACTGACATCTACTTCACAGCTGCACAGTGGAATATGCAGAGCTATCTGCATCCAGCCAAAGTTGACAGTGCATCATCATGGTTACTGATTAGCAAAATTGCTCTATACTATTTGCACAAAGACATGTGTCTAACTTTATCTTGCGCTTCTTTTTTTTAGGTTGAACCACATAAAACTTCCAGTCTCCTAGGTCAAAAGGTTAAGTATTAGCAATTTCATAAATTTTGACCTATTTATGTCTCTAACTTATTTTTGCATCTTAGTTTTTGAAACCAATATGCAAAGAAGACAGAGTACAAAATATCCATGTACATCTTGGTAGCAGATAATTTTGGACATGCTGTTGATCAGAAAATGCCCAAGGTCTCAAGTGTATGCAACTGTCTCTATACCATCAATTATCTGTTGGACAGTAAGGGCTGAACAGGTGAGTCAACTGCTTCTGTGTGTATCAGCACCTCTGAGGTCTGCACTCACAGACCCTAAGTGAAAGTGTTAGTTGCTCAGATGTGTCCTACTTTTTTGCAATCCCATGAACTGTAGCCCCCCAGGCTCCTCTGTCCATGGGAATTCCCAGGCCAGAATACTGGAGTGGGCAGCCATTCCCTTCTCCAGGGGATTTTTCCAACCCAAGGATTGAACCTGGGTTTCCTGCACTGAAGGAGCTGTTGTCAGGTTTCATACACTGATGACTAGGTCAGTTTGGTGCCCACCCCCACATACCCATCCTCCCAGCATTTGATGTCAGAGCTCCTTTTCCCATTCTCATCCTTTGCGTCACAGTTTCTCATCCTTCCCAGTATTGCCACCTGGGGCTGTATCATTGTTCTGGGGTGCTGTGAGGTGCCCTTGCTTGGGAGGGCTTCCCTGGTTGCTCAGATGATAAAGAATCTGCCTGCCTTTCAGGAGACCTGGGTTCGATCCCTGGCTTGGGAAGATCCCCTAGAGAAGGAAACGGCAACCCATTCCAGTATTGTTGCCTGGGAAATCCCATGGACAGAGGAGCCTGGCGGGCTACAGTCCTTGGGGTCACAAAGAGTCGGACATGACTGAGCGACTAAAGCACGCATGCATACCCTTGCTTTGTGTTAATAGGATGTTTAACTGCATTTCTGGTTCTACCAACTAGATATCAGGAGCACACCACCGCCAATCGTGACAATCAAATGTGTCTCCAGACATTGTCAAATGTCCCCTTTAGATGGGGGAACAAATGACCCTCAAGTTAAGGACGCTGCTTTAGCCTTAACAACAGCAGTGTTTCCTTGTAAAGCAGCATCTAAGGGTTTTCCTCCACCTACATGACCTAAGGCTATCAAAGGCTGCAAGAGAAATTGGGCATCCTTTTACCACATAAGGGAAAGGCTACCAACTCCAGTATTCTGGCCTAAAGAATTCCACGGACTGCAGAGGCCACGGGGTTGCAAAGAGTTGGACACAACTGAGTGACTTTCACTTTCACTCTGACTTCACCACATATGTACTTCAATGGCTAGAACGTGTGTGCATTTTATATACATATATAGATATATAGGAATTCAGAGGAGAGTGATCTTGTGTCCTAAGAAACCAAATAGCATAATATATAATAATATATATATTACTACTGTTAATATAGGCTGATCTTGATACATGCCCCCTCCCATGAGCAAATCAAGATGGCCCAGTTTGCATCTTGGGTCAGAGTTGTTATCACCATCAAGCCTGATGAGATTGTCTCTTTGAATGTAGATGATGGAAGATTCCTTTGTTTTTTCTCCCTCCTTTGCTAATAAAACCAAAGTCATACAAACGCTAAGCTCTCCAAGTACAAAGCATTTTAATAGTTTGCTTTGGCAGACTGGGGCTACAGTTCCATTTCAAGAATTCACCTTTGCACGGCTTCCCAGGGGTATCCAGGCCCCTTGATGTGAGATGAGATCTGCAGGAAGAAGTGGAAATTTGGGGAAGGACGGGCCTTGGTTCCCTTCCTTTCATCTCTCACAACTAAAACTCTGTGACTTTTATTTCCTAAGGAAAACAAAATTAATTTGGAGTCTTTCAAAAATCTTGGCATGTAAAATGATGCAACAGAACCCCAATTTTGGGACTGCTGTGATTGCATTCCCTAGTTAAGCACCCTAGATATCAATACTTAATGGTATTCTCTAAGCTCAGCCAGTGAAGAAAATAGGGTTGTTATCTATCAAAGCACATTTTCGTTTCTGACAAGTAAAAAGCAGCATGGGGAATGCAGGAAGGCTGAAATGAAAGCCTAAAAGAAAACTCATATAACATCTGGTGTCCTTTATCCCCTGTTGGCCTTTCATACGATGATATGATGAGCTTGTTCTGATTTAAGACCTGATGATTTGGTTTGAAAAAACAGGAGGAGGGGGCTAGATGCAGCCAGGCTGGTAGCAAACTGGGAAACAAAAATCTGCTCAAATAATTGGAAACACGACAGATTTTTTTCCTAACCGATGCCAGTGGCATCTTAGTTTATCTACCTCTCTCTCTACTAAAGTGCATTATCTTATTGGTTTTAAAGTTTCCATCTCACTTATTTGCAGGGGGAAATGTGAGCAAATCAGTCATGATGGATTGCCTAATTTTCTGGGCTGAGTAAACCAGTTTTATGAGATTGTTGATTCCCAGATTATTAGTTAACAGAAACAGGGATCAATTTTTTTACCTAAAACAAAGCTTATCAAATTATTGCATTTAAAATGTTTCATTATTGTTACCATAGTATTGGTAATGAATATGCTAATTAAAGAACTGAGAAAGGATTCCATAAAGGAGTTTTCCTCTGCTTTTTAAATTTTCAGTTCAAATGCTAACATTGTCCTGAGCCACAGATGTCAGGAGATTAGTAATTACTTTACAAGAAATCATCTTTGATCAAAAAGCCAGAGGAAGGGGCAGAGAAAGATCACTTCCTACTTAGAAATACAGGTCCAATTTAATCCACTGCAAATTTCTTACTGCTTCATTTACAAGAGCCGGAAAATGAGGAGAACCAAATACTATGGAGCCATACTTTTTAAATTAAATGAATCATTTAAGGTTCACTGGACATGGAAGTACATGTGGTAATTAACAAGGAGAAGAGTTTTTATTTGCTAATTTGAACCTTTGACAAGAAATTGGTCTCACAGAGCCTCCAAATTTTAATGCTCCAATGAAAGCATTTTTTCAAAACATCTTTAAAAGTATCAAATATATCAGATCCAATTATTTATTAAAAATCTATATACCCAGGTGAGAATCTCAAAGAGAAAAGAATAATTATCATTTTTTTTCTCAAATTTGAAGTACAATTATAAAAACCTTTCTTTTGTTATATTTCTTAAAATAAAAAGTTATAATAACTATGCCATGGTGGTGCAGGAATAATCAACAGAAATCTAGCCACTCTTTCTTGACAGAAAAGATGTTCCTGAGTGTGTGTGTTCTTTCTTTCTTTTCTTTCTGTCAAACTTATTTCATGGATGGGTTTCATCTTTGTGAATATACTCTCTTCCCAGTCAGAGTCATAAGTGAAGGAAATAGTTCCTTTTTAAAAGGAAAGAAGGGAGTTAAAAACTTTTATGCCAGCAGACTTTACTGTGAAATGTTATCTTTTGTTAGTTCAAAGGTTCCCAAAGATATAAATTCTTCAGAACTGCCCTGAGGTGCTAGGGATGTAAATTGAATACTTTACAATTTGTAGACTGTTCCTGCAGTAATGTGTATCTCCTCTGTGAGTGAGTGTTTGGGGATTTTTCAATTACTGGAGTCTGAAAACTCAGAGATTCTTTAGGGCAGAAAAAAGATTCTTCTCCAAGTTGAGTCACCGATGTTCAAATTAGCTGCCAAAAGCACTATAATGATCTGTGTTCCAGATTTCACTAAACAGGGAAAAATGGCCCATTTTTGTCAGAGGGAAAATAGACTCCTCTGACTCAATTCGTGGATTACTGCGGTGGGTTATGGGAAAAGTTAAAAGTGAAATAAACTGTTGATAAGTGCCATATACAATAGACACACGGTATTTCTAAAAGACTCAAATGAGCTTCTTTCTATTTTTTAAGGTGATAGCCTAAGTATGCCCTTTAGGCTGTTAACAGCTTTTTAGAAAATAATGAATGAAAATGATTACATGGTCTGTATGCATATAAAATTAGGCATGTCTCAGAATCACATAGAATACAGTCAGGCCATAATCATGGGGTGGCTGAACATTATAATTTCCAAATTTCCATCTGATTCTCCGAAGCTTTCCTCATCCTAGTTATCTTTCTCTCATCCCCAGTTTAGTGGCATTAACTGGGTGTTTCATTTTTTCCCCCATAGTAGAGTTTGCTAAGCATTAGTGAAACACAATCCCAAGAAGTCAGCAGGAAGGAAAACTCATGAAAAATGAACAAAGAAAAACTTGCCACAGATGACGTTCAGCCCTTTAGACAGAAATATACTGTGATCAAGTACAATCTGAATCAGAGTAACGTCTATCATGGGATTTTTAAACAGGCTAACAAGTGATACCACGTAGTCATCCTCTTTTTTTTTTTTTTTCTGTTAAATGGAGTCTCTATTTCAATTAAAATATCTGAAAGGATTTATTATCATGCGATTTTAAATTAAAATACATGGTTCAGCATTGTTTAAAACAGCTTGTTCTTCTAAGTAGGTCAGGCTATTTTCCTTGTGTTGTCATTTCATGCGTGTTTTATGTCCTCGATAAATGCGAGTTGATTTTGAAAGGGAAAAAAAAAAAAGCCACAAGTACAGCATTCTTTCACTGTCAAAGTTAGACCCATGCTCCTGTCAGATCCTCAGGAAGACAATCATTTGGGGCAGATTGGGTTTTATTCTTCCAGAGGGGAAGAGAGCGTTTTCTTAATGCTATATTAACACACAACTTCACAGAACCTTTAATTTATGGGACATTTTCTGGGTTGCCTTTTTAAGAGAAGAAAGCAGAGGGTTAAAATTTTAAAAGGTGAGTCTAAGATGTAATTATGGGCTTCCCTGGTGGCTCAGACAATAAAGAATCTGCCTGCAATGCAGGAGACCTGGGTTCAAACCTTGAGTCGGGAAGATCCCCTGGAAAAGGGCATGGCAACCCACTCCAGTGTTCTTGCCTGGAGCATTCCACGGGCGCAGGAGCCTGGCAGGCTACAGTCCATGGGGTCGCAGAGAGTCAGACACGACTGAGTGGGCATCACTTGCACCTTTGGAAGATGTAATTCTGCTTCTGCCTGTGTACTTATTCAGAAGGTGGGTTAAACCTTTTCATTTCTAGTTAATAAACATTTATTGAGAAAGGACTATCCTCTAGACAACAAAGCTCATCAGCAGATACAGATCTAAAAATCCACCTTTGAGCATTGTAATGCTGTGAACTTTACTCTGATAAAATATGCACAGTAGGACTAAGACAAAAATGAAGCAACGGATGCTGAGAAAATGTTTAAAATATCCAGGACTTCCTCGGTGCTCCAGTGGTTAAGAATCCCCCTGCCAATGCAGGGGACGTGGGTTCGATTCCTGGTCCAGGAAGATCTCACATGCCTCGGGGCCAAGAGGCGTGTGGGCCACAACTACCAAAGCCTGCACTCTGGAGCCCGCGTTCCAGCAAGAGAAGCCACTGCAACGAGAGGCCCATGCACTGGGGTGAAGAGCCGCCCCTGCCTGTCGCAACTAGAGGACGCCCGCAGGCAGCAGCGAAGACCCAGCACGGCCCAAAATGAACAAATAGAAAAAAATAAATTTGAAAAATATCAGGTCTTGAAACCTTGGGCAGATTTTTCTAAGGAGGAAGGAACATTTAAGCAGAGTGATAAGGAAGAAAAGGAAGATAAAGAAGGGCCAGGCTATGGGCCCTTTCCATCTCTATGACAGAAAGGCCTGTTTAAACAAAGCTGTAGGAAAGTAACCAGGGGTGTCTGCAGAAAGCCATCACAGTTCAGCTCCTCACACAAACAAGCTGTACAGTTGAAAGAGGTAAGGTTGCTGGAGCAGCAAGGCCAGTTATGTCGAGCGTGTTTTACACATTTTCATAATCACTTCCTCAGGAGGCTTTAGCTCTGCACTTTCTTTGTAAGATTAAAGGTCCTGAGTGACTTGAGGTCATGATTCCAGATATCAACTATCTACACGAAATTGGTGGATGTCATTGATTTATTTTTAACTGGCTCAGATTGGCATTTTTCAACCATCACTTTTGCTTCCCGGGTCATGTGAACCTTTTTCAAGCAAATTTTAACAGAAGTCAGCTTGCCAGAAGATTACTTAATGAATGAGTGATAAACCAAATAACCAGTTTACCAAAGAGCAATTCATCAGTTTCTCTAAGTGAGCCCTTTTGCCAAACTTTCCAAATATACTCAAGACTATGAAGATAAAGCCATCCATGAGCCTTAGCATTCCAGAAATACAGCAGCACTCTTTAAAATGAATTTTTCAAGAGAAAAAGTCTTTAAGTGTTTAGAAAATTGAAAAAACAGTTGCTGGACTTGTCAATTTATCTTTGAACAAATTAATATTATTAAGCAATAGATACATTTCTCATATTGATCAATAGTCATGTGCATTTAACAATCAGGTCTATTGACAGAATTTGGCCCAGTATCTTGTTATAATTTACCAACTCTGGCTAGGTAGATATTTAATGATGCGAAGTTCAAAGAAGGAAACGGCAGTAACAACAACAAAAAAACAACATGGTAGCTGCTCTACTACAAATTGAGGCTATAATTGCAGAAAATATTAACTTTTTGTGGGTTTGGAAACTTCCAGTAAAATATAACATTAGCTGGCTTTTAACTGATGGAATATCATTCAAATCAGTTTTCATATCCTAGCTCTGATCCCTTACATCTGTATACCTACACTTAATTTATCTAATAAAGAAATAAATATGTTTACATCATTTTAACATGACTTTGCATACAACCTATAGCAGCATAGCCACATTAAAATAGTTTATTTAATATGTCTTTTTGCTGCTGCTGCTGCTGCTGCTAAGTCACTTCAGTCGTGTCCGACTCTGTGCGACCCCATAAACAGCAGCCCACCAGGCTCTCCCATCCCTGGGATTCTCCAGGCAAGAACACTGGAGTGGGTTGCCCTTTCCTTCTCCAATACCTGAAAGTAAAAAGGGAAAGTGAAGTCGTTCAACCGGATTCGACTCTTAGAGACTCAGCATGGACTGCAGCCCACCAGGCTCCTCCATCCACGGGATTTTCCAGGCGAGAGTACTGGAGTGGGGCGCCATTGCCTTCTCCTAATATGTCTTCTTAGCCCGTCCTAATAACACAGTTCCTATGTCAAGAGCCGACAATGTTTCTCTCCAGTGGATTTTAATTTTTTAAGATCACAAAACATTTTTCCATACTCTACAATTTGTTCTGCAACTGATAGGCCACTCGGGTTTGGTTGTAAAAACATCCTGCCATGCGATGCCAGATTGTGTTAACCCCGGACGGAGCGGTAACAGATGTGCCGAGTGGCCGTGTTTCCTGGAAATGCCAGCGTCTTTCTCCCTGTGAGTTCCCTGACGACAAAGATGACACAAGCTCCGGCGTTTCCTGGCAAGGGTCCAATTCCTTGCCTTCGCTCTCTGCTCACGTCCACCCCATCACATGCCCATCGCACAGTTTTCCAGGGTGACCAATCGGCTGAGGATCACGCGAGCTCGTTGGCCCAGCGAGGCGGCTTTCCATCCCCGCTGCCAATAGCGCCCCAGCATCCTCTGTGGACCAGACCGCGAGGGAAGAGGCAGGAGGCGCGGCGGACGGGAGGCGGGCGGATGCTGATGTCCAGGCCGGGACGTCAAAGACCACAGGGGCTCAAGCTCCGGTGCTGACCGCTGTCAGCGCGGGTGCTCCACCTACTTTTCAGCTCCCCTCCACCCGTCCCCACCCGGGGCTCGGCATCGCGCTTCCCAGTGTAGTCAGCAGCGGGCAATGACGGAGAAAGAGCTCATCTATCTGTGAGGAAAGAAGCCACGTTGATGATTCCCTCGTGGACGTAATTGTGCTCATTACTGCCCATTTACATTTCATCACTCGATTATCACAAATGCCTCATTACTGCTGGAAAGGGTTTTCTGGTGAAACTCCTGGCTAACCATTCATTCCTCAGCTCCGATGTCACCAGACAGGCTGATTGGAAAGGGAGGGGGAGAGGAGGAGCTGGGAGGGCCGAAGGTGAAAGAGGTCTTCTATCAGATTTGATTAAAGGCCGTGATTTAAATCGATATTTAATAAAGTGGCTGCTGCCACATAACACGGGCAATTCCCCACGCAGCCAGAGTCGTGATTAGGCGCCCCTCACTGCCTGCTACATAACTCAATTGGGTTTTGTGCACTGGCCTGGCACCTCTGTCCCTCAGCGCCCAGCCTCCAAGGTAATAGGTTTATGAGCCGATGAACAGAGTTGATAGGTTCTAAATGGATTAACTAGGTGTCTGCAGTCTGGTGATGAATACATCAGGCCAAAAAAAAAAAAAAAGTCTGCATAAGCAGGCAAGTGATAGGGAGTGTTGACAGACATTGTGTGTGTCCTGAGCCCCACAGGGTAAACACTGGCTCGGTGCCTGTCATTCAAGTGTTCTCTCTCTCTCAGAGTAATGGGCGAAGATATTGGGCTGGGCTGCTTAACAAGCCTGCGGGAGCCAGGACACAGAGCCCTGCTCCTGAAAAGGCTTCCACCAGGCTCCGCTGGATCACCAGTTATAGCCAGCGTGAGAATAGACCTCCATATCAATGTTTTAATGTCCCAAGAATGACAGCTAGATCGAAATTCCTGTTTTTGTTATTGTTTAGTTACTCAGTTGCATCTGACTGTTCTGTGACCCCATGGTCTGTAGCCCTCCAAGCTCCTCTGTCCATGGAATTCTCCAGGCAAGAATACTGGAGTGGGATGCCATTTCCTTCTCCAGGAGATCTTCCCAACCCAGGGATTGAACCTGGGTCTCCTGCATTACAGGGGGCTTCTTTACCACTGAGCCACCTGGAAAGTCCCAGCTGTTGGTTGCTTAGCGGTACTCACAACACAGTAAATGGCCTGGGTATTTTCTGAGTTAGGAAAAGAACAGGTTGAGTGGCAGGAAAATCATTTCAGTATGAGAGAGACGTACCTACCCACAGGCAACTTCATCTAGCAAATCAGTGTAGCCCTTTGAAGTCTGCCAGGAGTCAGTTTGAATCCTGACATTACCTTGTACTACTTGTGTGACCTAGAATAATTCATTTCCTAGAGTGTCCTCAACTGTACAATAGAATTCATATTATTCTAATAGGTTTCCAGTAGAATTATATAGTGTGTGTAATGTTCTTGCACAGCACATGATACTTTACCAGCATTTAGTAAGTACTGAGCACTGTTATTTGTAACTAGCTCATTATGTAGACTTAGAGGCATGAATATGAAGCTCTGACAAGTTGGGATATTGGGCATAGGGTTAGCATGTTGGTAGCCATGAAAACCAAGGAAGTAGATGAGATTGCCTCAGAAGAAGGCAGAAGTTAAGTCAGAAGTGTGATGAAACTAGTGAACCTCGAAGATGGTTAACAGTTAAATAGCAAAGGAAGTAGGATCCACAAAAGGCCAACAAGTATGGCCAGAGTCAGGACTGCCAGAAGGTAATAGTATTCTGGCTGCCAAGGAAATGGGGTATTAGCTGCCCATCAATTCCCAGGCTTTCTGATATCATCTCAGAGCAGGACTGTCACATACGGTGGTACAGGTTGTATACTGCACAACTGTAGGGGGCAGTGTTCTATGTGAACAGAGCCCTCGGAGTGATACAGTACACGTCCTGCATGGCCGCAGTCAGGGCCGTTAAGTCTGCCATCAGGATTCTGTGGCTTCTTTCCACTTTTCAATGCAAAGTTATTTGCTCAAATGTCCACTCTATCTTGAATATATTTGCATTCTTCCCACGAATCCCTTTGCCTTGGGGTCTGATAGCAAATTTATACTACTCTTCTGAAAATTTTGTGGAAATCTACCAAAACACCTTGATTAAGTTTCCCTTTGGTGTTTGCAAAATCTCTTGGGAAAATAAAATCACTGTGTTTCAGCATACATTCTTTGCAAGTTTGTCTTGATCTTAGTTTGAGAGCTTCTTGAACACAAAGGTTATTTCTTAATTTAATAACCTCCATAACTGGCTTATCAAGATTCAGTATTTGTTGAATAAAGAAATGAGTGAACAGAGTAGCCAATACCCACCTCTAGATATGACTCAGTTACATCTCTGACAGTCATAAAAATCTCAACAAAACGTTATTTCTGAGCAACTTACTCTGTTATTTATCCTGTAAAATCAGAAAAGCTCCCCTATATAAAATATTCCAACCACTAGTATGCGTGTAAGACTGAAGCAAAGAGAAGGTTTACAAAAAGCAGTAATAACCTTGTGACCTTGCCTCTATAGAGGTTAAATCAATGTCAGAAGACTTCTCTCCTGGATTCAGAGACAAAGCCTGGGATTTCTTTGGTGGATTTAGAGAAAAGTCCCTTAGACAAAATAGCTTAAATGATTATTTCTATGGCCTCGTGTACTCAACACTGGACAAGAATACTCAAAGTCAATTAGCACAGTAACACATGATCTCTAATGTGGCTTTTCATGTGTGAAAATCTACCAAAATTCAACCTGTTGATACCCCTGTTTCACCCTTAGAGAATTTAATATCATTCTTGGTGCCATAGTTCTAAGAAGTGAATAGGGCTAATATCAAAGCCTAGGCATCTCAAAGGAATTCTTTGACAACAAAGGTCCGTCTAGTCAAGGCTATGGTTTTTCCAGTGGTCATGTACAGATGTGAGAGTTGGACTGTGAAGAAAGCTGAGCACCGAAGAATTGATGCTTTTGAACTGTGGTGTTGGAGAAGACTCTTGAGAGTCCCTTGGACTGCAAGGAGATCCAACCGGTCCATTCTGAAGGAGATCAGCCCTGGGTGTTCTTTGGAAGGAATGATGCTAAAACTGAAACTGCCATACTTTGGCCACCTTTTGCGAAGAGCTGACTCATTGGAAAAGACTCTGATGCTGGGTGGGATTGAGGGCAGGAGGAGAAGGGGAAGACAGAGGATGAGACGGCTGGATGGCATCACCGACTTGATGGACGTGAGTCTGAGTGAACTCCAGGAGTTGGTGATGGACAGGGAGGCCTGGCGTACTGCAATTCATGGGGTCGCAAAGAGTCAGACACGACTGAGCGACTGAACTGAACTGATCCGTTTACCATAAATTGGTTAGACTGATGATTTTGAAATTACCAACTCCTTGGAAATGGATTGGGGATTCTCATTCCTTCTTGACATATTCCTCTCTACCCATTTCCTTTTTTTCAGTCCCTCTTTGTGGTCTGCCCAGATTACTCTAATAGGCTCCGAATTGTCTCTTGTCTTCTGTTTTACTCCTTTCGGCTCATTCTCTATACTGCAGATAGCATATTCTTTATAAAATGTAAATATTCCCACATGCTCCTTGCCTTCAAGATAAAATACTAATTTCTTCTCCCAGCTTATAAGGCCTTTCAGTTCCTTGGGCATGCTGGCTCTTGACTCTTTGTCTTCCTTCATATGAATTCCTCTCCTGGGAATAGGCTCCTTGCCCCCCAACACCTCCCAGCAGAATTAGGTGGTCCAGTTGACAATTCCCACAATACATTTCCATGCACTTGTATGATCGTGGCTCATCAATCACACTGTAATTATTTGTTAATGACTTTTCCTCTCTCTATTAATAGTCTTTTATTAGTGAGGTTCTTCAGATCAGGAACCAAATATATTCACCTTTGCATGCCAGCAATCCAGTATAACACCAAACACACAATGATTACTCTGTAAATGTCCAACTATTGGCACTTTCTCACTGAGAGGATATATTTTAAATTCTTGCACTGCTTTTCTCCTATTCAATTCTGCAGAGATGTTATTACAAAGCTGCCAAGAAGATATCCATATAACTGCCAAAAATATACATTTCAACACCAAAAAAAGAATTTATATTTCAACTTTTGTCTTCTAGTGTCCAAGCATTCCTTCAGTTCAACTGCTATCAGTGATTAAATCTGACTAAATATAAATGTAATGTGCTGTATCCATACGCTCAGTCGCTCAGTTGAGTCCAACTCTTTCTACAGACCTCATGGACTGTAGCCACCAGCCTCCTCTGCCCAAAAGGAATTTTCCTGGCAGGAATAGTGGAGTGGGTTGCCATTTCCTCCTCCAGGGGATCTCCCCGACCCACGGGATCGAACCCACACCTCCTGCATCCCCTGCATTGGCAGGTGGATTCTTCACCCCTAGCATCACCTGGGAAACAGAAATGTAAAATGTGGTTATCTGTCACCACTTTAGGTAAACATTACCCTTCCTCACTTTTTTTTAATGCTTTATGACTTTTAGGAAAATATAGCACTTACCACTTTGAACACAGAAGTGTTCATGTAAGAAGCGTGCAACATGGAAAACTATCTGACTGTATCACAACTCGACCAGGAAGTAGACTCAGAAGCCTCTGTCCCCTTCTGATACTGCCTCCATTTCCCCTGGATCATGCATCTGTAGGTTCTTGGCAATACACCTTTGGGGAAGGCATGCACTTGCAGAGTCGGCATTGCGGCTCAGTTGCCTCGGGTGACTTTTGCCATATTTGTAAGCAACACGCCTGCACTGCTGGGCTGTAAACGTACCGGAAAGGCAGACATACGGGTGCCTGCCAGCGCCGTGCAACTGCCCTCCTGTGAGCGGAGTGGAAAGTCATAGTCAAGATGTATAGGGAAATTACGCCAGATTTATCTACAGAAAGCATTTATGTTGAACTAGCAGTTTCCTAGTGTGTCAGCAATTTTCTATTGCATTTATTTGTTCCTACAGTACTTGGCAAGAGTGCAATCCTATTAAACCTGTACAATACATTACACAAAATTGTAATCATTTTCTATTTTATAAAATAAAAAGAACTGTGAAATTTATACAATTGTGGAATCCTAATAGATTTTCAAGACAAAAATGTACAGTCGTGGGCAAGCTAGTTCCAAATGCACTTTTCAGGTCTTTTCTTATCTCACTTCCAATGTTTTCTCTTTAGCTAATGTGAACGCTAGCCTACCTATGAGACTTAACTTCATGAATCAAAATGAAAAGAAAGTACTTTTTTTTCCTTCTTCAGAACATTGGCTCAGCTTGTATTTTCCATGAACCAACAACCTGAAAGCTTATCTTAAAATAATAAGCTATTGGCATTTTCAGCGTTATGTTTTATATAATGGTATTATACGACAATGAGATTAAGGTTTAAACGAAATCATTCCTTGATATTAAATTGTTTCTAGTTCCACCAGCCAGTTCCTGCCTGTTCTTGCCGTGTTCTGGAGAAGATCCTGACCAACTTGGCTCTGATCAATAGAAGAAAGTCCATACGGTGAGCAGCGTGTCCAATTAGTTTTACTACCTCAAAACATATCAGGTATACACACTATGGCAAACCCCGCTTCCTATATGTCAACAAAACTATGACATACTCCGCTATGTCCCAGTAATTCAGCACAGCCTACAGAGGGCAGGACTTCTAGCTGATTTCCTATACAAGACAAAAAGTGAACCCTGTGTAAACCACTGAATTTACCTAATAACTATCAATGGTGGCGCTTTAGTCACTCAGTCCAACCCTTTGCAACTCCATAGACTCTAGTCCGCCTGGCTCCCCTGTCCATAGGACTTTCCAGGCAAGAATACTGGAGTGGGTTGCCATTCCCTTCTCCAGGGGATCTTCCCGACCAAAGGATCAAACCCAGGTCTTTTGCACCGCAGGCAAATTCTTTACTGACCAAGCAGGGAAGCCCCATACTTGCTCATAAATTGCACAAATGTAACCTGAACGTGAGACATTAATAACAGAAGAAACTAGAGATGGGATGCAGGGGTACATGGGGACTCTGCACTTGCAACTCATTTTTCTGTAAACCTAAATATGCTCAGAAAATAGCTGCTTCCTTTAATTGCAAAATTAATAATTTCAGGGACAAGAGACCATAAATCCATTTTGCCCTTTTGCTCCACACAAAGTACAACTCTAGACCCTAGAAATGGCACAAAAATACTACTCAAAGAAGAATTTTGGAAGGTGAGCTGGTTTGGAACCCCAGAGTTGGAGGAAGAGCCCAGCAGCAAGGCATTTCTGTTCACCCACCCAACAGACAAAGGGCACCCAGATATGTCATTTCCCTTTTCATTTCTCCTCTAGATAAAATGTGGGTCCCTCTGAGAATGCTAGATAAAGCCTATGTCACCACCAGCAAAGAAAACTGATCAGAAGTCCTGCCGGAAATAAGTGACCGGGACAGATATTCCCTATTGTGTCAAGCTCGTGCGCCTGCGCACTAAGTCACTTCAGTCCTGTCCAACTCTGTGCAGCCTTATGCACTGTAGCCCTCCAGGCTCCTCTGTCCGTGGAATTCTCCAGGCAAGAACACCGGAGTGGATTGCCATTTCCTTCTCCAAGGGGTCTTCTGATCCAGGGATCACACTTTCATCTCTTACATCTCCTGCATTGGCAGGCAGGTTCTTTACCACTAGCGCCACCTGGGAAGTCCTCTGTCAAACTTAAGATTCCTTTTCTCCACTAAGAGATGCCACACCAAGAAGAGTAGGTAGAGATGGCAGAAAAGACCCAGCTACAGCAGGTGGCCTTGTGCAGGAAGCCTCCTTGTCCTGGACACTCAAGCTCTCCTCCTCAGAGTAGCTGGGAGGCACCTATAAGGAAACAGATGTGTCTCTTTCCTACAGAGAAATACCCAGCTGCCTAGGGGAAATAATCCTTTTCAGACAGCCTCATCAGAGACCAGCAGGAATCCTAACCATACCAGATAAATCAAACAGGTCCAATAACATCACAGAGGCTGGGAAAGGTGAACTGCCACTGGAAACAAAGCCTACATAAGTAAGGCAAGATCCATGTAGTAAACCTAAGCAGGGTGACTGCCTCATGAACTGCCCACCCCCCCTCAAAAAAAAGCAGCTGTCAAAGAACCAGGAAAATCACAAATTGCATGAGATAAGTCAACCAGCTGACATTAATCCTTACCAATCAGATGCCAGAACAAGCAACTGGAGAGGTACTGGCATAAAAGATGCTTCAGCAGTCAATTACACATTGTCTTGAAACAAAGGAAGAAGTAGAAAGACTCAGTAAAGAAACAGAAACTATAAAAGTGTGGAAACTATAGAAATGAAAAATACAAAAAGCAGGAAAATAAAAATAAAAACTCTCCCTAGATGGTCTCAGCAGTAGAATGGACTTAATGAGGATAGGCTTAGTGAATTTGAGTACAGATTAATGTAGTTCACCCAATGTAAACAATAGAAATAAAATAGACTGGGGGGGAAAAAAAGCAAGAACAGAGCTTCAGGAACCCATGGGACGATAATGAGAGATCCAACAATTGTTATCAGCAGTCCCGGAAGGAGTGAAGAAAAAGGAAGCTGAAAGAGTATTTGAAGAAATAATGACTGAAAACATTCCAAATTTGGCAAAAGACACGACATTCGGATCCAAGAAACTTAGCAAACTATAAACAAATTAAAGCCAAAGAAATCTACACAAAGGCACATTGTAAAGTTTTGAAGACTAAAGATGGAAAAAAAAAATGTCTTGAAAGCAGCCAGAGAAAAATGATTCATTACCTCTGTGTAATCTATCAGATTTCTCATCTGCGACTGTGGAGGCCAGAAGGAAGAAGCAGAGTATTTTTTTTTTTTCAAATGTTGGAAAAACAAATAATAAACCTGTCAACTATGAATTCTGTATCTGGGGAAACTATTGTTTAAGAATAAAGAGGAAATGAGACAAAAGCAAAAGGAATTTGTCTCTAACAAACTTACCCTTAAAAATTGGCTTAGTAGGTTCTTCAAACAGAAAAGGAATGAGAAGGGGAAAGAAAGCACTGGGGAGGAAGAAGTATTGAAGATTGAAACAAAGATGTTAACACTACCAGATTTCTAGAGCATTCAGACAAGGGGAGCATACAATGTAACTAAGCAGAAGTGAGGTTTTCACACTTTACACGCCAAGTAATAATTAGCGTTAGCCAGACTGACCTTATTTAGTTCTATTTCTTTTTCTTTAATGAATTGTCATGCAAAGCAAAGGTGAGTGAACATCTGTTTTCCCTATTACATATATTTTTTTAAACACTTAGTCTGGAATGTTAAACCTCATACGGAAGAAATAACATATTAGTATTGACGGTATTTGCAAACATGTATGCTATGAATCATGTGTTAACATAATTGTTTCCACACACACATACCTACAACCCACAACAAGAATTATTCAAACAGTTTAAGGGAAACTTACCATGAACCTTTGAACTCATTTTTTAAGCAGGCTTTTTTTTTGACTAGTTGGTGACCATAACATAAGAAATCATTAAATTTGTAGTTTTCTTTGCATGTTTATTCATGCTAATAGCTTCTTTACATTTTAGGAATCTCTAAACTCTCCATATGTAATTATGACTTTAAAATGTTTATAATTATGGCAAAAGTGCTATAAAGGTAAAAAAAAACACACACACACAAAATTGTTAACTTGCCAAAATTAAAAATATTTGTCCCAGATTCTAAAAGCTAAAAATTTCAAGTAATGAAAGACTATGAGGAAAAGGAAGTCAGAGAGAGGGATCTATTTTATCAAAATGTAGAAGGCCTGGAACTTATATGTCCATCTCACATAACTCTTCCATTCACCTTCCCCTTATGTTACTAGAAAAACAAGGAAAGGCCTTTGGGTCACCAATAAGATCAGTTTTTAAAAAAGAAAATTAGAGCATGCTAACCAATAACATATGAAGGTGCACAGCTCGAGCATTCTCTGATGGAATTTGAGCCAGGAACCCTCTGGGTCCAAAATATCAGCTTTACCAAAATACATATTGTCTTTCTAAAGTTATAAGGAATAGGACTCCATTAAGGTTTGTAATATCCAATAAACAAATCAGGAGCAGGTTTCTAAATATGAAATTATTTAATAACGCAAGGGGCACTGGACATAGCCATCTTAAAATTCCAATACCATGTTTAAATTTTCGTTAGATTGCTGAGAATTCAGCATGAAGGTGTGCTTTGCTTTGTGTTTCTATTTCTCCCCTTCACTATGACCAGGGCAGAGTCATGAGTAAAGAAAAGGCTGAGAGAAAACCAGCTCTTTCCTTTTGAAAGTAATGACAGTTAATCTGGTCACATTTTAACCCTATTGACCTAATTGGTGGAATCATATTCATTTTTTCCAAATATATTTAGCACCATTTTTAAAGAGAAGAGTGCAGTCAAGTGAAAGTGATAGTCACTCAGCTGTGCCCAGCTCTTTGTGACCCCATGGACTATAGCCTGCCAGTCAAGGACCCAACATAATTCAGTTTTCCTCCCAGTCCCAAAATAGAATTAGAAAAGTCGCTGCAGCAAAGTTTCCTCACATCAGTGCTTTCTTTCCACTTTTTGTATTTATCAGAAAATACTCGCTTATTTTTTCTTAATTCTTTGGGACAAAAATGTTACATGAGCCAAAAGAAAGAGAGAGATACAGCCAGGAAATCTAAAAAGTGCCCCAAGAAGCATAGATAATGAGAGGAAAGTAATATTGTAATATTTCTGACATCACAAGAAGTAGAGAAGGGATCAGTTGCTCAGAGATGCTTGGGAGGTTTCCAAAGTCTCAGGCTGTTTTCAGCTCTCTCATCATCTTTGCCTTGAGGCTACCTTCCTCATGCTCACAATATGGCTGCTTTACCCCCACACATCACAGCTCCATTTCAGAAAGGAAGAAGAAGTGGTACTGGTGAAAAGGGGTGTGTGTGTGTGTGTGTGTGTTGATTCTGCGTCTTTTGCAAGGAGAAGAACAAAAAAAAGACGCTTTCCAGAGGATCTACACAGTTGAACTCTACTCATTCCAAGTTCTGTATCTAATGGAGGAAAGAAGACTGAACATGGAAAGGAAGACGTCGGTGTCCATTCCCAGGGTGAGCACAGGCTTTACTTACTGAACTTTACGAAAGTAAACGCTCTTCTAAATCCAGCACATGTCTGTCCAGTCTTATAGTCATCTGAATTTAAAGGCCAAGCTCAAGGCAGAGGCTTACAGACAAAGAGACACACATGGAAGGAGAGCCTGAACTTCTTTAAAAAGTGTTCAGGTCTTAAAAATCTATCTGTACACGATGAAATTTTACTTCTATGTAGTTTGGGGTGACATTGTAGGGGTAGGTTTTGGAAATTTTAAATCTCCACCTTTTAAGCAATAATATAAATAGGAATAATATAAAATATTAATCTTAGTATACTTCAATATTTATTTTTAAACCTAATGTCTTTCTAAGTCACAGTGTGTTTTCAGTAATATTTCTTACTAACTTCTTTTCCTTATACTGGTATTCTGGTTCAAAAAAAATCTGAAATCTGTAATTTTAAAAAATATTTTAATGATCATTTTTAAAAATACCTTTAGATGAGCAATAATAAATCTTAGTATTACTTATTAAAGCATAGAGTAAAACTTGTAACATATTAACAAATACTGATCCCTGATATAAAATTCAGCATCTTTTTGTCTTCTGAAAATTTACTCTGGTTGTAGGAATTATGTATCAATAAAATTATCACCTTACATTTTCCCCAACCTCTATAGTAACTGATTTTAAAAACCATCACATAGCTTAAAATATACTCATTTATGTGAAGGATGTTCATATGTGGCATATTTATACATTTTCATATTTTAAACAACACCATCTTAAATAGTGAATTTAAATATCTTGAATATACATTTTATTTCAATCATCTCCATTGCTGAATTTGAGTGATGATAACATAAACATTAATCTTAGAAAAGCTATATTTAGGAAATGATCTTCTGTTCCTCAAAATGATCTTTTGTTCCTCAAAAATTAGTTTATTCAGACTTTCAACAAGCTGTAGAAACTTAGCATCAAATCAAAGGCTCATCATCATTGACCTAGAAACTGTATCTAGTGAGTTCAGTTGGTTGTTATATAATCGTTGATTAGATCGCTCTAGAATGTTTTGTCTTCTGTTCTACCAAATGACTTCCAAGCATTAATATGCATGCTGATAAGATAATATTTAACACAAAGAAGTAACTTAAAGACCACTTTTTCCCTAGCTCTCTCGTTCTTCAGATGAAAATCTGAAAGGTTAAATTTCAAAGATTCTTAATCAAACAAGATTTTACTTGGTTTGGGAAGAGCCAAAACTTCCACTCTCCGAGCTTTTCTCTATATTCTTTGCTGTCGTTCACTCACTAAGTCGTGTCCAACTCTTTGCGACCACGTGGGCTGCAGCATGCCAAGCCTCCCCGTCCTTCTCTATCTCCCGGAGCTTGCGCAAACTCATGTCCAATTCTATTTCCTTATTAACCACAAGCAGAGAAGGCGATGGCAGCCCACTCCAGTACTCTTGCCTGGAGCATCCCACGGACAGAGGAGCCTGGTGGGCTGCAGTCCATGGGGTCACGAAGAGTCGGACTCGACTGAGCGACTTCACTTTCTCTTTTCACTTTCATGCACNAATTTTCGTTAGATTGCTGAGAATTCAGCATGAAGGTGTGCTTTGCTTTGTGTTTCTATTTCTCCCCTTCACTATGACCAGGGCAGAGTCATGAGTAAAGAAAAGGCTGAGAGAAAACCAGCTCTTTCCTTTTGAAAGTAATGACAGTTAATCTGGTCACATTTTAACCCTATTGACCTAATTGGTGGAATCATATTCATTTTTTCCAAATATATTTAGCACCATTTTTAAAGAGAAGAGTGCAGTCAAGTGAAAGTGATAGTCACTCAGCTGTGCCCAGCTCTTTGTGACCCCATGGACTATAGCCTGCCAGTCAAGGACCCAACATAATTCAGTTTTCCTCCCAGTCCCAAAATAGAATTAGAAAAGTCGCTGCAGCAAAGTTTCCTCACATCAGTGCTTTCTTTCCACTTTTTGTATTTATCAGAAAATACTCGCTTATTTTTTCTTAATTCTTTGGGACAAAAATGTTACATGAGCCAAAAGAAAGAGAGAGATACAGCCAGGAAATCTAAAAAGTGCCCCAAGAAGCATAGATAATGAGAGGAAAGTAATATTGTAATATTTCTGACATCACAAGAAGTAGAGAAGGGATCAGTTGCTCAGAGATGCTTGGGAGGTTTCCAAAGTCTCAGGCTGTTTTCAGCTCTCTCATCATCTTTGCCTTGAGGCTACCTTCCTCATGCTCACAATATGGCTGCTTTACCCCCACACATCACAGCTCCATTTCAGAAAGGAAGAAGAAGTGGTACTGGTGAAAAGGGGTGTGTGTGTGTGTGTGTGTGTTGATTCTGCGTCTTTTGCAAGGAGAAGAACAAAAAAAAGACGCTTTCCAGAGGATCTACACAGTTGAACTCTACTCATTCCAAGTTCTGTATCTAATGGAGGAAAGAAGACTGAACATGGAAAGGAAGACGTCGGTGTCCATTCCCAGGGTGAGCACAGGCTTTACTTACTGAACTTTACGAAAGTAAACGCTCTTCTAAATCCAGCACATGTCTGTCCAGTCTTATAGTCATCTGAATTTAAAGGCCAAGCTCAAGGCAGAGGCTTACAGACAAAGAGACACACATGGAAGGAGAGCCTGAACTTCTTTAAAAAGTGTTCAGGTCTTAAAAATCTATCTGTACACGATGAAATTTTACTTCTATGTAGTTTGGGGTGACATTGTAGGGGTAGGTTTTGGAAATTTTAAATCTCCACCTTTTAAGCAATAATATAAATAGGAATAATATAAAATATTAATCTTAGTATACTTCAATATTTATTTTTAAACCTAATGTCTTTCTAAGTCACAGTGTGTTTTCAGTAATATTTCTTACTAACTTCTTTTCCTTATACTGGTATTCTGGTTCAAAAAAAATCTGAAATCTGTAATTTTAAAAAATATTTTAATGATCATTTTTAAAAATACCTTTAGATGAGCAATAATAAATCTTAGTATTACTTATTAAAGCATAGAGTAAAACTTGTAACATATTAACAAATACTGATCCCTGATATAAAATTCAGCATCTTTTTGTCTTCTGAAAATTTACTCTGGTTGTAGGAATTATGTATCAATAAAATTATCACCTTACATTTTCCCCAACCTCTATAGTAACTGATTTTAAAAACCATCACATAGCTTAAAATATACTCATTTATGTGAAGGATGTTCATATGTGGCATATTTATACATTTTCATATTTTAAACAACACCATCTTAAATAGTGAATTTAAATATCTTGAATATACATTTTATTTCAATCATCTCCATTGCTGAATTTGAGTGATGATAACATAAACATTAATCTTAGAAAAGCTATATTTAGGAAATGATCTTCTGTTCCTCAAAATGATCTTTTGTTCCTCAAAAATTAGTTTATTCAGACTTTCAACAAGCTGTAGAAACTTAGCATCAAATCAAAGGCTCATCATCATTGACCTAGAAACTGTATCTAGTGAGTTCAGTTGGTTGTTATATAATCGTTGATTAGATCGCTCTAGAATGTTTTGTCTTCTGTTCTACCAAATGACTTCCAAGCATTAATATGCATGCTGATAAGATAATATTTAACACAAAGAAGTAACTTAAAGACCACTTTTTCCCTAGCTCTCTCGTTCTTCAGATGAAAATCTGAAAGGTTAAATTTCAAAGATTCTTAATCAAACAAGATTTTACTTGGTTTGGGAAGAGCCAAAACTTCCACTCTCCGAGCTTTTCTCTATATTCTTTGCTGTCGTTCACTCACTAAGTCGTGTCCAACTCTTTGCGACCACGTGGGCTGCAGCATGCCAAGCCTCCCCGTCCTTCTCTATCTCCCGGAGCTTGCGCAAACTCATGTCCAATTCTATTTCCTTATTAACCACAAGCAGAGAAGGCGATGGCAGCCCACTCCAGTACTCTTGCCTGGAGCATCCCACGGACAGAGGAGCCTGGTGGGCTGCAGTCCATGGGGTCACGAAGAGTCGGACTCGACTGAGCGACTTCACTTTCTCTTTTCACTTTCATGCACTGGAGAAGGAAATGGCAACCCATTCCAGTGTTCTTGCCGGGAGAATCCCAGGGACGGGGGAGCCTGGTGGGCTGCACAGAGTCAGACACCACTGAAGCGACTTAGCAGCAGCATTGACCACGAGAGTGTCTCAGACCGGGGGAGTTAAGAGAATCATTGAAGCCATCTGTTTTCATAGGTTCTCAACCAAAATTGGGTAAGCGGCAGAACTTAACATCAGTTAGCAGTAGACATTCTGGGGGGTTGGCTGGGCGGAGCCTGGCCTTGCCCTTCGTAGGTCCAGGATTTGGCTCATCTGCCGCTCATCTCAGAGATCCGGGGGCACTGGGGCAGCCCGTCCTGCCCATTAGCTCTCGCTAGCCACTTATGCACATGGCAGAGGCAGAGACTCAAGAGGGACCAAGCCCGGCTATGCAAGCACGTTTCAACCCTTTGTGTGTATTGTGTTCACTAAGAGGCCTGGGGCTAGAGCTATCTCATGGCTGAGGCCAGACATAGAAATAGAGGGCCATATCAAATTGATATTTGAAAAAGTAGGTTTAGGAAGGGGTAAAAAATTGAGGCCAAGATTTCAACTTACTGAAAATTATATATTTAAAGTACACTGTAAATAAAAATTTCACAGGAAAAAAAATAACAATTCTAATGTACCTTCTGTAAGAGCACAATGAAATGACAAACGTCAAACACCAGGATAATACATTGCTTATTTGTAAAATCACCATGGGCTTCCCTGGTGGCTCGGCATTAAGGAATCTGCAGTTTGATCCCTGGGTTGGGAAGATCCCTGAAGGAGGAAATGGTCGCCCACTCCAGCATTCTTGCCTGGAGAATCCCAAGGACAGAGGAGCCTGGCGGGCTACAGTCCATGGGGTCACAAAAGAGCTGGACATGGCTGAGCAACTAAACAACAAATACACTACTGTTTTGCCGTGAGAGTCATATTTAATATACCCTGTGACTTAGTCGGCAAGAAATGCAAAGTTTTAAAATAAATGTTTAACAGTTTTTTTTTACAAAAGTTTATTTTTTGTATATTTCTTTCCTTTAATGCAATTTTGAATTTGTATTTTTAATCATCTAATCTTCTCTCTTTAATTTTACAAGGTTGGTTCAAACCATGTAACAAAGTAGGCAGATTACATTCTGTAGATAAAGACTGCACTGCAATATGATATTGTGACTCGTTAGGGCCATGTCCTGAGTTCCTTACTGTCGTTCGATTCCTAGTGGAATAACTAGAAGTGAGGGCTTCTATGGGAATTCAACTGATGTAACAGCGCTATAATCAGACACCATTGTACTTACATAATTCACGTCCCCTTTGATCCAAATGTCGACCATCAGGACATGTTTTTCTGGAATCAAGAACTGACATTTGCATTTTAAATTTTCATCTGGTTGACGGGGAGTCAAAGTCATACTTCTCATAAAGGGGTCTGCAAAACTCTTCTGTAATATTGAGCTATGTTACAGGAGAAAATGTAGACATGCTAAGGCCGAGTGATTTACTCCGCCATTCAGGTAATCAATAGCAGGGCAAGGAGGACCAGCGTCACAGCGCTCGTTTGGCAAGTGAGCCTTATTAAGCAGTGTGGACTTATGTGTATCTGACACTCAGCCCGGAGTATCAAAATTGGACCACCGTCTCTCACAGGTGGAAATGTGCGTACAAGGCCTGTTAAACATGATATATTCGTAACGTGCTGCAATTACTGAAACACCTGTGGCATAGAACATGCTCTGTTCTTGAGGGGAAATGTGTAGCCCATTCAAACAGCGCGCCTCACATTTCATTGCTTTTACCTGCGGTTATATGATCTAGTGATTCCACGCTGGGGTAAGTCCCAAGAACTAGTTCTTAATTATAATGACTCTGGGTGTGACTGTGTTGATTTGTGGGCTGTATTTTTCTTAGAATTTTTGCTCGTGTCAGTAGCCTCTTATGAAAACAATGTGTTTCCACCGCGTGTTTGGCAGCTCTGGGAAAGCCATCCGCCTAAGTTATCAATGGGTGGAAAATACTCCCACACTGAAACAGGGCTCAGCATCCACTTAGGATCTGGAAATTCCCCCACTTAAGTCCTTGACTTCCAGAACATGCCGCAGGCACACGCTGCCCGACAGGTGGGAATCGGCTTGACCGAGGAGCTGCAGTTCTCTTTCCGTGACACACTCAGCCTCGGGGACGCGAGTGCACATGTTTATGCAGTTAGATAAGTTCAATCCTCGACTGTTTGTGAGGGATAAAAGAGGGAGTGGGAAAAACATAAATAAAGAGCATGATGACATAACAAAGGTGAGAAGAAATAATTCTTACAAGTCAACCTTCTAGTCAAAGAAGGGGGGGGGAAGCATCACGACTATATTTTTCATAGGTTTAATGGAAGTTTTCAGGTTTTTCAGAATTCTGTTGTCTTGCTTAAATTTCCTATATAAATGGCGTCTTTACACGGAGCCCAACTACATGCAGTAATAAGAGATGAGAGCATGTGGTTTGTGAACAAAGTTGGAACTCTTTTTTTTTTTTTTTAGCAGGGGATAGAATCTCACTGATGTTGGGTTTTTACTACATCTAACACAGTACCAGGCAAAGAGAACAGTTAGTGCATAAAAAATACCGAGAAGCATAAATTATTAGACTGGAGGAACGTTTCAAGATAATATGGAATAGTAAATGCCCACCCCTAGCTTCCAACCCCCACAACACGTAATAAACCTTTGGACATTAATAAATTTACCTCAGACAAGAAGTGGTCTGCACTAAGCCCAAGCTATCTAGAACAGGGAAACTCTGAACAGGTTTCCTGATTTCAGAGTCCACTTCTTTTCTACCATTTCCTCTCATTCCATTGACCTTTTAAGAAATTCATGGTTTAGACAAACGTACTTTACTTAAGTTGAGTAGCGTTTGTGTATTCTCCCTGTCTTCGTCCTCTTTTAAAAATATTTTGAGGATCTTAAAATATTTTAGATCCACTCTTGTGATTATAGAATATAAAATCTGTGTCCCTAATAACCCATGTATGAATTCAATACTAAACATATAAAGAGATGAAGTCTCCTCTGCCATCCTTCCAGCTTGAGCTGCAGTGGCCTTCTTTTGTGTGTGTGAGTGAATGCTGATCATTTTCATACTTCACCTTACACTTTTACTACATAGGTAAACTTCCCTAAAATCCCTAAATCTCTATAGCATTCTTTGTAAATTAAACGTCTTGTAATTACATCATACCACAGGTGACCTACTGACATTTTCTTTTTGGCTTTGACTCATCCATGCTTATGTGTTTAGTATTAGTGGATTATTTTTAATGTCATATGTTACCCTATCATATAAGCATAGTTCCCTTTAGTATTCATCGTCCCATCCAGGGTAGCTGTGTTGTATATGTAATGACTTAAGTAGATCTTTTGGGTTTCTAGGCTTTGATTTTGATTTTGTAGCTTTGTGTGTGTTATGTATGTGTACATATATGTATATATTTTTATATATATGCAAATACTGCTTAACTAGTTCATCAACAACTGAAGCTATATATATATATATTTGTGATTACATTCACATTCAATTTACTGAATGAAGCATTCCGCTTCAACATCAAAGCAAATCCCAAATGAACGGTAGCGCTGTCCATGATCCAAGTGAAAGGTCATGCCTGGGGAGAGAAAGCGAGAAATAAGAGGAAGTTGTGGACTAACCTGCCTGAGTTCGCGTCCTGCCTCCTCCACTTCTCACCTGCCTGACACTAGGCAATTTACCTCATCTGTGTGCCTCAGTTTACCTGAAGTGAAAAACGGTGCTAATAATAGTGGCTACCTCCTAAGCTTTTTGTGAGTGACGGAGTCAAGGCCTGTAAAGAACTTATAACTTGCCTGCCTTACGAGAAGCACTCAGCCAGTGACAGGTGTGGTTCTTCACTGTTGTAGAGAATGGCAGCAGAGCCAAGCAGGTAGCAAGGGTTTTCTGGTGGTGCCAGGACCCTAGCAGACACACAAGCACGATGAGAGAGTGAGGAAAGGGTTCAGGCCTGGTTTGTGAAACACAGTGGAATCCATCTCCTTTTATCGTCTTGAGAGTTTTAAGAAGTAGCGAGCCGTATATACTTTAATCCCTAGTTCTTAACCTAGAGACTGGGATACCACTGGTAATAAGTGTGTGTGAGAGAGAGACAGAGAGAGAAGGAAAAGAGACTCGGGCGTAAGTAGCACAGCGGGCGAGGGTAAGCACTGCCGAGCCCTGTGGAGTGCTGTGAGAACACACTTGGCTGTGTTTGCCAGCAGACTTACTACTGGCTGGAATCCGTTCCTTATGACCTCATTTTGTTTGGTGGCCTGCTTATTTCCTGTTTGATCAAAAAATGGCTTCTATTAATGGCTTATGTGCTGTTGCTCATCTTTTGCCATAAAAGTTATTGAAAGAGAATTAGCTCCTGTTCCACACTAATTTACAGAGAATATCTTGTAAATATTTGCATTTACTGCAAGCAATTGCTTCAAAAGAATTCAAAAACATTATAAAATTAAGGCTTTTTTATATGCAGTGTTGATCATTACTTCAACACTCAGACTTTAAATATTTTTTTGATGCTTTCTAAGTCCAAGAAATGAAAATCTGAGTATTTCAACTAACATTTCAAGGTAGAGTATATATATTAGATTCAAAATTAACAATCTACATAAAAGTAGTAGCCTTGCACAATTATACACTGTAATTGTGCTGAATATTTTAAAAAATTGCTTTAGGAGTAAGAGTTGGATATTTTACGGGCAGTGCATGAATTTTAAAAGTTATTTTCTACATTGAAAGTTACTCTCCAAAGTATAGAAATTAATACAATTAATAACTAGGGAAATTTGAATAATAGGGAAATTATATCCACACATTTTCTTGTAAAATATTTTAAGTAAAATAACACTTTCTTTAATTTTAGTAAAACCTTCAACCAATAAACTCGGAGAAGTACCCTGTGCCATGACCGACTACTTCCTACCCATACAAGAAAGAGTGTTAGTTCTTCAGCCAAACTTAACATGCAACAGAACTCCACTGCTGTGACTTAATCCTTTTCTTCATATACCAGAAGAAAAATACAATAAAACAAAAACTTTTAATCACAGGTGGTTTCAGAGTCTTCACTTTTTTTGGAATAAATAACATTTACTGGTTTTTAATGTTATGAAGGCACAATAGAATTTAGCACATAAATTACTATAAATCATTATTATAGCACATAAATTATTATAAAGTCAACAAAATGTACTGAAAAGCAAATTTAATGTATTCTTTTTGCCTTTGCAGAAAAGCATTCATGACTGTTTATTCTTAATGTACAAGAAGACTGCTTCCAGACTTCAGTGTTATTTTTTTTTTTTTTTTGAGCTGTTGGAAATTGTTTTCCATTTTCATCTGTTTTATGAAAGTTTTGAATAAATCTGTGTTCACCATCTTTATTAAGTGTGTTTCATCTTGAAAGTCATGTACCAAATTCACATGGAAATGCTAAGGTACAAAAGTAACCAAGCAATTCTGCATCAGTTCAGTTCAGTTCTTTCGCTCAGTTGTATCTGACTCTTCGTGAGCCCATGGACTGTAGCTCTCCAGGCTTCCCTGTCCATTACCAACTCCTAGAGCTTGCTCAGACTCCTGTCCATTGAGTTGGTGATGCCATCCAACCATCTCAACCTCTGTTGTCCCCTTCTCCATCTGCCTTCAATATTTCCCAGTATCAGAATCTTTTCCAATGAGTCAGTTCTTCACATCAGGTGGTCAAAGTATTGGAGCTTCAGCTTCAGCATCAGCATTGAGAGGGACTAGCACCCTCTCAAATATATATTGCATTCTTCAAGAATACATTTCCAGATAAACTTCTTCGAAGAATACACTGTTTTTTTTTCCTAGTTTACTTTCTTTCTATATGTGCAACGTTATGTAGCCAATAGAACAAAAGCATGGATGCTAAAATTAGATGTTATTAATCCCATACAACTCCCTTCCAATGAATATTCAGGACTGATTTCCTTGAGAATTGACTGGTCTGATACCCTTGCAGTCCAAGGGACTCTCAAGAGTCTTCTCCAACACCACAGTTTAAAAGCATCAGTTCTTTAGTGCTCAGCTTTCTTTATGCAATTCTGCATACTTTGGCTCAAACTATTCCAGGTCTAAATTGAAGTATAAAGTCTGTAAAAGTGTGTCACAAAATTCCAAAAAAAAAAAAAAAAAAAAAAGCAATGAATAAACACAAATGCTCTCCTGACTAATTCTAGTTCTGTTCAAACACTTTTTCAAAGCAAAAATATTATTAAAAATAATTAAATTTAAAGATAAACTAACATTTGTTACACAATGTATTGGTTAGGAATGATTTTTAGCTGCTCCAATGAAGATCCCACAGTGGCTAAAACCAATAGAAAAATGTTCCTTTTCCATGTGACAGTCTAAGTAACCGGAGACAGACATGGTGGTCTCATGGGGTTTTGGACCTAGGTTCTTTCTGTTTTCTGCTTGGCTACCCTCAATGCATGGCTTCATCTCCTGGTCTAAGGTGCTCCAGACTCCATCACTGCACTGCGCCATCTGAAGGTGAGAAAGGCAGGGCATGCATGTGGTAATTGCATTTCATGGACTAGAACTTGATCTCATGATTACTTCTTGGTGCTGCTGCTGCTCTGACAAATGCAGCCTTTATGCCAAGTGTCCAAGTGCCCAATAAGACCCAGCTTCATTACCAAGGGGACAATGTGAAATTGGATATTAGGGATAATTAGCCATCTTTGCCGGAGAAGGCAATGGCACCCCACTCCAGTACTTTTGCCTGAAAAACCCCATGGATGGAGGAGCCTGGAAGGCTGCAGTCCATGGGGTCGCTGAGGGTCCGACACAACTGAGCGACTTCACTTTCACTTTTCACTTTCACGCATTGGAGAAGGAAATGGCAACCCACTCCAGTGTTCTTGCCTGGAGAATTCCAGGGACGGGGGAGCCTGGTGGGCTGTCGTCTATGGGGTCGCACAGAGTCGGACACAACTGAAGTGACTTAGCAGTAGCAGTAGCCATCTTTGCTACAATGTATTAAAAAGTTATGAAGCCAGAATATCTATTTTACCTAGCTTATGAAAAAAGAAATCAACTTGTAGTATTTTTATTGAATCAATTTCTACTGAACTTGAATGGCAATTTTAGACTTAATGTCTGTATTCTTAGTATCCAGGCATTAGGCATTTGACCCTCTCAATTATATATTGCATTCTTCAAGAATACATTTCCAGATAAACTTCTTCAAAGAATACATTATTTTTTTTTTCCTAGTTTTACTTTCTTTCTGTATGTGCAACGTTATGTAGCCAATAGAACAACAGCATGGATGGTACAGTTAGATGTTATTAATCCCATACAACTCTGGTTGCACCCTATAATTCACTCACTTAACACGGCAGAAGACTAGACTCATGCCTTAAGTAACGTGTGCAGAATTTCACTTCAGAAAAAACACAACAGAGTATAAAAAGGATGAAAAATCTGAGAAATGGCCCCTTTAATGAAGGGCAGAAGAATTGGAAAGTTTCAGCACTAAAGAGATGAATAATAACAGTATTTACATCTATGAAGCATCTTTTTTTTTTTTTTTTAATGAAAACCAGGTGACCTTTGCTCTTGGTTTCGAATAAGAAAAGAGTAAAAAAGGAGTAAACTAAATTGAAACACATATAAACCAATGAGTATCAAATTCTTCCTAGAAGTCAGGTAACTCAGGAGAACATGGGCTTTAACACCAGAGAGACATTGAGTGAAATACACAAACCCAAAAGACTTCACAGTCTTAAGGTTGGAAGTAATACGGATGGATACCCAGAGGAAGGTTTTGTGGCAGATTTACTGGTGCTATTGCCATTGCTAAGTCACTTCAGTCGTGTCCAACTCTATGAGACCCCATAGACGGGAGCCCACCAGGCTCCCCTGTCCCTGGGATTCTCCAGCAAGAACACTGGAGTGGGTTGCCATTTCCTTCTCCAGTGCATGAAAGCGACTTAGCGACCCCATGGACTGCAGCCCACCAGGCTCCTCTATCCATGGGATTTTCCAGGCAAGAGTACTGGAGTGGGGTGCCATCACCTTCTCCGAGATTTACTGGTACCTCATTCAATCTCTTGCCTGGAAAATCCCATGGGCGGAGGAGCCTGGTGGGCTGCAGTCCATGGGTTGCGAAGAGTTGGACACGACTGAGCGACTTCACTTTCACTTTTCACTTTCATGCATTGGAGAAGGAAATGGCAACCCACTCCGGTGTTCTTGCCTGGAGAATCCCAGGGATGGGGGAGCCTGGTGGGGTGCTGTCTAGGGGTCACACAGAGTCAGACACGACTGAAGCAACTTAGCAGCAGCAGCAGCATTCAATCTCTGTGTTTGAGAAAAAATCTGTAGATGCTTTTGAAGTGGAAATACACTTGAAAGTTTAGGATTCTTTAGATTTTGTCTTATTAAAGAAAGAGAAATAGACTGAGAACGGGAACTTTATTTTTGATGAAAATTCTTTTTTAATATAAATTTATTTATTTTAATTGGAGGCTAATTACTTTACAATATTGTATTGGTTTTGTCATACATCAACATGAATCTGCCACAGGTGTACACGTGTTCCCCATCCTGAACCCCTCTCCCACCTCCCTCCCCATCCTATCCCTCGGGTCATCCCAGTGCACCAGCCCCAAGCATCGTGTATCATGCATCGAACCTGGACTGATGCTGTCAACATCTAGAAGACAGTGGAAGAATTTTTTTTCCTTAACTGTTCCCATGACTGATACATTTTCATGAGGGTTACATTACTTACACCATAAGATACAGTAACTGAACCTAAATTGCCTTAACAGTGAATATTCAAATAAAAACATAGGAAATTCCAAGTAAACATCTTTCTTACCATATTTATTATAATAAAAATTATATAATGATGCCAGGAAAATTACAGGCACATTCTGACTTACACTTAGTGAGCAACTTTATTCTAATATATAACTTCATTTGCTTTTAATATGAAAAAATGTATCTCACACTGTCCTATCTCATCTTTCACAAATATGACGTAATTCAGTGTGCTGCTGATGCCAGGACATTTTCCATAAGTTAGGTGATTTATTCATCAGTGTATAATCCATTCATAGTAAAAGAGAAACTGTATTAAACTGTTATGCTATTAACGATAAGTTCTCCTGAAATTTAAATACAAAACTAACTGTAGTTAGTTTAGTGTTCATCATCTGTTAGCATGTATTTTAGTACAGGCTTCTCTGCTCACTGATGCATGGAGGCAGAGAGCATTGCCCAGTGCTCATGTCCTAGTGGTGTATCATTGGATAAGTTCTTAGCCTCTCTGAGCCTGGATTTTAGTAGCTGGGTTTTAAAAGCATCAGAGATAAGGTATGTAAAATGTAGGATATGTGCTGGATGTAATCAATAAGCTTACATCTGATATTTCATAATGTTCAATAAATGGGCATTAAAAAACCCAACATCATTCGTTTTAGCAATAACATAACCACGTGAACAATACTCGTTATCTGATGGGGTCACTAACAACTAGAAAATCTAACACATAAAATATAAAAAACTCTGAATGTACATCATTAAAAGATTATTCAGACAAGAGGCTAAATAATGTATTTCACAATTCTCTGCCAGTCGATTAATGATTTGTTTAGGTGAAGATATCTGTTTTCTGTGGTGTAAATCGCTTTACCATCTGAGCCACAGGAAAGTCCCTAAATCACTAGACACGACAACTCAAATAAAAACTGGAAAAACTGGATTTGTCCTCCAAGATGACCCATTTGTATTTTACTACAATATATATTGTACTGGAATATATCCTGACCCTTTGAAACTAGAGAATGGCCTACTTACTTTTTTCTAATTTAAGATCATTTCTAAAATACATATCTGAATTCATTGTAGATCATAGTGGCATTTATGACTTATGATATATAAACTTCATAAACTGGTGTTTCTTTTATAAGCTTTTAGGGTCTTCAAGTATTTTCAAGCATTAGTGTTCTCTTATTAGGGTATCTTTAAGAGATATAGGGTTGCTGTCTGTCTATGTTGGAACTGCTTTCATAGCCACTGTAGCAAGTTTTTGGTCCGCTCTTCTTAAAACCAAATAGAGAAAAGAAGTTAAACTGGTCATACAGATAGTTCAAGAGAATCAGAGGTTCACACATTCACTTATTCTTCTATCAGTGTTTTCACTCATTCACTGAAGATCAATAATGCATCTACCAACCTCAAGGCAGTATTATGAGGAATTCTCTTCCTGTCTTTTGTGAAACTGTCAGGGTACACCTCCCATTACTACCCAGCGCAAGTAAAGGAGGTCGTAAGGAAGCAGGACTGTTTTTTTGAACTGATGTTGAATTTTACTGGATATGTAGAACAGAACTTAGCACTCCAAAATATCTCTTCGGTTTGTGGGTTATTTCAGATTGAAAACAATCAAGACCCGATCAAGATCAGAAAGTAACTTTGACCTTTTCCTTGATTGCCTAAAAATAATTCAGAGGTTTGTTCCCGGTACAGGGGTATCATGAGTCTACTCTGTGTTCCATTGTCTCTGCGTGACCCAACAAATATTTATTTGCCAATCATCTGCCTTTCCATCTCCCTTCCTCTCCTTTTTTTTTTTTTAAATTTAAATTTATTTATTTTAATTAGAGGTTAATTATTTTACAATATTGTATTGGTTTTGCCATACATCAACATGAATCCGCCACGGGTGTACACATGTTCCCAATTCTGAACCCCCCTCACCTCCCTCCCCGTACCATCCCTCTGGGTCATTCCAGTGCAGCAGCCCCAAGCATCCTGTATCCTGCATTGAACCTAGACTGGCAATTCATTTTTTATATGATATTATACATGTTTCAATGACATTCTCCCAAGTCATCCCACCCTCTCCTTCTCCCACAGAGTCCAAAAGACTGTTCTGTACATCTGTGTCTCTTTTGCTGTCTCGCATACAGGGTTATCGCTACCATTTTTCTAAATTCCATATATACGCATTAGGATACTGTATTGGTGTTTTTCTTTCTGGCTTACTTCACTCTGTATAATCGGCTCCAGTTTCATGCACCTCATTAGAACTGATTCAAATGCATTCTTTTTAATGGCTGAGTAATACTCCATTGTGTATATGTACCACAGCTTTCTTATCCATTTATCTGCTGATGGACATCTAGGTTGGGAAGCAGGATTTTTAAATCCATAATTAAAATAGCACACTTTTTATACAGAATCCTATCATGTACTTCATGTTAGCAAGCATTATTAAGCAAAAATATTATATGAACAGAATTCCAAAACCGATGATCAAATCTAGCATTATTTCAATGTGGATCTCTCTACTGAAAGTCATGTTTTTAAAAGGATCTAAGTTTCCAGTCACAGATCTGAATATAATCCCAGTTTTAAATTAATGAAATTCAAGGATGCTGAGAGAGGAACAGAAGTTGACAATCTATAAATGTGAGTCTCATAGTCTTCTCCCTTTGTATTTAGATGTCTCATTCAAGGTGTTTCCACTGAGAACAGGAACATGGAGTGGTCTACAGTTGAAGGAGATATAGAACCTACGAATCTCAAGGATTCACTGTCCAGCTTCATCACTTACTCTAAGGCCTTTTGTTGTTGGTGGTGGTGGTAGTGGTGGTTGGCAGTCCAACTCTTTGCAATCCCGTGGACTGTAGCCCGCCAGGCTCCTCTGTCCATGGGATTCTCAAGGCAAGAATACTGGAGTGAGTTGCCATTTTAGGTAAGTCATTTAACTTTTCAGAACTTCTACTGTCTCTTTTTAAAACATAGATGATAATTACATCGTTGCTTATTGGGGTAACTAATTGAAATAATATATGGAAAAGTATTGGTCACTATTAAACTGTTGGTAATTATTCCATAGGTTGTTACTGAAAATTTATGAGAAAAATATTACATTTTCTACCCAATTTGTTTCATATTGTGTTCTATACATGTCCATACACATGTTCTATACATGTGTACTATACAGACCATGGAATTCTCCAGGCCAAAATCCTGGCGTGGGTAGCCTATCTCTTGTCCAGTGGATCTTCCTGACCCAGGAATCGAACCTGGGTCTTCTGCATTGCAGGCAGATCCTTTACCAACTGGGCTATCAGGGAAGCCCGACTTTCACTTCCCTTTCCCATTAGAAAAAGCAAATATTATTGAACAGTTTGCTACTCAAGATTTCCAGCAACAGAACTGCCATGAAAACAATGTGAAGAAGATATTGGAACAACTGCTTCTTCATCTTTAAATATGTGTGATGGACCTTGCCGGACATCAGTGTTCGTGGTGGGAGTGGGGCCACCTTCCTGAAGATCATCAGGCGCAGATGAAGCTCATACAGCCAGCTGCCCAGAGGAGCTGTCGTTCGGGGATCCATGTCACAGCTGAGATGGCACTAGGTGATCTCCAGAGGCTGACAGGTCAGGAAGGCAAATTAACTCCATACTGTGAGTGGGAGGAAACCTCTACAGTCTTTGACAATAGCTGGAGGAAGAGCTCGAGCTTGCTGGCTCCTCAGGCTATGGACGGCTCATCAGACCAGAACCCAGTTGGAAGGCAGCTCTTAGGCAGATCAGGCTAGTGAGAAGAGTAATCTAACGTGAACCTGCCACAGTCTGACCCATCTCAGAGGTCCTGGGAGCACTGATTGACAGGGAGGGGACTAGGGCATCATGACAAATATTGAGACGTGAAGTCAGAATGCTGTATGCTTAACACTTGAATCAAAGTAGTGGTTTATCCTTCTTCAGAGCTTGCTAGACATGGTTTCCTAATGATTGGCATAGATGATTAGGCCTGGCATATGTAAGAGAAATGGTGATGCTCTAATGTGCCAATCATGTTTTGGAACGTGCTATCCTGTTGTTTTTATGGAAAGACCATTGTGAAGGCTTCAGTCAGGAGGGGTGACAGAGATACTCAGGAGCACAGGGAAGCAAAACAATCATTGCTCCCCAGGAGCTGCTTCAGGGCAGAGTTTCTGAACTTGCATTTGTCACACATACATTCTTGAATTATTAGACTCAGCCTGTAAACTCTACAAAGGCAGGGATTTTGTATCCTTTATTTTGAAGCTCTGCGTATATGGCTGATGTTCAGTTCTTGACTCAGGACGTGTCATATTGAGTAGGAACTCCACATGTGTAGTGACTTACGTTTAAATTTAAATTTTACTTCAATAGTTCTTGTTCTGAGGGGTTACACAAAGGCATACAGTGCTGTGCTTAGTCGCTCAGTCGTGTCTGATTCTTTGCGACTCCATGGACTGTAGCCCATTAGGTTCCTCTGTCCATGGGGCTTCTCCAGGCAAGAATATTGGAGTGGGTTGCCATGCCCTCCTCCAAACAAAGGCAAACTACTACTACTGATAATAGGCCACTGAATGATCTGCGGGTCCTCATCCAGGGGGGATCTGCCAGCCTTCCGATGAACTTGGAACATGCACCAGAGCTTGCCGCTCAAGGACCGTTCTGCTCTGCTCTGATTTGTGCCAAGGAAACGATTTGGGCCTCTTGTTCTTTTTCCCTCTTGCTCTCTTCTGGTTTCATTTCTTATAAAACCTAAGTCACATTAGAGACATTACTTGAAGTGACTCTGGGAGACAGAAGTTTTTAGCCTTTCAGCTTTTTCGTAATAGGAAAACACACTAGCTGTCATCAGAGTAGCTGGACCGCAAACCAGTCTACTGCATCTGACAGTGCCCTTATCACCGCGTGGCACTGGATTAATTTCTGTTTGTTTTTAATTATTTGTCTCCCACAGGTAGACCATAAGCTCCAAGAAAAAACATATTGCTTTGGTTTTGTTCGCTTTTGTATCTCTACACCTGGAAAATAGTCTGACACTTTGGGGGCACTTCTTAAATATTTCTGAATGTAGAATGAGTGGATATTTGAAATAATGGGTAAGCAGCCATGCCTGAGAAGGATAACTATACTTTGTGTTTTGAAATAAAGCCCTGGACAAGAAGATTAGAGAACTTGGAGGAAAAAAATGGAGAAAGACAGCAAAAAATTGAATAATACCCCCTGTTCATGTATTTGAAGATACAATATTGTCAAAATGTCCAAAGCATACTACCCAAAGCAATGCATAGACTTGCTGAAATTTCTATCATAGTTCCAATGAAATTTTTTCCAGAGGTAGAAAAAAACAATCCTAAAATATATATGGAATCACAGAAGACTCTGAGNTGTCTTGGTTTTGCTATACATTGACATGAATCAGCCACGGGTGTACACATGTTCCCAATTCTGAACCCCCCTCACCTCCCTCCCCGTACCATCCCTCTGGGTCATTCCAGTGCAGCAGCCCCAAGCATCCTGTATCCTGCATTGAACCTAGACTGGCAATTCATTTTTTATATGATATTATACATGTTTCAATGACATTCTCCCAAGTCATCCCACCCTCTCCTTCTCCCACAGAGTCCAAAAGACTGTTCTGTACATCTGTGTCTCTTTTGCTGTCTCGCATACAGGGTTATCGCTACCATTTTTCTAAATTCCATATATACGCATTAGGATACTGTATTGGTGTTTTTCTTTCTGGCTTACTTCACTCTGTATAATCGGCTCCAGTTTCATGCACCTCATTAGAACTGATTCAAATGCATTCTTTTTAATGGCTGAGTAATACTCCATTGTGTATATGTACCACAGCTTTCTTATCCATTTATCTGCTGATGGACATCTAGGTTGGGAAGCAGGATTTTTAAATCCATAATTAAAATAGCACACTTTTTATACAGAATCCTATCATGTACTTCATGTTAGCAAGCATTATTAAGCAAAAATATTATATGAACAGAATTCCAAAACCGATGATCAAATCTAGCATTATTTCAATGTGGATCTCTCTACTGAAAGTCATGTTTTTAAAAGGATCTAAGTTTCCAGTCACAGATCTGAATATAATCCCAGTTTTAAATTAATGAAATTCAAGGATGCTGAGAGAGGAACAGAAGTTGACAATCTATAAATGTGAGTCTCATAGTCTTCTCCCTTTGTATTTAGATGTCTCATTCAAGGTGTTTCCACTGAGAACAGGAACATGGAGTGGTCTACAGTTGAAGGAGATATAGAACCTACGAATCTCAAGGATTCACTGTCCAGCTTCATCACTTACTCTAAGGCCTTTTGTTGTTGGTGGTGGTGGTAGTGGTGGTTGGCAGTCCAACTCTTTGCAATCCCGTGGACTGTAGCCCGCCAGGCTCCTCTGTCCATGGGATTCTCAAGGCAAGAATACTGGAGTGAGTTGCCATTTTAGGTAAGTCATTTAACTTTTCAGAACTTCTACTGTCTCTTTTTAAAACATAGATGATAATTACATCGTTGCTTATTGGGGTAACTAATTGAAATAATATATGGAAAAGTATTGGTCACTATTAAACTGTTGGTAATTATTCCATAGGTTGTTACTGAAAATTTATGAGAAAAATATTACATTTTCTACCCAATTTGTTTCATATTGTGTTCTATACATGTCCATACACATGTTCTATACATGTGTACTATACAGACCATGGAATTCTCCAGGCCAAAATCCTGGCGTGGGTAGCCTATCTCTTGTCCAGTGGATCTTCCTGACCCAGGAATCGAACCTGGGTCTTCTGCATTGCAGGCAGATCCTTTACCAACTGGGCTATCAGGGAAGCCCGACTTTCACTTCCCTTTCCCATTAGAAAAAGCAAATATTATTGAACAGTTTGCTACTCAAGATTTCCAGCAACAGAACTGCCATGAAAACAATGTGAAGAAGATATTGGAACAACTGCTTCTTCATCTTTAAATATGTGTGATGGACCTTGCCGGACATCAGTGTTCGTGGTGGGAGTGGGGCCACCTTCCTGAAGATCATCAGGCGCAGATGAAGCTCATACAGCCAGCTGCCCAGAGGAGCTGTCGTTCGGGGATCCATGTCACAGCTGAGATGGCACTAGGTGATCTCCAGAGGCTGACAGGTCAGGAAGGCAAATTAACTCCATACTGTGAGTGGGAGGAAACCTCTACAGTCTTTGACAATAGCTGGAGGAAGAGCTCGAGCTTGCTGGCTCCTCAGGCTATGGACGGCTCATCAGACCAGAACCCAGTTGGAAGGCAGCTCTTAGGCAGATCAGGCTAGTGAGAAGAGTAATCTAACGTGAACCTGCCACAGTCTGACCCATCTCAGAGGTCCTGGGAGCACTGATTGACAGGGAGGGGACTAGGGCATCATGACAAATATTGAGACGTGAAGTCAGAATGCTGTATGCTTAACACTTGAATCAAAGTAGTGGTTTATCCTTCTTCAGAGCTTGCTAGACATGGTTTCCTAATGATTGGCATAGATGATTAGGCCTGGCATATGTAAGAGAAATGGTGATGCTCTAATGTGCCAATCATGTTTTGGAACGTGCTATCCTGTTGTTTTTATGGAAAGACCATTGTGAAGGCTTCAGTCAGGAGGGGTGACAGAGATACTCAGGAGCACAGGGAAGCAAAACAATCATTGCTCCCCAGGAGCTGCTTCAGGGCAGAGTTTCTGAACTTGCATTTGTCACACATACATTCTTGAATTATTAGACTCAGCCTGTAAACTCTACAAAGGCAGGGATTTTGTATCCTTTATTTTGAAGCTCTGCGTATATGGCTGATGTTCAGTTCTTGACTCAGGACGTGTCATATTGAGTAGGAACTCCACATGTGTAGTGACTTACGTTTAAATTTAAATTTTACTTCAATAGTTCTTGTTCTGAGGGGTTACACAAAGGCATACAGTGCTGTGCTTAGTCGCTCAGTCGTGTCTGATTCTTTGCGACTCCATGGACTGTAGCCCATTAGGTTCCTCTGTCCATGGGGCTTCTCCAGGCAAGAATATTGGAGTGGGTTGCCATGCCCTCCTCCAAACAAAGGCAAACTACTACTACTGATAATAGGCCACTGAATGATCTGCGGGTCCTCATCCAGGGGGGATCTGCCAGCCTTCCGATGAACTTGGAACATGCACCAGAGCTTGCCGCTCAAGGACCGTTCTGCTCTGCTCTGATTTGTGCCAAGGAAACGATTTGGGCCTCTTGTTCTTTTTCCCTCTTGCTCTCTTCTGGTTTCATTTCTTATAAAACCTAAGTCACATTAGAGACATTACTTGAAGTGACTCTGGGAGACAGAAGTTTTTAGCCTTTCAGCTTTTTCGTAATAGGAAAACACACTAGCTGTCATCAGAGTAGCTGGACCGCAAACCAGTCTACTGCATCTGACAGTGCCCTTATCACCGCGTGGCACTGGATTAATTTCTGTTTGTTTTTAATTATTTGTCTCCCACAGGTAGACCATAAGCTCCAAGAAAAAACATATTGCTTTGGTTTTGTTCGCTTTTGTATCTCTACACCTGGAAAATAGTCTGACACTTTGGGGGCACTTCTTAAATATTTCTGAATGTAGAATGAGTGGATATTTGAAATAATGGGTAAGCAGCCATGCCTGAGAAGGATAACTATACTTTGTGTTTTGAAATAAAGCCCTGGACAAGAAGATTAGAGAACTTGGAGGAAAAAAATGGAGAAAGACAGCAAAAAATTGAATAATACCCCCTGTTCATGTATTTGAAGATACAATATTGTCAAAATGTCCAAAGCATACTACCCAAAGCAATGCATAGACTTGCTGAAATTTCTATCATAGTTCCAATGAAATTTTTTCCAGAGGTAGAAAAAAACAATCCTAAAATATATATGGAATCACAGAAGACTCTGAGTAGCCAAAGTAATTTTGAGAAATGAGAATAAGGCTGGAAGCATCACACTTTAAACTATATTACAAAGCTAGAGTAATTGAAGCAGGATTATACTGACATAGAAACAGACACATTCATCAATGGAACAGAATAGAGACTCAGGAACAAACCCATGAATATATGGTCAAGTAATTTACAATAAAGGAGTCAAGAGTACACACTGGGGAAAGGATAGTCTTTTCAATGAATGCAAGGGTATTTTTTAAAAGGGTTAGTGGGAAAAAATTACTGTTTGTATTGTCTCAGCTGGACTTGAGGACATTATTGATGTTCATCATTGTAATCTTCTACCCCCCCCTTTCTAGAATTTCTACACTTTCCACTGGTGTTTAGACTCATCTGGGTAACTTGGTTGATTTGGAAACCCAGGTCTGCATTCCTAAGCAAGCTAAGATAATTGCATCTTGTCTTTGTTGGACTATAGTTGCTGAAACTGTTTACTGTTGTCACCAGAAACAGAAACACCAAAAGACACCCCCCGTGAATCCTGTGGGTCAGTTACCCCTCCCTGAACTCATAAGAGTGAACTACATACAGTCCATGGGGTGGGAGAGTTAGACGTGACTGAGGGACCAAGCTCAGCACAGCACATCCCAGAGCGCCATGGGGTGGGAGAGTTAGACACGACTGAGGGACCAAGTGCAGCACAGCACATCCCAGAGCGCAGGCAATTCTTTTCCTTATCCACAGTGACCAGACAGTCATCATAGCTCCAGTTCAGTTCAGTTCAGTTGCTCAGTCGTGTCTAACTCTTTGCGACCCCATGAATTGCAGCATGCCAGGCCTCCCTGTCCATCACCATCTCCCGGAGTTCATTCAAACTTACTTCCATTGAATCGGTGATGCCATGCAGCCATCTCATCCTCAGTCATCCCCTTCTCCTCCTGCCCCCAATCCCTCCCAGCATCAGAGTCTTTTCCCATGAGTCAACTCTGCATGAGGTGGCCAAAGTACTGGAGTTTCAGCTTTAGCATCAGTCCTTCCAAAGAATACCCAGGGCTGATCTCCTTTAGAATGGACTGATTGGATTCCTTTGCATGTTAACCGTGAACTTCCAGATGTTCAAGCTGGTTTTAGAAAAGGCAGAAGAACCAGAGATCAAATTGCCAACATCCGCTGGATTATCAAAAAAGCAGGAGAGTTCCAGGAAAACATCTATTTCTGCTTGATTGACTATGCCAAAGCCTTTGTGTGGATCACAACAAACTGTGGAAAATTCTGAAAGAGATGAAAATACCAGACCATCTGACCTGCCTCTTGAGAAACCTATATGCAGGTCAGGAAGCAACAGTTAGAACTGGACATGGAACAGACTGCTTCCAAACGTCAAGGCTGTATATTGTCACCCTGCTTATTTAACTTATATGCAGAGTACATCATAGCTCTGAGGTCAGTGGAAAACTTACTGGATCTCCTGATGAAAGCATTTCCCTGTTTTGGAACCAAGATTTCTGCTCTGGAAGAGGTCAAGAATGTGAAGACAGGATGTTCATATCCCATAAATAAATCACAGGGAATAGTGTTAGGAGACTAAAAGTAAGAGTGGAAAAATTCATAGCAGGTAAATGCTAATAAGACTGGAGTGACTATGCTAGTATATAAGATAATAGACTTAAAGTGTATTACAAGAGATAAGGATAGACATTTCAAAATGATTAATGTACTCATCAAGAAATTATGACAAGCATAAAAAACATGTAAAATTTGACAGAATCAAAGAAATAAATATATAATTTTATATTTATAGTTACAGATTTTGATGCCACTCTCTTAACAACTGACAGAACAAATAAGCAAAATGTTAAAACTCAGAAGACATAGAAGATACGAACATTATTATCTTCATCTAATTGATAATTACAGAATACTACAGGCTATAGCTGTAGAATACACACTGTTTCCAAATACATTCAGTATACCCATCGAGGGTCATGCTGGGCCATAAAATGTCTCAATACACTTAACATGATTGGGACCTTACAGAGTACATTCTCTGATCCCAGTAGAATTGAATTAAAAATGTGTAACAGTAAGATATTTAAGAAGATCTTAAATTTTTGGAAATTAAATAATATATATCTGTGAAATCTATGGGTCAAAGAAGAAATCACAAGAAAAATTAGAAAATATTTCAAACTGAATGAAAATGAAACATAATGAAATTTGGGGAATGTTGTTGAAACAGGACTCTGTGATCTGCTCTGGAAACCCTCTGTTGTGCTTACTGATATTTGCTAAGTTACTGATGGGTAGGACACTAACAATTCTGATACGAGTTCTGGAGTTGGTAGTCTTGCCTGTCTTGGGGAGAAAGTAGTAATTTTATCCAGTGCTGGAAATACTGGTTTTCTATTTCTTTTTCTCTCCTAAGAATCACTGGCAACTTGAACACATGAGGAGTTCAAGACATTGGAAGTTATCTATGTAAGTGGAAGTTACATATTGGAAGAAGCTTCTATGATATATTTTTACTCACAACACTCTATTAGCAAATGTGTCAGATTTTGTTCACACTCACAACCAATTCTCTAACTTAGTAACTGAGTGTTAGTCACTCAGTCGTGCCCAACCCTCTGTGATCCCATGCAGTGCACGCTGCCCGGTTCCTCTGTCCTTGAAATTGTCCAGGCAAGAATACTGGAGTTGGTAGCCAGACTTCCCTAGTGGCTCAGATGGTAAAAGCGTCTGCCTACAATGTGGGAGACCCAGGTTCGGTCCCTGGGTCAGGAAGATCCCCTGGAGAAGGCAATGGCACCCCACTCCAGTACTCTTGCTTGGAAAATCCCATGGATGGAGGAGCCTGGTGGACTACAGTCCATGGGGTCGCAAAGAGTCAGACACAACTGAGCGACTTCACTTTCACTTTCTTTCCTTCTCCAGGGGTATCTTCTCAACTCAGGGACTGAACCCCAGGTCTCTTGCATTGCAAGTGGATTGTTTACCATCTGAGCCGCCAGGGAAGCCCTAGTCATTAAATGGGTGTCCAGAGTTCCATTCCGCCACTAAGTACCTGGTATTAGCGCAGAGCCCATTGGTTGGGGCTCAGTCCTACAAGGCTGTCCACACCCCCATTTCAGCTGCTGATCACAGGGCCTCCTGTAAGTCTGATGCAGAGGGTGCCCAGAATCCCTTCCTCAGGTGCAACCCTTTCTTTGAACGCAGGACAGCACTAGATAATTGTAAAGGATACAACTCAGGATATTCAAATGGAAGAAATATGTGCGGTCAGTTACTTTCATAGGTGGGGACATGGGTCTTCCATATCCTCTCTGGGCCCACCACTCTCCCAGCGCAACTCTGTGTGTTCACCAGTTTGGAAGCCTTCTGAACTTTGTTTTTTAGGAGTTTTATGTAAGTTCCATTACTAAAGGATGGTTGATTGAATTATTGGAGACTGGTGATTAACCCGATCTCCAATCTCTCAGCCCCAGAGTCCTGGGATGGAACTAAAGTTCCAAACCTCTAAGCACTTGATTGATTCCTTTGGCCACCAGCCCCCAACTGGGCAATCCAGAGGTCCACCAAGAATCACCTTATTAGCATAAACCACCTATAGTTGAAAGGGGCTCATTGTGAATAACAAAAGATGCTCCGGTCACCCTTATCACCCAGGCAAGTCCAAGGGATTTAGAGGCTTTTCTGCCAGAAGCCACAGAGAAGGAATAAGTGTTTATTTCTTATCACATTGCAATACCACAACTTCCTATTAGGAAGCCAATTGATCCATATTAAACTGTAGGGTCCTTTCCACTTAAAGAGTATCTTTTATGAATTATCTCTTGGTCTCATTGGTTGGCTTAAGCCACTTGGAATGAAAATGTATTAAATTATTAGGAAAACTAACTTGTTACTGTATCCTAAAGGATACAATTTCTTATTTCAATCAATTATCAAATGTATATATGTGTACATAATTGCTTCAGGCTGTACACAATTTTATGTAGTCAACCAAGTCTGGTCTTATGTCTCCGAGAAAAAAAGTCTTCACTTGAAAATTTATGTATTTCTTTTAGAATATAGTCGATGAGAAATGTAGATAGAATTTCACAGTGAGAATCTCTCTTTTAATACGCAACATAAACGAGTGGTTTATTTCATATTCTTTTTATGTCTTGTTTGACTTGTCCTGAAAGACTAAGCATAGTCCATGTGTAGGAATTTTCTTCGATGAAGTAAAGTTTCCAATATAGCAACTAATGAAAGGCTCAGTGGGGTAAGGCCACACCATGGCTCCATCATTGTGCAGACAGCGCTTGTCACCAGCATAAGCACTGAAACTGTCAAATGCCTAGAAACCTGCTTCCCCCCATTCCCCACTTGAAAATTACAGAATTATGCTCCCTCTCGGTGTGCTTACACGCAACGAAGCAAAATGAACATGATTTTCCTAGTGCAATAATTTGTGTTCCACTCATTTTCGGAGTAGTGAAAACACTGAGATGTTTTAGATCTCCACTGTTTGATCTGTCTACATTTAGAGAGAGGTTTGTTTATATTCAGTGGGGCAAGCCAAAGGGCCTACAATTAAATGAGATGTCTTAAATCAAAGACATTTGCATGTGTGAGAGTCCCTTGGACTGCAAGGAGATCCAAGCAGTCCATTCTGAAGGAGATCAGCCCTGGGATTTCTTTGGAGGGAATGATGCTGAAGCTGAAACTCCAGTACTTTGGCCACCTCATGTGAAAAGTTGACTCACTGGAAAAGACTCTGATGCTGGGAAGGATTAGGGGCAGGAGGAGAAGGGGACAACGGAGGATGAGATGGCTGGATGCCATCACGGACTCGATGGACGTGATTCTGAGTGAACTCCGGTAGTTGGTGATGGACAGGCAGGCCTGGCGTGCTGCAATTCACGGGGTCACAGAGAGTTGGACAGGACTGAGCGACTGAACTGAACTGAACTGAGGGCCATAAGGGGTTTCCCAGGTGGTGCTAATGGTAAAGAATCCACCTGTCAACGCAGGAGACACAGGAGATGGGGTTTGATCCCTGGGTAGGGAAGATCCCCTGGTGGAGGGCATGGCAACCCACGCCAGTATTCTTGCCTGAGAATCCCATGGACAGAGGAGCCTGGCAGGCTACAGTCCATAGTATTGCACAGAGTCAGACACAACTGAAGTGACAGTCTGCATGCACGCACATAGGGCCATAAGTGAGAGAGAAGGCTGGAAACATTCTAGCCATTATGTTCGGAGTAAAGAATTCTTTTACAAAGAGGAGGAAAATTCCCCTCACTTTAACAGAAGTGACAATGTTCCCCATGCAAATAGAAATCCTCATTTGATGTCAATATCGTATGGTAAATTAACAACCATAGTCTCATTCATGTGCACAATCCATTTACCTTTTCAGCAAATGGATCATTTGTTCATCTCAAAGGAATTTCTGAGAGCAGATAAAGCAGAATGTGTGTGAAGAAGAAGATAACAATTTGTACCAAAGAGAGTGTCAGGAGTTCAGCTTCTAACTTTACAAAAGCTTATAGATAAATACCACTTCCCCCAACTTGTCACGCTTGCTATCAAAGTACTGGATATTTCCCATTTCAATGGCAATCCATTTCCCAAACTCTCTGCTTTGGGCAGTGTGGGTGGTGTATACAACAGGGATATTCCATAATTCCTTCATTCAAAGAGATTGAATTTAAAATAGATTAAAGTAAACATTCGTGGGCCTTTTGTTTGATGTTAGAGCAGAGCTGGGAGGAAAAGGGCATGCATGTTACTTAAGCATATGTGGACAAACGATATGATGCCCTGGCCAGGATATTTAGTTGTGGTTCACTGAAGGACAGTGCCCTTTAAACAAACGCATGGTGAGAAGTACCCTCTGTATCCAGCCAGGGTCTCAGGCTGTGCAGAAAGTGAGAGAATTCCGTGTGGTCGTTGTGTTAATCACTCAGTCCTGTCTGACTCTTACCGACCCCATGGGCTGTAGCCTGCCAGTCTCCTCTGTTCATGGAATTCTCCAGCAAGCATACTGAAGGCGGTAGCCATTCCTTTCTCCAGGGCATCTTCCCAACCCAAGGATTGAACCTATATCTCCCGCATTGCAGGTGGATTCTTAACCATCTGAGCCACCAGGGCAGCCTGAGGGAATGAGAGGGAGTCAAAGAAAATAGAATCAAAGGACACCAGTCTTGGTTCCAATCATCAAGACATACAGAGGTCGCACAAAGATTTCTGAAACATCAGCCTAAGAAATCCTAGAGAAAATCAGATTCTACTTATAGACAAAATGAAGACTAACATGTGTTTACTCTCTCAGAAGCATCCTGTCATAGATATCCTTCTTCCAGTTCCTTCTGAGGGTTTTTATCACCTTCAGTGTGAGACAAATTCAGCATAATTTGAAGTGTGTTCTCCTTGGGATCAGTATGCCTGAAAGCTGCAAGGGGACTTTCTGTTTTCCGTGGGCTTTGTGGTCTGTAGGCTTGGTTACAAGCTAGATGATGAAGCTTGGTTACAGCATAATAGAATTCTCTGGTAGCTCAGCTAGCAAACAATCTGCCTGCAATGCAGGAGACCCTGTTTCAATTCCTGGGTCAAGAAGATCCACTGGTGAAGGGATAGGCTACCCACTCCAATATTCTTGGGCTTTGCTAGTGGCTCAGATGATAAATCTGCCTGCAATGTGGGAGATCTGAGTTCGATCCCTGGGTTGGGAAGATCCCCTGGAGGAGGGCTGGCAACCCACTCCAGCATTCTTGCCTGGAGAATCCTCATGGACAGAGGAGCCTGGCTACAGCCCATGGGGTTGCAAAGAGTTGGACACGACTGAGCGACTAAGCATACACATAGCATAACAGGTTACACTGGTATACCAGGGACTACTTTTGACTAAAAGTGGGTCTGACTTGCAGCTATCATTTCTTTAAAAATAGGCCGTAGGTTAATTATGACTGAGCTGCCTCATCTCCAAGTACCTGGCCATACTATGCAAGAGAAAGGACTATGTCCAGCTGCCTTCAAGGCTACGATGGTCTCCCCAACACCCTAAGGTGCTCAGAAAATGCACCTTCTGAGATTTGCTGCTAGAAGACCCTTCTCACACGTGGGTACCCAGTCACCATCCAGATAACTCACTTTGCTTTTCTTTAAATGAAGGAGGGAGAATATATAGCCCTTATTTTCTGTCTTTGTCTGGGAGCCTCCTCTTTTTTGCCCTCTGGTCTACAGGTAAGAGCGCTAACCTCAAAGCTTGCTTGGGTCTTACTTCTATCAACAAGGCTATTTCTGTATAAAGACTCTCCATTCAGGAAGAAACAAACTATCCACCACACCTTCTTTCATTCCTGACGGCTAAATATCATTTCCAAATCAGATTGATTAAAATGGGATGTTAGTGCTGCTGCTGCTGCTGTTAAGTTGCTTCCGTCGTTTCCAACTTTGTATGACCCCACAGACGGCAGCCCACCAGGCTCCTCTAGCCATGGGATTTTCCAGGCAAGAGTACTGGAGTGGGTTTCCATTTCCTTCTCCAGTGCATGAAAGTGAAAAGTGAAAGTGAAGGCGCTCAGTCGTGTCTGACCCTCAGCGACCCCACGGACTGCAGCCTACCAGGCTCCTCTGTCCATGGGATTTTCCAGGCAAGAGTCCTGGAGTGGGGTGCCATCTCCTTCTCCGGGGATGTCAGTGACCTCTCTTACAATCATAGTCATTTCTGGGACCTCCTGGTGGTCCAGTGGTTAAGACTTCATGCCCACCAGGCTCCTCCGTCCATGGGATTTTCCAGGCAAGAGTCCTGGAGTGGGGTGCCATCGCCTTCTCTGGGGATGCCAGTGACCTCTCTTACAATCACAGTCATTTACGGGACCTCCTGGTAGTCCAGTGGTTAAGACTTCATCTTGCAGGCAGGGTGTGTGGGTTCCATTCCTGGTCAGGGACCTAAGATTCCCACATGCCTTGTGGCCAAAAAACACAAAACATAAAATGGAAGCAACACTATAACAATGAAGAATTTCAAAAAAACATCAGTTATTTGTTTAATGAAAAGCACCAAAGTTGAGGGACAACTCACAGAATCTCCATAACCAATGAGCAACACAGGGGCTGGGAGTGGGGGTACCATTTTTAGAGCAGCCTTCCTAGCAAGGCCTTCTCTTCCCTTCTCATCTCGCTCAAATTTGTTCTGTCAGAGAAGGGTGTTTTATCATAGCTCACTCCTACATTTAATCATATTTGAGAAGATTGTTAAACACAATGAGAGATTATTTTCATGGCACCATTTATTCCGACAACATACTCAAACATATATCTTGCTTAGTGAGATAAAGCTTAATAGTGGGAGTCAAAGGATTTTTGTTGTTAGGGAAAATGATGATCAAAGTCAAGTTATCTCTATTTTATTTTCTCAAAAGACGCATTCTTATCATTCTTTCTGAATTGACTTTTCATTTTTCCCCCAGGTGAGCCATTAGCACAGCATAACTCACTCCTTTTAGGAAATGGACGTCTGGATAGATGTGATAGAGCCCATTTAGGAGGGTCCAACCATCAGTACCAGACTCAGTCTCCTGCTTCTGTTTCCAGCAAAGCCCATTTCGGAGTGTGGCACAGCTACTTCTAAATCAAAGGCTTACTTTTACTTCTATTTTCAAATTTATCTTAAAGTATTATCCTAGTTAAAATGTGTTTGCAACCTAGGTTTTACAAACCCCAGAAAGCTTCCAGTTGCCTCAAAGAACACCATGATCTCAAATTTTTCTCTTGGCAGTGATTTTTAAACATTTACTTTTAGTACTAAAGACTATGATTTTACACAATCCTTTGAAAATGAGAAATTAATTGGTGAAACTTCTTAAGTGGTCTTTGGCTCTTCCAGAGAATTAATGCAATTTAAAAAATAATCAATGCATTTTTTTCTCAGGCCATATTTTCTAGCAGACGTTGATATGCAAAGTAAGCTCACAGAAACTGCTGCTAATGATAATTCTGCAAAATGCGTATGAAATCTTCCATTGCCCCTAATTGTCAATCAGTTCACATGGGGTTAATATGACTTTAAAAATCAGTCTCATTCCTTACTGGTTTGTGGTATTTCATTCATTTTATTTCAAAAGCTATTGCTTGAAACATTGAATACCAGTTGATGTATCAATATATAAAGACAAATTAGCCAGAAAGAATCTGAGTAGCCGCAGCTAGACCTTTAGCTATCATCTGACATGAACCATCCTATAAACACATATCACAGTAGTAAACGAAGAAATGGGTAAAGCACTAACCTAACACATATTCCAGATAATGGCCTTACTTAACACTGAATTAGCAACCTCAGAATGAAGGAATAAGCAACTGTTTACACTCCTGGTTACTTTTTGTTTGCAACCCCATGGACTGTAGCCCACCAGGCTCCTCTGTCCATGGGATTCTCCAGGCAAGAATACTGGAGTGGGGTGCCATGCCCTCCTCCAGGGGATCTTCCTGACCCAAGGATCAAACCCATATCTCCTGCACTGCAGGTGGGTTCTTTACCACTAAGTCACCTGGAAAGTGCACACCCCTAGTTATATACTTTAAAAATGGTGTATGTGTATGTGTGTCTGTACAGTGGCTTAATACCAACGGGTGTTTTCTGACTTCTGAAACAGATTTCTCCTGTGCATAACAATTGTGACTAATTGTATATCAGGTTATTTTAGTTTCTGTTCTGTGGAAAGTGTAAAGCATCCCAACAAAGGGTTTTAATGTAGACTTTTTTTTTTTTTTGCACCCATGCTGTTGATTGCTAAATGTAATAGTCTGATCATGATGCTGAATAAATGTCTTTTTTTTTTTTTAATGTGCTGTGTAAAGTTAGTCTACTCTGAAGCCATTTTGGTAAACTACCCCAACAGTGTGAAGCTAGAAGTCCTTCAGGGTGAGGTCAGGTTCCATTTGAAATTTATTTACAACCTGCTTGGTGGAGAAGCTGTTGTCTTCAGAAACTTGGTGTAGTTGAACTGACAGTTACTGTGTTGTGACCTGAAGTTTACCATTTAAAAGGGTCACCCGTGCAAAGTCATGGAGGTTTTTTTTTAAAATTTTTTTGGTTATTAATGATTGTTGGCACATCTTATGCAATATACCTAAATTATCATGGACTCGATGGGCGCGAGTCTGAATGAACCCCAGGAGCTGGTGACGCACCGGGAGGCCTGGCGTGCTGCGATGCATGGGGTCGCAGAGAGCCGGACACGACTGAGCGACCGAACTGAACTGAACCAGGTACAGTTACAGATGGGAATGGAGCTTGTGTATCATCCATTATCATGTGTAATCAACAAAAGATTTCATACCCTCTTGAAAAAAAAAGGAACAATACGAACAGAAGTGTGAGAGGGCTTAGCACCAGTCCTGTCCTGGACCTGAAAAACCACAGCCAAGTGGGGAACTGCACGACCTCTCGTCTCACAGAGTACAAAGTCTCGTGTGGTTAGTATATACATGCAGATATTTAAAAAGAGTAGAAACTGAGTAAAATCTAAGAATATTTAATTTCCTGTCTTTTGAAATGCAAAGATAATCTCGTCTGTACTTTGTAACTGGTGTATACTGAAACTCCCTGCTCCATTCATTGGTAGTATGATATTGCTTTTCGTTTTTTCACACTGTTCCCCAACTATGCCTAGAAAACAGATTCTGCCCAAGTAATAACCAGCTAACCCAGTCATCCTAAGTAGTCTTTCCCATTTCAAAAACAACACCACAATACTGAAAAAACAGTGATGAACTGTGGCTGCTTGTCCAAGTCAATGGATCATACCATCTCTAGAATCAAGCTTTTCAATACACAATGTTTCCTGATCAATGTTTCCTGACGTGACGCAGCTTGATTACTAGATGTAATCAAAACCAAGCCTCCTGTCTTGGACTAGCATTTTCCAGCCAGCCTAAGGACTGTTACTGCCTCTCTTTGTTTTTCCTTCTTTTCATCTGATTCACAGGGTAGGGAAACAAATGTAAGCAAGGGAGGAGAAAGTAGGCTAAATGGGACCTTGCCATAGATCTGGCCTCGTTTTTGTCCTACCTTCTCCGTATCACAAATGCACCCTGGGAGCAGGCATCAACAGTATGCACCTCTAATTGCAAAAGTAATAAACAGAACCTACATGGATGTTTCTCTCAAAGTTAACTCTGTCAATGTCAGACTGGCAGTCGCCGANTCAACAAAAGATTTCATACCCTCTTGAAAAAAAAAGGAACAATACGAACAGAAGTGTGAGAGGGCTTAGCACCAGTCCTGTCCTGGACCTGAAAAACCACAGCCAAGTGGGGAACTGCACGACCTCTCGTCTCACAGAGTACAAAGTCTCGTGTGGTTAGTATATACATGCAGATATTTAAAAAGAGTAGAAACTGAGTAAAATCTAAGAATATTTAATTTCCTGTCTTTTGAAATGCAAAGATAATCTCGTCTGTACTTTGTAACTGGTGTATACTGAAACTCCCTGCTCCATTCATTGGTAGTATGATATTGCTTTTCGTTTTTTCACACTGTTCCCCAACTATGCCTAGAAAACAGATTCTGCCCAAGTAATAACCAGCTAACCCAGTCATCCTAAGTAGTCTTTCCCATTTCAAAAACAACACCACAATACTGAAAAAACAGTGATGAACTGTGGCTGCTTGTCCAAGTCAATGGATCATACCATCTCTAGAATCAAGCTTTTCAATACACAATGTTTCCTGATCAATGTTTCCTGACGTGACGCAGCTTGATTACTAGATGTAATCAAAACCAAGCCTCCTGTCTTGGACTAGCATTTTCCAGCCAGCCTAAGGACTGTTACTGCCTCTCTTTGTTTTTCCTTCTTTTCATCTGATTCACAGGGTAGGGAAACAAATGTAAGCAAGGGAGGAGAAAGTAGGCTAAATGGGACCTTGCCATAGATCTGGCCTCGTTTTTGTCCTACCTTCTCCGTATCACAAATGCACCCTGGGAGCAGGCATCAACAGTATGCACCTCTAATTGCAAAAGTAATAAACAGAACCTACATGGATGTTTCTCTCAAAGTTAACTCTGTCAATGTCAGACTGGCAGTCGCCGAAATATCTAATCTCTCACTGAATCGATAGTAAACTGGCTTTAGCTGTAAGAAAGGGTTGCTGAACGCAGGGAAGGAGTGGTAGGAGAATGGCATTTTCAGGTTTTTATGGCGTCCTCAGAAGACTTTACTGACACGTGCTGGCAGGCTGAAAGAAACAGCCAAAAGAAGAGGATTTTTTTGGTCCATTTTAGGCTCCAGTTTGATCCACTTAAGTGCTGTCATCAAAATCAAATGGCTACTGGCTTGCTCATTTGCATTCAAAACACCAAGCGGGGAGAATTGAAACACACACCCCCACGTCTGCAAGAGTAGGGTGAAATTAGGGTAGGGATTCTCCTGGTGAGGTCCAGACCAGAAGCAGCCTCTAGGAACTGGTTAGAAATTCCAGTGCTCCTAGGGCTTGTCCAGGGACTCAGTGGTAAAGAATCTGCCTTCAGTGCGGGAGCTACAGGAGACATGGGTTCAGTTCCTGGGTCAGGAAGATCCCCGGGAGGAGGGCATGGCAACCCACTTCAGTAAACTTGCCTGGAGGATTCCATGGACAAAGGAGGCTGGTGGCTACAGTCCAAAGAGTTGCAAAGAGTCAGACACGACTGAAGCGACTTAGCATGTAGGCACACACCCACACAATGATCTCTGCTTTTTCCAGTGCTATCAAAAATGTATATCGCTAATACTTTTTCAGAGTCATGCTAAGCACATACATTATCTCCTTAACCTTCCCAGCTCCACACGAAAGATGCTATTTCCATTTTCAAAATAGAGACACTGAGACCTAGTCCCCCTGTGTGTGCCTGCTCAGTCACTCCGTCATGTCTGACTCTGTGCAACCTCAAGGACTGTAGCCCATCAGGCTCCTCTATCCATGGGATTATCCAGGCAAGAATACTGGAGTGGGTTGGCATTTCCTTTTCCAGGAGAATAGCTCCTCATTGCCTCACAATAGTGTCAAGGTGTCCTGGTTAGGGCCAGGGTCCCTCCCGCTGTAGCTTATCAGTCCTCAGTTGTACCAAAGCTGATTACTGGGAAAATGTGGAATGATTGCCATGGAATGCTAAGAGACAAATAAAAGTCAGCACCAGCTATCCTGAAATAACATGAGGTTTCACTTTTGATAGATTTAATCAAGATGAAGACAATATAATGCACGGAGGTTGCCAGTTTTCACTCTGCAAAGGTTTATGGAACTCTTTTGATTTAAGCATTATGCTAGTCCACCAGGATATGGGAGTTTCTAGACCTTGTCTGCTCTCAAGTTTAGCAGGCTGCCCAGCACACATCCCTTGGAAATACACCCTGGTTGGCTTCGTGTTAAGCATCCACGAGAACAACACAGGCGGTGGCCTGCTGGACAAGCCCTCTCTCTTTTGCCCTCATAGGGAAGCAGATGGAGAATGAAATTGCAGTAAGTGAAGACAGCCATAAAAACATTTGCATGAAGCTCATTAGCATGGCTTATCCCCTTTTGAAGGAAAAGCAGAAGGAATAAAAATTCTTAGGTTTCCTGATACACCTTTGTTTATACCTATTCTCATTGCCTCCAGAGACAGAACTTACCATGAGTATCGCACAGCTATTTATCACATAAGCAGTGGCCCAAGGATCCGGCTGGGTTTGTTAAAGCGATCTGCCGTTTCCAATCTTAACTTCATTCAGTGTAACTCATGAGAACCTAGAACAAGTTCTCACCTAACTATTTCTCTGAAATATTACTATGGGGACTAGTTTATCCCAATTCATGAAATTATAATTAATCCTTTTATTCAAATTTTTCATATCAAAGTTGACCCTAGGAATACAAGGGGAGACAAGTAGAATCGGGTCAGTATTCATCTACTTTTACCATTAGGATCACCCACAAGTTGCTGATGTAAAACGTAACTGTCGAATTGGTGTTATTAGAGGATTAAAAAAATTGAGGTGAAATCACTTACCCAATTTATTACAGAAAATTAAGTGAATCTCAGCCAATATGCCATTGACCTATATGTCAGAAATCACATTCTTTTTGCTCTCTCATCAAAGCCATGGCTTATTTAGCATTTCTCAGACTCTATCTGACAATGACTTACTCAAAATTCGGCCAAGCTTGAGCTTTAAGTGTCCTGTTTCTGCTTTTATTCCTTTCACAAGAAGGATCCTGAAAACGACAAACAAAAAAGCATCCAGGTGAGTTTCATTGGTTTTATTTTTCCAAACTTGGGGGGAAAAAAAAGCTTTGTCAGTCGATCTGTACGCAAATTGCAGGAGTGTTGTGAAGCTTGGCTGCTAGCAGAGCGCTGGAACACGCTTTCAGCGCTATTAGTATTCTTCATGGCTGTTTGTTGTCTACTGGGGCGATTATCTTGCTTTAATTTAGGTCACTAATGATGTTAGGAGATAGTTGGATGGTGGTGTAATTTCTTTTGATGTTGTTTTTGTTGCTATTGCTTATTTCAACTCATCCTGATTCCATAAAAGCCTGAATTCTATACCCACCTAGGGAGGGTGGCCAGGAGAGGCTGGAGGGGCACCCAGGAGAGGGAGGGAGGTGAAGCGCGTGGCAGGGCTGGGCACTGGGATCCGGCCGCGGTGCCTCCGTGAAGCGGCATTTCCGGTGCTCTGCTCGGCTCTGCTTCCCTCCCAGCACGAGGGCTGAAGGCTAGAAGAACACACCACGCTGCCCCGTGTCTTGTCAGGTTTGAAATTATTTCCGACAGGCTACCAAAACAATTGGTCCCTCACTTCTGCAGCTTTTACACTAGTTGAAGTCTAATTTATAAGATAGATCATTCGCTTCAGCGATTCCATCTCTGATCCTCCCCAGCCCATCCTATGCGAAGACCTCATTTGGGGAATTCTGGCTTTCCCAAACCTGTCTCCTCCTGTCTCCTCTCCCTGCCTTACCTGGCTCCCTTGAATGGGCAGCTTGGAGGCTCTAAAGATTATTGTTCAATGTAAATTCTTTCCCTGGCACTCAGCTTTATTTATTTAAATTGTAATTGTATGTAAAGCCGTGGTATTTATTTTGAATTGCGTAGGTACTGGTTTAAAATGTGATTTAACAGAAACTAGCCCCAAAATGTTCTATTCTGTTTCATTCCATCCTGAAAACTGAAGGAGGGGGTGCCTCTGTGTTTACCTACAGACCATCCAGTCTGTCAAACCTGGGTTTCCTGACTTTTTGCCTGCCTGGAGAGCCAGAGTGGATACAGAAATGAGATTCAGAATTCCTAGCAAATTTTCTGGGAGGGGAGAAGCCTGCATTCAAAAATATCTACAGGATAAATGAAGTAACTAGAACACTGAACTGTTATTATTTAGGTAATATTATTTGGGAGATGGGAGGACAGGGAGGCCTAACATACTGCAGCCCATGGGGTTGCAAAGAGTTGGACATAACTGGGCAACTGAACAACAGCAACAATTCAGATTATAGTATGTTGAAAATGCTATTCCTTAGAGATGTTATTATATAGCACTAACGTTCAGAAATATTAGTAAATCTATCTGGTAGCATGAGAAGAAAAGGCTGAGGAGTGATGTCAGCAAAATGGCAGCCTAGGAACTTCCACGGCTTGCCCCTGCAACGTGTCCGTGTGCTCAGCACGCCCGATTCTTTGTGACCCCATGGACCGTAGCCCACCAGGCTCCTCTGTCCCTGGGATTCTCCAGGCAAGAAATACCAGAGTGGGTTGCCATTTCCTACTCCAGGGGATCTTCCCAGCCCAGGGCTACAACCCGCCTCTCTTGGATTTCCTGTATTGGCAGGGAGATTATTTACCAATTGTGCCACCCAAAACACCATCAGTTTGAACAACTATCTATATGCCAAAGTCAAGAATTCCAGGTGAGGGATTACAGCCCAGCAAAAAGAAAGGCCACACTGAGGAGGGCAGGAAATGTAGATTCACACCTTCCCTGCCACCAACCCCACCTCCCAGATGGCCCAGCCCGGAGAGAGATGTCCTCCCCATGGGAGAAGGAGACTAGAGTGAACGCTGGATCTCAGGGACCCCAAAGCCTGGCACCAGGCTAACCCCCAGAGCCTCCTGTGGCTCCTTGAAGGCTCCCCTGAACCCAGGATGCCCACTGTTTTCACCTTGGCACCAGCTGGCTCCAATGGCCCTAAATGGATATCCATGAAAACAAGTTCCCAGTCGGCTTCTATGAACCCAGACCCTGCTCATCTCATCCTGCCTCCTCCAGTGAACCTGGCACCTCCCACAGCCCCAGGCAGCTTCCTCAGCAGGTTCTGTGATGTCAGGCCCCTTACAGTTTCCCATGAAGGAAGAAACCTGTTCACCCTGCAGGCTCCTTATTCTCCGCGCTTGCTGCAATGTCTCATCCCGGCACCCACTTACTCTCCAGCCCAGGCAGTGTCCATGGACACTGTACCCACGGGGTACAGTACCCACGGGGCGCCCGTGAGTCAGGAAACTGGCTCACCCCTGCCAACTCCAGCAAGCCTGTGTGGCTATGAAGACATCAGTCTCTTAAAGCTTAAAAGCCACATGCCGTGCAGTTCGGGGAGCATGCATGCTGTGAAGACACTCGTTCCAGCTTTTCTCTAACCAGCGGAGTATACGGTCTGCTACCCAGGACTGCTTTAAGTTTCTAGTCTAGTGCTGGCCAGGAAAGCTAATTTCTCCACATGTGATTCAGAAGCCATCGGCCCCAGTGGCCACTGTTCTCAGGACTGCAACTGACCCCGAGGGTCTGCTTTTGCACTTTCCCAGATTTATGTACCCATCGACTGGGCCAGGTACGCAGTTAGCTGTCTGAAGACGTGGGAGGGTAGTTATCTGTGTGACTGGTTTGTGGTTCATCTCTTAGGCTGTAAAAAGAGGACTGTTCCTTCTGAGGATTCTGCCAGAGTTCTAGCTATTCAGTATTTATTGAATCACTAGCTCTTAAAAGGTGATGGGCATATCGGTCTCAAGGCTCTTTACTGGTGGAGTAAATATTTTTTAAACTAGAAGTATCGTCTTTTTATTTCAAATTTCTTCCTAGCACACTCTTTTGAAGGAAGTTTTACTTGGATTCCCAAATACTTTTTTAAACTTTAATTTAACAAGAATCAAGGGAATAGGCTTATTGGCCAGAATATGAATACCTGAACACCACACGTTAAACACAAAGTTTTAAAACCAGCAAGCAAGCATGAAACTGAGAGCATGGATGTAAGCAGAGAAGCAGCAACTTCTGTGTCAGGTACTCTATTAGGCATTGAACTGAAATCCTCTTGTGATATCTATATTCTATGTGTGTGGCCAGGTCAGGAAAATTAAAGTCTTTTGAGGAAAACGTGGAATAAATTATAGGGACCACAAGATACTTTTGAAAACTGTCTGTCATACTTAGCTGAGTCATTGACTAGACCAGTGTAACATGTGGCATATTGACAACATGATAAACTTAATGGGCTCGGGTAACCGTAAGTTACCTGATTTATAGAACTAGTGCAGCGGACTCACTCAGGGTAATCTGCCTGTGACTCAATGGAGAAAGAATTCTAACAATTTATTTTCACCTGGAAAACCTTGGCTTATTTATTTTTTTTCCACCTTCCACAGAAGGATAGGGATAGAAAAGTACACACAAGGTACACGCAGATGTTCATAGTGTTTTTATTTAAAAGTCAGTTTTAAGCCTCATGGAGTTTTGATACTATTTTAGATAGTATCACAATGTGGATCAAAGAGAAATCACAAATTCTGTTTCCTTGGGAACTTATGAAGAATAGGAGTTTGGGACTAATATGCACACACTACTATATTTAAAATGAGTAACCAACAAGGATCAACTGCCTAGCACGGGAAACTCTGCTTAACATGCTGTAACAACCTAACTGAGAAAAGAATTCAAAAAAGAATGGATATATATATGTGTATGACTGAGTTGCTTTGTTCTATACCTGAAACTAACACAGCACTGTTAATCAACCATATTTCCATGTAAAACTTAAAAAGAGATGACCACATCTCAATCTCATGCCATCTGAGAGGGAGGCAAGATGAGACATTAAAACAGGACTAAACGAGGATGGAGGGGCATATGGTAACCCACTCCAGTATTCTTGCCTGGATAATCCCATGAGCTTGGCAGGCTAAAGTCCATGGGGTCACAAAGACACATCTGAGCAGGTGAACACCCAACCTCAGATTAAAGAAATCTTGATTTTAGGGAGGGCCCTTCATGAAAATCACTTTATGATTTTTTTCATCAGGCCATTTCACCTTTCTGAGCATTGATTTTCCTAGCTTGCAAAATGAATGAGTGACTAAATAAAATCTCAGGTCACTTTCACGTCTAAACTCTTAGGATTCTTTTATACTCAGTTGCAAAATGAGGTTGGTTTGGGAATACTCCTTGCCTGGTTGAGTCTGTTTGAGACTGGAAACCCAATAACTTTTAATTCTCAAGTGTCAACTCTCTAAACTTTCATATCTTTTAGAAACTTTTCCTGTTTGCTTAATAAAATACTCCAAAGCTACTAACATCTTCACATCAATAGGCAAAGCAAGGTAGAAACAAAGAAACAGGAAGTAGACACAGAAGTCCTCTAAACTAGCTTGGTTTTATGGAGTCTCGTTTAAGGAGATCTTCCAAATTCCAGCTGTGTACTGTTCAAATGTCTCCTTAAATGAAACTGACAGAGGGTGAATAGGATCCAATTAGTTAGAGTTCCCTTTCCTTGCATCTGATACGTTAACATCTGTCCCTTCTCATAAGACACGCTAATTTTTTTAGTAGCATTTTCACTATTCATTGGCTCCCTTTTTGCACAAATATCTGCCTCCAAAAATGCCCCAGGGCTACAATGAATTGAGAGGAATCACCTGAGAAGAAAGATTTTCCAGGTATACATTTGACTTTCCACAATTAACAACATTGAAACCTGAAAGTTAACTCTGTTAGTCACACTGGGTATTTTAATACTCTCAAATAAAGATTCACTTAATACAATAATATGATGATGATATTGATAATGATGACAAGGTTAGTTACTAATTTGTAGTTAAATGTTGATTCACTTTACGGTACACTTAGTATTGAAGATAACGTTGGAATTCTTTTTTTTTGCCTTGTGATTATGTGTCCCTGTTTTGGACAGGAGAAAATTTTTTCTTACCCTCATTCCCAAATGTCAGGCCCTCAGGTTATATTTTTGTTTGCAGAATTCTCACCCCTCGTCTGATTTTTCTGCCAACTTCCCTTGCTCTATCATGTCTGACAACGTCCTCTGGAGCCTCCATCTGTCAGCAACCACCTCCATCCTTCTGTTTCTTTACATAAACTTCCTTCTCCTCTGTCTTAAAGGAATTCAGGAAACACTAGTTCCCTTACAGTCTGTCCTTTTACTGAGAGGCCTCTGCTCCTCAGGAGCACACCCCCTTAATTACCATAAGGTCAAAAGGTGATATGTCCTGTGCAAGCCCCTCTTCCCCTGTGAGGCTTTGCTTCCCATTTATTTCACGGCACTCAATCTTTTCTCTCTAGCTATTCACATCATCTTTTAAAAGTACGAGCCTATTTAACTCTAATGGGACAACTAAGAAGATTTCGTCCAGAACTTTGTGTTTGAGGTGTTTCCCCTCCATATATATCTTAGAGGTTCTGAAATAATAGTCCCAGTCATTTGCTATTTGCCCACGAGGAGATCCATTACTTTCAATCTCTGAAATATTTTTATACCTGGAGCACTACAGGAGTTTGAGTGATGGGGTCCAGGAGTTAAGGGCATTCAGCAGTCAGTGACCAATGCACTGTAGTACAGCTCCCTTCATGGCCATTGCTGGACAGTGATGGTCTAGAATTTCTCCCCTGGAGAGCATCACCAGTACTAAAGGACTGAGGAGCTGCTTTTAAGTCAATGGTGGCATGACTTAGAGTCCAGAACACCGTGACTCTATGGTGAAGCATACAGGATCTACATTCTTTGCAGCTCCAGAAAGGCTATCATTCAAATTATCACTGAGTTATGGATCAAGTAAAAGATGCGAAATGTTTGTCCTAACGTTTGACAGAAAGCAGAGAGAGCAGAGGGCATACACCGAGATGCGGCATGGCCTTCACACCGAATGCTGTAACTAGCGAGTGTGAGAAGCAGGGCCACTAGGGAAGGACTATAGAAGTAATGCCCCATATGCAGAGGGTTCCAGGTCAGTACTTCTTTAAATGTGGACAAGACTACAGATCTCTAGTATGAGGAGATGCCAACGATTACTCTCCTCCTGAAACCTCTGTGCAATTGGACAAAACTGTCAAAAACAATCACTTCATAGCTCTAGAAAATGACCAAAAGAAATCGACCAAAGTGAAACCAGAGAGGAAAACTGTTGAAGGCAAACGAACTGAGAATCAAAGACTTTTGAGACAACAGCAAGCCTACTAACATCCAGGTACAGGAGCCCAGAGAAGAAAGGGTAGAGAGAAGGGGGTAGGAAAATATGTAAGGAATAGATGCTTATAATTTCCAAAATTGCATGAAAGACATCGCTATACAGATTCAAGAAGCTCAATAAAACAATAAAGGATAAATACAAAGAGACTCATGCTTACCATGCTTACCATAAATACAAAGAGACCCATACATGGTTAAAACTGTTGAAAGACAAAGAGATGATCTTAAAAACATCAAGAGAAAACTGACTTGTGTGCCCAAGAACAACAATAAAATTAAAAGCTGACTTTTTATTAAAAAAAAAAAAATGGAGGCCTGGAAGTAATGAAATGGCAAAATTAAAGTCCTGGGGGAAAAATACATAAAATAAAACAAACAGTGTCAAGCAAAAAAATTCTATGTTCAACATTCTGTTCTTCAAAAATGAATGAAGAATAAAGGCATTCCTAGATAAATCATGACTGAGGGAATTGACTAGTAGCAGAACAATTTTAGATGAGATGCTAAGGAAAGTCCTATTGACTGAAAGAATTACACCAAATGATAGCTAAAATAAAGAAATAAAGAGCACTTGAAATGGAAGATATGGGAGTAAATAAAGAAATTTTGATTTAAAATTTCTTCCAAAGTTATAAGCAATAATTATAGTACCATATTCATGGCTTTATAGTATATACATGTGTAATGAAATATGGCAAGCAGAGCTCTGAGGAATGGACAGGAAAAGGAGCTGTATTTCAGTAGAGTTGCTGTATTTTATTGGAAATGTCAGTATTAACCTAATGTAGATTTTGAGAAGTTAAGATACATATTGAAATCCCTAGAGCAACCCCTATAAAATAGCTTTAAAAATCAATAGGAAACTAAAATTTTATGCAAAAATTCATTTTAATATAAAGCAGTAAAAGAGAACAAAAATGAAACATATAGAAAAGCAATGGGAAATCAGAAGACAACTCCATCCTCATCAATAATCCCATTAGATGTAATTGAACGAAGTACTCTCATCAGAAAAGTACAGATTTTAAGACTGGGTAAAACAATCAGGATCCAACTGCGTACAAGAGAAACACATTAGAATCAGAAGTACAAACAGTCAAATGGAAAGGATAGAAAAATATGTACTCTGCAAACAGTATCCATAGGAGAGCTGGAGTGTCTATGTTAGTACCTGAGAAAACAGGCGGTAAGACAAAAAATTATTACTAGAGTTAGGGACATTTTATAGTGACAAAAAGGTCAACATGTCAGGAAGATATGGTACTTATGAAAGTACATTCACCCAAGGGCTTCCCCAGTGGCTCAGCGGTAAAGGGCTCCCCTGCAATGCAGGAGGTGCAGGAGATACGGCTTTATCCCTGGGTCGGGAAGGTCTCCTGGAGGAGGGCATCGTAACTCACTCCAGGATTCTCCCCTGGAGAATCCCATGGACGGAGCCCCTTAGCAGGCCACAGTCCATGGCGTCACGAAGAGTCGGACATGACTGAAGCAACTGAACATGCACACGCTCAAGAGAAGAGCATTCAAAAGAGACAAAGAGAAAACCGACAGAAATGAAAGGTGAATTATGCCGTTCAACCGCCAGGATCAGAGTGCAGTATCCTCATCTCAGTATCTGATAGAAATACACAGCAAATAATACACTGAACAACACTCACCACCATGTCCTACTTGGTATTTACAGAACAGTCTACCAGGAACATCAGAATACAACTAACACACACACACACACACACAGAATAGTCTCTAAGCTAGAAGAAATGCCAGGTTACACAACTCTCAGTAAACTTAAAATGGACTGAGATTATTCAGAGTACCTTCTCCACCCACAGTGAAGTAAAATTAGAAATGGGCAGAAGAAAAAATTTGGGAAATGCCTACCTATTTGGAAATTAGACAATACACTTCTAAATAATTCAAACCTCAAAAGAAGAAACGACAAGGGAAAGAAAAAAGCACTCTGAACTGAACGGAAATTTAAACTTAATATATCACAATTTTTATTGTGCAATGAGACATGGATGGACCTCCAAAACATCTCCGCAAGTTAATGCAAAGAGCACGTGTCGTGTTGTTCCATTTGTGCGGTATGTCCGGAAAACTCAATTTATGATGAGAGAAAGCATATCAGAGGTGCCTGGGGCTGGGAGTGGGGTGCAAGACTGACTGTCAAAGGGTGTGAGGAAAACTTTGAGGCGATAAAAATGTTCTGAAACTCCATGTGGTGATGGTTACACGAGTCTCTAAATTTGCTAGGAATCATCCAATTGTATACTTACAATGGTTCCATTTTTTGGCTTGTGAATTCTACCTTGCTGCTGCTAAGTCGCTTCAGTCGTGTTCGACTCTGTGCGACCCCATAGATGGCAGCCCTTAAGAAAGCTTTTGAATAATCAAACACACACATTTATCAAAAAATGTTTAATTTGGTCAAAACCTAGAAAATCTTTTATAGTGTGTGTGTACTAACTCGCTTCTGTTGTATCCGACTCTTTGAGACCCCGTGGACTGCAGCCCACCAGGCTCCTCTGTCCATGGGCTTCTCCAGGCAAGGATACTGGAGTGGGTCGCCATGCCCTCCTCCAGGGGATCTTCCCAACCCAGGGATCGAACCCGCCATCCCCCGCACTGGCAGATGAGTTCTTTACCACTAGCACCACCTGAGAAGGCCACTGTCACCCAACAACCAAAAACACCACATTGGAATCAATATGAATGGGAAATATTTGTGGCCTCCAACTTCTTCCCTTAATCTGGTCCTGCCATCGGGAACCAGGTTCCTGATGGTTTTCCTTCAGTCCCAGGGGGAACTTTCAGCCATGGTCCCGCACAGTTTCTTTTCTCCTCACAGTTCAAACTATTTGTGTCCCCACAGCCTCATCATTCAGAATATAAACTTGTTTTCTTTTTCACAAAAATAAAAGTCTTCATCTCTCCTCTTTGAAATACACGTACCGAGGAAATATAAAATGTGCCTGATTTAATAGTGGCTCAGAATAAATCAAATGTCCTTTGACAAGTATTTAAACACAAAAGGAAAATAAACTTTCTCAAGAGCTAGTGGGTCGTGTTGGCTTTGACTTTCTACTTTTGAATGAATTACTTGTAGGAAATATAAGTCATTGACTAAAACCGGTTATAAGTGACATTTTGTTAGAATGCTTCACTCTGGCTATTCAACACAACAATTACATAACAAGATCTTTTTTCTTCAGTAACTGTTTTCTTGCTGGGTGGGATTAAGACTTGTAATCTTGTAAAGCTGTAGTTCTCAGTCTTTTTGAGTTTATGGTTTAATTCAAGTACCGGGATATTAGTTAGCAGAGCTGAAGCAAAGTTCCAAAACAACACACGATAAGCAAAAATTGGAGCACACTCAGACTCTGAGATGAGTGTCTTAGAAAGGTCTGTAACTCTTTCAGAGCCTCAATGGTTTGCATAGAAGAATTTCTACACAAATTCTACTTTGAACTTTCTTTGTTATTTTCACAAAGGACATGCCATAATTTTCAGCAAACACCAGATTCTTACTTTGCTACCCGCCTTCCTTTAGACTAAAACTATGTCTTCATTCTTTCTTACTAGATAACAGATTGGATTCTGCTATTCTTCACTTCACAGGACCCATTCCTTCGGTGCTCTGTTTGAAAAGAATTATCCTAACACAGTACATACTTATCTTAAGTATCCCCCTAAAATCATTTCACATTTTGAATACAAGGACTCAGACCCCACATATAGACTGTAATACTCTGGCTGAGAATGACTTTTGTAGAGAAGTTAGAATGGATAATCCAGACTGCGAAAATTGAGATTAGAAATGACTAGGTTTAGAGGCAATTCCATAGGATCCTACTGAGGATTAAAAACAATCTTTTTTTTAACATTTATGTGCATGCTAAGTCACTTTAGTCACGTCTGACTCCCTGTGACCCCATGGGCTGTATCCTGCCAAGCTCCCCTGTCCATGTGATTCTCTGGCCAAGACTCCTGAGGTGGGTTGCCATGTCCTCCTCCAGGGATCTTCCCAACTCAGACCTCAAACCTGCATCTCCTGCTTCACTGAGCCACCGGGGAAGCCCCTTTTAGCATTTAATTGGAGGATAATTGCTTTTCAATGTTGTATAGGTCTCTGTCCCTACAACAATGTGAATCATCCCTAAGTATATGTATAAATCCCCTCCCTTTTAAGCCTCCCTCCCACCCCCCATCCCACCCCTCTTGGTTGTCACAGAGCACCAGGCTGGGCTCCCTGTGCCATACAGCAGCTTCCCACTCTCTGTTTTACATATGGCAGTGTATACATATATATGTACATGGCAGCACCACTCCTTCAGTCTATCCCGACCTTTCCTCCCTCACTGTGTCCACAAGCCAGTGCCTAAGTCTGTGTCTCTATTCTGGCCATGGAAATGACTGTTCTATTCAAAGGAATCTATGGATTAAATGCAATCCCTATCAAATTACCAGAGAAGATTTTCAAAATACAGATTAATTTATAATATGTAAGGGCATCGAAGAGAAGGATGGGCAGAATCAAGTCCAGGAGAAGATTCTGTTTACTGCCCACCCTAAAATATGCTTTGATTTAAAACACAGGTAAGATGAACAGCGAGACGCTCATAGAGATCAGAGTTCCGTAAGATAGTTGCCTTTAGTGATGAAGTTGTATAGAGTATTTCAGTGTCCATCAGTGTCAAAAGGATTAAAACGGGAATAGGATACAAGGGGTGCAGAAGCACATATAAAAGCAGCACCTTTAATCTGGCAGAGGAGAGTCATGAAATGTTGAAACGTCATGTTTCTATCCTTTCTGTAGCACATGAATTCCTCAAGACAGGAATACTGATCATCTCAGAAACCTATACAACAGCAAGACTGTAGCATTAATTTGCCAATCAATGAGCCATTTCCGTTGATCCTCCAAGCAATCGAGAAGAGCCAGACATCATTATTACACAAAAAGTGCCATTCTAACTGCCAAGCTTGCAGCATAATTTTAAATAATAATATTTTACATTTGTGCAGCACTTCAGAGTTTACAAAGCACTTTTAGGTACATTATCTCATTTATCAATCTCTAAAAGAGGAAGGAAAAGTTAAGGCCAAGGAAGGGATTAACATCAGTGTTGCTCTGGATAAATGAGGGTGAGTTCCTAGAATAAAGGAAGTCCTCGACAAATCTTTATCAGAAACTGATGAATTGCTTATCTCAACTTCATTACCCTTATCATGAGCACTTATGAGAGAAATAGAGAACTGATGAGTGTTGTCTCATAATCAAACAGAATGAATGTTTCTCTCTTAAAGTGAACGCATGATCTGCCCAGGAATAAAATAACAATATTCATTCATTGTTAAATTCTGGTAATACTGACACCAAATCTCATTTCAACCACAGAAGGGAATTAGCGATATGGAAGAATACTGTTTGGATTTGGTGTTAAACTGTATATACAGATACAAGATTATTGTCTCCCCTAAGATCACAAGTCTTGTCTCTCCTGATTGAGGAATATTTTTGGAATCTACTTATGATAAAGTGAGGGCTCATTTTTTATAGACAGACTGATAACCTTCTAAGAACAGATTGAACAAACATTAAAGGTTCTGCACGCCTTACTTACAGAAGTAATGCCACCTTAACCACAAATGGGATTTTCTTGAGTAAAAAGATTATCTTATTTTCTTTTTTATCCCATACACCCTCTTAGCTCAGCTTTACACAAATGTATTGTAGGAAGGATACTTTATTGCACTATGCAGTTGCCTATTTCCTCTAGCTGATCCTATCAATCATTTCCACTAAACTGATAGAAATTAAAACAGAAAAGTGGGATATTATGCCATTAGCTCTTTTAAAATGTGCACTGAACGTGGAAGTGTTAGTCACTCAGTCGTGTCTGACTCTTTGGCAATCCTGTGCACGGTAGCCCGCCAGGCTCCTCTGTCCATGGGATTTCCCAGGCAAGAATACTGGAGTGGGTGGCCATTTCCTTCTCCAGGGGAATCTTCCTGACCCAGGGATCGAACTTGCATCCCCTGCATTGGCAGGTGGATTCTTTACCCACGTACCACCTGGGAAGCCCCATACGTATGACTAAGGCAATTCAGATTTCAAACTCTTTATTAGTCTCATTTTCCCCTTTGAAATAGTCCTCCTCCCATGATAGCCTTTGGGGTTAACAGCAAGTAGCCTCCTGGTGCTGCTGGAAGGAATCCTTAGCTCTTTCTTTCACTAGGCTGGTGGGCTGAGATATCTGTTTGTCTGTGAGCATTGTGCTGGCATTATACATTATTGAACATCTTGGAGTTCACTGACTTAATGGTATTTACTGCCTCATTTAGAGGTCAAGCATCACCTGAAACAAAACATGAACGCTCACCTTTGAGCTTAGAACTAAATATATGAAAAGCTTCAAAATGATTTTAAAGCCTGAAATTCTTCAAAGAGAAAGGGATGTCCTAATTTCCCTAGATCTTCTTCTTTTTTTAAATCAAGAGAAAAGCTTGATGTTACAAGTTTACAGTTTTAATACTTTGGCCACCTGATGCGAAGAGCTGACTCATTTGAAAAGACCCTGATGCTGGGAAAGATTGAAGATGGGAGGAGAAGGGGATGACAGGGGATGAGATGGTTGGATGGCATCACCGACTCAATGGACATGAGCTTGAGTAAGCTCCGGGAGTTGGTGATGGACAGGGAGGCCTGGCGTGCTACAGTCATGGGATAGCAAAGAGTTGGACACGACTGAGCGACTGAACTGAACTGAATGGTCTTTAGAGGAAAACGGACATAAAGTAAAGGAAGTCATTTCCACTTGAGAAGGGCAAAGTTACTCCTGGTTCTAGGAGAACCTTGGAGAACTATTTGCAGGGAAAGTCCAGGGGAACAGCCCTCATCAAATAGAGCCCTAACCTCAGACAGAGTTTCACCTTAAGAGTAGAGAGGCAAGAGGCTGGGTATAGAGAAATACACCTCAGTTTGAGTTCCCTAAGGTTATCCTGCTGCTGCTGCTGCTGCTGCTGCTAAGTCATATCAGTCGTGTCTGACTCTGAGACCCCATAGACGGCAGCCCACCACGCTCCTCTGACCCTGGGATTCTCCAGGCATTATCCTGGGATATGTGCAATCTTCTCAGAGAAATCCTACACTCAGCATCAAATAAAAGCTATGAAACATCAGAGAGAAGAGAGACTAACAGCAAGCTAGACCTCAGATCACCCTTTGTGTGTTGTCAGGGGTGGTGGGGGGTGGTGCGGAGGAAGCTGTAGTGAAGTGGATTTAAGAGTTCAGGGTGATTTGGTCATGAGATGTATGTATACTGAGACATGCAGGGCATCTGAAGAAGCCTGAGTTTGGGAGAAGATTCAGTGCATGAGACATCATGACAGGAACCAAGACCTTCCTACTGGGAGCCCGTATGAAACACCAGAGTCTTCCCTGGCGGTGCGTGTGGAAGAACCTGTTTGCTAATACAGGAAACATAAGAGCTGCAGGTTCCACCCCTGGGTCGGGAAGATTCCCTTGGAGCAGGGAATGGCTACCCACCCTCGTATTCTTGCCTGGAGAATCCCATGGACAGAGGAGCCTGGTGGGCTATACAGTCCATGGGGTCAGAAGCAGTCAGACACGACTGAGCAGGAAATACCAGAATTCCAAGTGAGCCAGTCACATCTCATGAACACAGAATGGGGCAGCCACGATCCAGCGGGACAAGGCATTCAGCCTCGGAAAACAGGTCAATGACGGGAGCATCTCCCTGAAATGCTGTCAATGTGCCTGAACTCTTGAGATGGCCTAGGGAAAAAGCCAGAGTGAGAGCTGCTGACAGAAAGTTGGTCCTTAAAACTGACCGAATTCTCAAAACTGGAAGAAACAGTTTCATTCATTTGGCAAGTCACTTAGGGAGAGGCAGAAATGAGCCTTTAAAGGGCACAGGGATCAATTTCTTGAAAGAATTTAGCTTTTCAAGGGATTTTGGACTACAAAATTCTACAGTTTCTGAAATTGCCCCCTTGTCCTTAGAAGTGAATATTTTGCAGCATTTATGATTTCTACTTCAATTTGCAAAAGCTAACTTGCCTAACAAGTAAGATTCACTTCCAAAGACTATACTTTTCACAGAAAAAAAAAATGCAGCCGATCCTGTTATTTCTAGCAATCGATATTTTATCATCTTAATTCAGAAAGATAATCGTTGAGGTCATTTTGTAATTGGAAATGGACATTTTTCTTAATTAAGAATGTCTTCCTTTTATAATCAGTCTTGCCAACATCAAATATCAAAAAGTTTCATATCTTTGATTTGAAAACGGAATAGGAGAAAAGAAAATATTTGAAATAAATACCAATTTTAGACATTAGATTATCAAAAGGAAGAACTTTCATTCATCATTATTGTCTTTTCTCCATTTTTTGAGTTATATCAAAGCAAAGTATAGAAATGAACTTACCTTCCACACTGAGGACATTACATAGTAAATAGTGTATATAACATTACACCACAGGCACCCACACAATGTAATATCACTAAATATTCTTGATATTGCTAAGTAATATGAATTTTAATATAGCTTGTACTTATTCTTTTTTGCAAACATATATAGATTTCATCTGTTTAGAAAAATGATTATAAAACTGTATTTCAGAATACCAACATTTGTGTTTTCTCTGCTTACTAAACTTCTTCCAGTTTCCTTATTAACATAGGTTCTATATAGTAGCAGAATTTTTGACTTTATAAATGTACAAAAAGATAGCTTACAGTTTGCATTGATTAAAAAGTTAGCACATCTCTGTCCTGAAATAAGGACAGTCCATCACACAGAGGTAAACATACACTTGATAACAGAGCAAATAAGACATTGGAAGTTGGGGATTCTCTGCCTGCAGTGATCCTTGGAAACTTTTATCTCAAGCACGTCCACATATCTTTCCTCTTCTCTAGCTATTCTTTTCTTAGTCCCAGCAGTCATAAACTGGCAACAGATCCCTGATTCTACGCCACTTCCGCGTTCATGCAGGCAGCTGCTGGGCATGGCTAAAGTTCTGAGTGCTACGCTGTGTGCTAAGTCACATCAGTCGTGTCAGACACTTTGCAACTCTGTGGACCATAGCCCTCCAGGCTCCCCTGTGCATGGGATTCTCCAGGCAAGAATACTGAAGTGGGTTACCATGCCTTTCCCCAGGGGATCTTCCCGACTCAGGGATCGAACCCGCATCTCTTATGTCTCCTGCACTGGCAGGTGGGTTCTTTACCACTAGCGTCACCTGGGAAACTTTTGAGAGGTTAATTTAAAAACATGATAAGACAGACAGGAACACAGCAGAGGTAGACCTTGCCCCAAGTCATCCAGCGCAATGAAAATCAGTATAAAAAAATGTAAAATGAATGAACTGGCATAGAAAGAAGGCGCTCTTGAAATTCAGAGGAACACTCCGCTCAGGAGAGCTGCACCGTTAACACTCCTCTCCAGCCCCTCCTCAACGGAGAAAGGGCAGGACCCACCTTAACTGCACACAGCACCAGGAATCCAAGAGGGTGAGACATTTTCAGAAGGAAAAACCTGACAGCTTCGGGGCTCATAATTTTTTTTTCCTTTCTCTTTTTCAAAAATTTCCCCTAGAGATTAGGAGTGTCAGACATTGACATCAGTCCCGGAGAACTGACCCCTAAAGTAATTAGAAGAGGAATTCCCCCTGTGCCCCACCCTCTTGTCTCCGAGCTGGGTCAGATGAAAGGCACCTCTGTTTACTTCCTGATCTGTCTAATTTCTGTAACAAGGACCATCCCAAACGCATCTCCAGCAGCTGCTAAAACTGAAACTCAAGAGATCGCCCCAGGCACCACGGCACCTCCTTAGAGCAGCTCGGCCCTAATGGATTAGCTCTCTTTAGCACAGGTGGCGATTTAACAGGAGGCCAAACTTTTCGACACTAGAGAGAGAGAGACTCCTGAAAATTACTTCAAAGACCAGAGGTCGAAAGCAGAGATAAGAAAACAGAAGACTTTCTAAAACACGTATCAACTGCCCATCCCACACTTTCCAAAGGAAGATGATTATGGGGATAGGGGGAAATGACAGGGAGCAAAGACTGACATAATTTAAAAAATGATGAAAAAGTAGCGTATTTCATTTAATCGCAAAACACAAATGTAAAGACCCACATTTGCATAAGGACTGAGTTATGTTTCAAACAAAATATGACTCAGTTGTTGCCTGAAAAACTTCCTACACGCCTACAAAAAGCAATATCAATGGTTAATACATTCTAACTAAATAATATTTTCTATTAGAGATACTAAACACCTTTAAAAAAGTGACAACTCATGTCATCCTTTTCACAATATCCCAGTCTTTTAATTGAGCTGATTGCATAAAAATGTTGGTAAACAGAGTTTAATACATATACTGTAATAATTTTACTTCCAGTGAATTTAGAAAGCAGATGAGTTAGACAAAAATCAGATTAGTCAAAAGGCAAATTGGAAGCTGAGAAAAATGACTTGGAAATGCTGACAGAAGACTAAATTATAGATAATGCACATAAAAGCCCGCTGACACATGCAAGAAAAAATGTCACCGTTATTAGAAGGTTAATCATTAAAAGTGAAACCACCACTCTATACACCGGTATTCATGTATATATATGCATACACGTGATGAACTATCAAAATTTTTCCTTAGTTTTCTAAAAGGCGTCAGGTTTTGTAAATTCTAATACAAAAAGTAAAGTGACTCAGGGATTGATTTCTTTTCTTATTTTGAAGATAAAATTCCAATTGTTGAAATCAATGGAGAGGAAGTAAAGCTTATTATGTGACTACTTGGAACGTTGGGAAAAATGTCAGATTTGCCTTGCCTTTTTAGGTTTTAATCTCTTATTATCTGACATATGGGCATTACTAGAAAGAATCCTCCAAAATGAAACAGATGTGGGGCGGGGGGAATGGAAATGAAAGCACATTACATGCGAATAAAGTCTCAAAATGCTTCAGAACTGTATTGACTCAGATTTTATCTTCTTTAGGGTGGAAAATTGAAATAAAGATGTATGGTGTCTATTAAGACATTGTGGCACCATAACTGTACTTTTTAAAATAAAAATACAATTCCTACTCTTCATCCTCAGATAAAACTGCATTTTTTGTATCTGCCAGAACTTTCTCTAATATTACTTTTTAAAGTACGTTAAGCTTGTGATTTCCTTCCTGTGTAAGCAGAAACATCCTAAGGGATTTAATAATAATTTTAGTAGATTATTGAAGTGAAGTGTTAGTCGTGTCTGACTGTTTTCGACCCCATGATCTGCAGCCCACCAGACTCTTCTGTCCAAGGAGTTCTCCAAGCAAGAACATTGGAGTGGGTAGCTGTTCCCCTCTCCAGGGGATCTTCCCGACCCAGGGATTGAACCCAGGTCTTCTGCATTGCAGGCATATTCTTTGCCCTTTGAGCCACCAAGGAAGCCCGGTAGATTGTTAGAGCCACAAATCGACCTTTTAGTATAAGCTCCCTTTTTCTTTTATTACACTTCACTTGCCCTTCAGGAAATAGTACTCAGTTCCAGTTATAGACATAGATTTTTCCAGGCATGTATGGGGCCCAGAATCCTGCCCACAGTTTTAATCACAGAGAGTTCATTTGACAAGGTTCCGTGAAGATGTTTATGAATTAAGTAGTGGGAGAGAAATAGGCTGGGAAAAATACTCATTCAAATATCAGAAGACCAGGGTGGCGTGACATGAACCAACTTTGTGAACCGGGGCTGGTAATTTCATTTCTGTGGACCTGATTTCTCACTGTTAAAGTGAAGAAATAGGGGCAGAGTCTATTTCTAAAGTCAATTTTGAGATTAACACTGCAGCATAAGATAAAGGATATTTTAATTTCTAGCATATTCAAATTTTATATTTTATAATATTGTTATAATTTTGCATCATTTTCTATTAAAATTATCTTCACAAGTGTGATGAGTAGTCATGCAATAGCATATTTCAGCCACTTTATTTGTTTTTCTATTTTTAAAGGTAACAGAATAGACTGTTTGTGACTCACTGCAAGCCACATGACAACTTAGTGACAGACTAGAGAAAGGAAACCAGGACCCCTGCTTTCCTAATCAGTGTTCTGAATTTTAGCTGTATTTTTTTAAGAGACATATTTGGTCAGGAAGTGCCAATTAAGAATAGGATTTGAACTTTGCTACTGTTCCTGGCACATAAAAGCAAAATTTAAAAAAAGAAGTTGAACTGTTGTCAACTGCACGCTCATATACTTCTGGAAGTAAGTGGGGTCCAGAATATGAGTAAATAATGTTGACTCAGTGGTAAAGAATCCACCTGCCAAGGTAGGAGACGTGTGTTCGATCCCTGGGTTGGGAAGATCCCTTGGAGAAGGAAATGGCAACCCACCCCAGTATTCTTGCTTAGATAAGTCCATGGTGTCACAGATGCGTTGGGTACAACTGAGCAACTAAACAACAGCTTTCTCTCTCTCCCTTTCTCTCTCTGTCTTTCACTCTCTCAGAAACAGCATCCATTCTCCACTACCCACAATGACCTTTATATTATCCAAGAATAATTAGTAACATCTTTATTGTTTTATTTTGTTACTTACAGCTCTGTCTTAGACTATTCATTACAAGTGTGTATCACTGTATCTGACAAGCATGGCTGAGAGACTGTCAGTAAACACATCATGACCCTCCCAATCACTCAGGTGCTTGCACTGCAGTTTCTATGCTAAAAACAAACAAACAAACAAAAAAAAACCCCTATTTTAAAATCCCTACTTTGACACTTAGCCTTGTGACCTTCAACAGATCACTCAAATTCTCTGAGCCTGAAGTTCATCATTCCTAACACACAGGGTTATCATAAAGATGAAAGGAGATAATACGTGTCAAAGGCTTAGCACAGCACTGTTCATTCTTATTATTAATTTTATTAATACTTTTATCTTTATTTATGTCTATTTCTTCTTTTCTCCCCAAAGACAAACATAACTTAATCATCCTTAAATGCCATCCCAGAAGGAATTCAATTAGTTTTGAATTCGTTAATGCATAATCATTCTCTACTTATATCAATAACTTTGTTAGATGCTTTTTTTTTTTTTAAGGTCAGTTCTTGCATCTTGGTCACATATCCTAGTTTAATGGAAGACCAGAGAATGGCCTCACTGGGCACATATCAGGGAGATGGGAGAAACTGCAGAGAAAAATCTGGGAAGGAGCTGATAGATTTGGGAAGAAAAGAGAGGAGCCCTAAGAAATGCCAATAGTTACAAACTGAGTCACTGGGAAGAGGGTGATGTCATCCACAAAAATAGAAATCCCAGAAAGAGGGACGAGATTGGGTGGGATCTGGAAGAGCTCGTGTGAGATCTGTTGGCGATGAAAGAGCATCACAGACTGAGACGGCAGCACACACACGCACGCTTTGCTCCTGGATTGTACCCTGGGAGACAAGTCAGCCCGGGTTGTCATTTGTTTTAAGGTTTTAGTTGAAGCCAGAAGTTTTAATCTCATAGTGAATGAAGAGAGAATAACTGGAGAAAATATGGTTGAAGATAAATTCTTGGGAAAATATGCATATTTATGAGTTGGGAGAAGAAGGAAATAATTTTTGAATACAGCTACTAAGCATTGTGTCTAAGGTTTTTATAGGTACAGCTTCAGGGTAGAAACAAAATTGAGGGGGAGTGTGATAAAAATATTACACCTTAAATGCTTTAGTTATACACCTTTTAAAGGGGCTTCCCTGGTGGCTCAGATAGTAAAGAATCTGCCTGCAGTGAGGAAGACCTAGGTTTGATCCCTGGGTTGGGAAGATACCCTGGACTGAAAATGATCCACAGTAAACAAAACAAAACACAGAAAAACTATCTATTCTCAGTAGCATATGGCGTTTAGGAGAAAGAAATTTTAATTAGAATTAGCATGTATTAATGAAGAAAAAATATCAAAGTATGGTTTTAGTTATTTTCCTTCTTTTGAAAGGTCGAGCAAAAGTATATTCATTCTTTACATGTATACAGTTTTGCAAACTTACTTTTTAACTTAATACTATATCATGAGTGCTTTCTCTTTCTTTTCATTTTTTTGGAAAATATTTTAAATGACTAAATGACTAACATATAGATGGACCATTATTTTTTGGAAAAAATCTAGTTGTGTTAGATAACTTTGTTTCCAAATTTTTGCTAATAAAGAGCATTATAATAAATATTTTTGTATGGTGTCCTTTGATGGCCCATGATACCCACTGACAAAATATTTTCCTGAAAAGTTGTACAAACAAAATCTTTCACTAGTATTTCATTAGTATACATCTTACTCCACTCTTTCTAATAGACTATTATTGCTTTAAATATTTGCTAATATAACTTCACTTCTTTAATCCACATATCATCAATTATTAGTAAAGTTAATAATGAATAAAATATTTATAACTTCCTGCTCTGCAACAAAATTAGAAATTAGACAAACAATAAGGACAGTCCTCTATTTAATCACTTCTTTGAATTTTAGAAAGTAGGATAAAAATTTACCAATTAAAAATGCAAATGAAAGTATCATTTTTCCTCTGAAAGAGAATAATGATGGCCATTTTAAAAGACAAAAGAAAAGGAAGTAATATTTTTGAACATGTTCAATATATTCTTAAAGTTATTTTGGAGTTTTTTTGTTATTTTAGCTGATGAAGTTGAATCTCAGAAAGTAAGATTTTCAAGAATTTTCATTTACAAAGCGGCATCAGTGTGATTCAGCATCAGTCTTTGCCTCAAATTTTATACTCTTTGGATTATATAATTGAAAGTAAATAATGTTATTCTTATTTCCATGGTTTAAAAATAAATGATGTGGGATTTAGTGAGGGCATTGCTTTCTCAAAGGGTAACCTTCTTAGGTTGGATGTTTCACATTCATAAGCCACAATAAAATTGATTCTGAACTGCTCCTGCCCTGAAAATCTGTAAACCAGCCAAATTTGACATTCTGGCTTAGGAAATCACAAAAGTGTGAGTCTGATATTAGACAAGATTCTTAATATCTTTCAAAACCAAACTAACTTACAAAATATCTGTTTTAAGACTCAGAGACACACTTCATACTTTGCGGTAAGCAAAAGAGGCCAAATGAGATCAAAGGAAAAATTTTCATTTTTCTCTTTTGCCAAAATATCGCTATTAACATTCCCAAATTATTACATTTGACCAGATTTCTTGGCTGGGTTTAGCCCTCAAGCTCACAAAAGTATTAAAACAGAGACTAAGGGATCCTAAAGAAGCACTAAAATCCAAGCGTTTGTACATTAGGAAAAAGAATGCTATCTATTTAATTAGCATGTCACCTCCTGGAAGGCCAGGTGTGCCTTAGAAGTTACCTATGTAAGTATTGATCCATCTAAACTTCATACCACTTGACAAGATAATGTGGTAACAGAAGCTTTGTCTGCGGGAAAAAAATATGTCTAAAGGCATGTTTACTACTTCATCGGCTGTTAAGAAAGGCTCTCACAGTGCTGTCTTTGTTCCTAAGTAGGCTGGTGCCTTTAGTACAAGTTAATGCTTGCAGACAATTTTACTGTGACTGTTTGTTGTTCATTATTGAGATGTGTAGTTCAGAAATGTCATCAGAGCTTCACAGGCTACATTCACTACCCATGTGTGGATAACATATTGGCTATGACTGTAAGATTGATTTCAGCAAACAAGCACCTCTACTTGTCCCCTTAGCATTTATTCATTTCGTTATACACATTAATATCTGCACATATAGACACTATGTAAAATATATAGCTATGCATTTATTTGTATACTAAAATATTTTTTTGCAGATTCATACGCTTATTTGAATTACTATACTGCTACTGCTAAGTCGCTTCAGTCGTGTCCGACTCTGTGCGATGCCATAGATGGCAGCCCACCAGGCTCCGCCATCCCTGGGATTCTCCAGGCAAGAACACTGGAGTGGGTTTCCATTTCCTTTTCCGATGTATGAAAGTGAAAAGTGAAAGTGAAGTCGCTCAGTCGTGTCCGACTCTTCGCGACCCAGTGGTCTGCAGCCTACCAGGCTCCTCCGTCCGTGGGATTTTCCAAGCAAGAGCACTGGAGTGGGCTGCCATCACCTTCTCCGAATTACTATACTACTTATTATAATTGGGATGCATTCTTCTTCATATTATTGAGCAGCTACTTGAGAAAAAGAAGATATAAATATGCCTGACTCATTACCTTAAAAATGTTAGAAGTAATAACAAGAGTACAGTACAAATATAAATGGGACCTGGAACCAAGCTTTTATTGTTTAGCCAAATATAAAGAGGAGATCAGTAGGTACCATTTCAGAAATGGGGCTAATGAAGCCTTAACTACAGCAGACCGTTCACCACTTAGAAGGCACCCCCTGTTAGATAATCAATTTGCATTGTAACTTTATTGCTCACTTTCAAGAGTCAGGCCAAAATGCTTTAACGTATTAAAAAATAAGTAATTTTGAGGCTTAGAAAGTAAATGTGAAAATGTACTATCATAATTTGCTTGCCACTGAACTGACTGGCAAGCAAAATACAAAGGGAAATTAAGATATCTAGCCAGGCCTGTGTCAAACAGAGACAGAAATACTGATAAATTTTAGTGATTAGGAGGCTTGAATATAGGGTAAAGTAAGAGCAATTGTCTGGGCTTCCCAGGTGGTGCTAAAGAACCCACTTGCCAGTGCAGGGATGCAAGAAACACAAGTTCAATCCCTGCATCTGGAAGATTCCCTGGAGTAGGAAATGGTAACCCGCTCCAGTATTCTTACCTGGAGAATCCCAGGAACAGAGGGTCCTGACAGGCTACAGTCCATGGGGTCACAAAGAGTCAGACATAACTGAAGCTACTCAGCATGGACTATAAAAAATTTTCCAGATTTTGACCATTTAAGTCTCTTTCATTATCTTCTGGTTAGCTGGGCTTAGCTCAGTGGATTTTTTGTTGTTGTGTTACCTGACTGGACTCCTGCAGCTGGTTGGCATTGAGTGCTGGCTGGCTGTTGTAAAGTCACATGAAACTTCTGAGAATGCCCTGTTCCTTATCCACTTGACTCCTCATGTGGTTTGTGCTTCTCACAGGGAGCAACTAGGTTCCTAGAAGGAGCTTCGAGGTGACACATTCCAATCATGAAGCTTAGCAAACCTCTCTTTGCATTATGCTTACTAACATCCCATCAGGACTGATGCTGAAGCTGAAACTCTAATACTTTGGCCACCTGATATGAAGAACTGACACTGGAAAGACCCTGATGCTGGGAGAGACTGAAGGCAGGAGGAGAAGAGGACGACAGAGGATGAGATGGTTGGATGGCATTGCTGATGCAATGGACTTGAGTTTGAGTAAGCTCTGGGAGACGGTGATGGACAGGGAGGCCTGGCGAGCTGTGGTCCATGGGATCGCAAAGAGTCAGACATGACTGAGTGAGTGAACTGAAGTGAACACCCCATTAGCCAAAGCTTGACACCAGGCCCAGCTCAACGTAAATGCAGGAGAGGGCTACATAAGGCTTGAATAAGCAGGCGTAAGCTCACCGGGGGCCTCAGAGATAAGTGCCTTCCACAATTGACCTTGTGTTTGTGTGCTTTACTAAGAGAGAAGTAGACTCAGGATAGCAGGATTGGGAGGGTGAAGGCCAGTATTTTCAGACGGACCCCATGGAAAGCTCTGAAGCTAAGTTTCAGGAACGGGGGCCACAGGACTCTTACAACCAGATCAGTCAACTTTCAGCAGAGAATGGCTCTAGCCCTCAAGAAGGGAATACAGTGGTACAGTTCAGGGCAATTCTCTGGGAAATGGGGCACCTGTTAGTTATTATCTGCTAACCCTGACAGTGGCCGGAGCTGCAAGGACACTGGATGTTCATCTGGAGAACTTGGCTTTCTTTTTCTTCAGGTACTGATTTCAGCACTTTTGATTCCATAAACATTCTCCTTGTAAAACAGCCCTCCTTTCTACATTTTGACTTTCGAGACTTAAGAGCTACGTCCCTAATCACAGTTAAAGCATTCTCATGAAGCTGAGTCTTCTTATCGGAAAGAGCTAGTATTTTCTCTCCCTACTCATATATGTGAATATTTTTATACCAGAGTAATTATTATATTTTCTCTCTACTCTTTATAAAATTTATGTAAAGGAAGACAAAAATAACTATGACATTCTTGGTTTTCTGTATTTTTGGAAAGAGGATCCTAGTGAAGAGCTCAGTTAATACGTTATCTGCTGTGTGTTTAGTACACACCATGGTACAGTCACTGTATTCCACATAGATTCTGTATGCTCCATGTGTATGCAATTGTTAGGTTTTCACATCTTTGTGGGCTTTAAGGGTGAGGCTATGAGAGGCTCATGGGAGGCTATGAGAGGTGATTCCACTGCTAAGGGGCAGATCTCGTATGTGAACTGTGGAAGGAAAAGAGGAGCTATATCCTTTATGGCACTTTCCCTCTCTAGGGAACTAGGGCTGGATTTCTTTTTTAGTATTAGTGAGGGTCCGATCCGGAGAGATTGTTCATGTACTTAAAAAGAGATATCTGAGTAATTAAAAAAGAAGTGTTTAATATTAAGAATTATTGAACTATCTTAGAAAAGTTAGTACAAAGATGTAAAGACGATTCTGACAGGTTTCCTACGGATGAGAAAGAACTCAAAAAAGGACAAAGTTGGAAGTGAAGCCCTCTCCCAAGGCAGAGGTTCTGTCTGACCTCAATGGAGAAGGTGTGATTTCTTTCCACCATATGGCAGAGATATGTACTGGTTTTCCCAGGCAGGTGTAAGCAAGAAGAAAACATTCAGGGTGTAAGCAAGCCGAAGCTCATGGGCAGGCCTGGAAGCGAACGGGGCACTGTCGTGATGTGAGACCAGGAGTACGTGATACCCACTCTGGGAAAGACAGCAAACCTCTGGGCTGCAGGCAAGGGAGCCCGGATGATCCAGCTCACGGTGGGCCGGAGGACAGCTGCTTGGTGGGAGTTTGCAGCACGTGCTGCCGCGTTGGGAAGACCCACGGCGTCGTCCCAAGCTCCGGCCCAGGTTGTCAGGTCTTGGAGGAACAGTCCAGCATGGATGCAGAACGGGCAGGGCACTTCCACTTTTCAGCTGCCCTACTGACCGAACATGTACAGGGGCAGGAAAGAGCAAAATCAAACCCACTAGAACCAGGAAGGAGACAATCCGCACCCTCCTGCCTTCTGTCCGCTGTGCCCTCCTCTGACCGAGCATTCCATCGTGGCCGCCGTGTGAGAGAAACGGCTTAGAGTGGATCCGTTACCGGGGGCTGGCGCTGAAGGGTGAATCTGTGGATGAGAGGCAGTAAGGACATCACTGGCGCAAGCCATGAAACCGCTGCTATTATAGAGCCGATTCACACACTTTAAAAGCCCTTTGAGAAGAGGTCCACCATTATTTAAAGTGGTCTTTCAGGAATAAGATTAGCATTTAAGGAATTGCATAGGCTCTCTAACAATACCTCACAAAACTCACAATCTAAATTGCCAGAAACGGTGTATACCCCAAACCTAAAAATGCCCAAACACTCCCAACTTCCTTCCAAAGCACAAGTTTGTCCATGTAATTACTGAATAAATCACCTCCCTTGTCCATCTCAGGAACAGTTTCAGAATGAAGGGTTTCAGTCCTATCCCAATAACAACACATTTCAAGTAGTCAATACTTGTGAAATTCCTAGTATGAGTGCTTTTAACCATGGACATATTTCATGGCAGATATACAAATCCACCAAGAAGAAAATTGAAAGAAAACTCAGAAAAGTTTACGATTTTCTATTATAATTGCCCTTTAGAACTGAAGATGACCTTGGTCCATATCACTCAAGTTCTATTCCTGTTTCAGGTTTACAAGATCTCAAACAGAATCCAGAAAATGTAAATGGTGGCATGTGACTAATTTCTATTATTAGCAACAAATCAGAAACTCATTTAGGTGCTCAGAGAGTAAGTGTAATGTGGGAGACCTGGGTTCCATCCCTGGATTGGGAAGATCCATTGGAGAAGGGAATGGCAACCCACTCCAGTATTCCTTGAGTATTGCCTGGAGAATTCCATAGTCAGAGGAGTCTGGCAGGCTACAGTCCATGGGATCCCAATGACTTAGCAACTAATATTTCCATTTTTCTTTTTTTCACTGAACATGAAGAGAAAAATAATTAAATAGCACATATTTAAAATATTCATGAAAGAAATTAAATAGGATGCTGGTTTAGGAACGAGTTGGTCAAGGTTTGTTCACAAGACCCTGGATCTCTAAGATATGTCTTTTTAAAAATGTTCTGTGCCTAATTAAATTTGAAAATTTTTGCATGGATTATCTGTCTCCTTATAGTCACCCTGGGCACAGTTACCAAAAAAGGAAAACTGAATAAACCCATGGAGAAAACCTGAAATAAATAAACCTGCTTATTGTCGAGATTCAAGTGTTTGTCAAGCTCTCCCTTTGTTGTCTTTCCTTAGTTAATCATGGACCTCTTTTTTCCTTGGAACAATATTGTGGTAAGCATGGCTCATTCTGCAAAGAGGTGGATTATTCTAGTAAAAGGACTCCGTAGAATTTTGAGTTTGTGGGAAAGGATGAGTTTTGAGTTTGCAGAAAGGATGTAAAAGGAAAAAAAAAAACCTTATCCTTTTTGGTAAGTTTCTTTCACCTGACTTAAATGAGAGTGTCTGTTTTGATGTCTATTTGCCTAGATAGATCAAATAGAATATTTCAGTAGCATGGGTAATGTAGTATAGCTTTAAAACTTCTTACAATCACCCAGAAGCTGGGAACCCACCTTGCTTTTCTCAACAAATCACAAGTTAACAAGAAAAAATAGAGATTTCTAAAGATGGTACAAACACAATTTGTGAATTCTTAACCATCAGTGCAAGCCTGAGGATAATTGGAATCTGGCTTCTGAGTACTTTGAAAAATCAGACTATTATATTTTTAAAAAATAATAGTATTTAAACATCAATTACAGAAGTAAACCCTTATGAAAATCCTCCATACCAGAGGTAATTTGAGGAGCTAGACATTGGAATGCATATATTGATGAGTCACAACCACTGGGAATGTAGTAATATGTAACCTATTGCCTACATACTTAGAATAGCAGAAAAAGGTAAGAATCCTAGATGTTTAAACGTGAGCAGAGCTGAAAGTACTGAGAAACAGTTTTATCATACCAGAAATTTCACAGGAATTGCACAAAGGTCTCTGGTATTGATGAGATAAACATCCACCAGGCATCTTACATATTCCTGTTGCTTTTCCATTTCTGGGTCCCCATGGGTCCCTTGCACTTGTAGCTCGAGACTCAGCAGAATCATTCCCCACAGTGAGCCGCGACCACAGCAGCATCCCGTTAGACACAGGAACTTCAGGGGCAATAGAGCTCACTGACGCGTGGTTCCTGAGCAAAGAGCCTTTGTTCCATTGGTTGGGTGTTCAACCTTCTCTGGCCGTGTTTTGCTATTCGAAGGCCTTTATACTCTAGACAATGGGTCATTTTGGTCGAACATTTAAAATAAACCATCTCTCCCACACTCATAGAACACCTAGACTCAGAGTTTAAGAATCAGCTGGTGGTAAAGCAGAGGACGCTCAGAGGACACCTGTGAGATCCCACCTTGCTTTCTAGAACTCAGTTTCACCACCTGTATTGTGAGAGAGCTGGAACAGCTGGACTCTGGGTTCCCTTCGCAACTCTAAAATGAGCAAGGAAGTCAATGAACAAGCAAAAGCAAGCTATGATTTTATGGAAATAAGGCATCTTGTTGGGAGAAGGAATACATTCCTCCACTGAGCAAGTGGACCCCTCAGTGGTACCTTGCCCCTTCTCACTGGAAGAGTTCTAGCTTCATTGTAACAGCGGATTCTTTACTGTCTGAGCCATCAGGGAAGCCCAACAGTCTAAATACTGGACACAAATTTCACTCAAACTGGCATTTTAAATGTTCTCATTTGAGCACTGAAGATTCTCTTTTCTTCACTTGAATACTAAAAATAATAACATCAAGAGCAACGCTTTTGTAAGGAGCTGGATTTATTGAAGGAAGAGGGGAAAAAACCGCAAACAATGGGAAGACTTTTATTTCTCTTGAATACTCTGTGTGGCCTCTATAAATAGATGCCATGTAGCTATTAGAGAAGACAATGGCACCCCACTCCAAGACTCTTGCCTAGAAAATCCCATGGGACAGAGGAGCCTGGTAGGCTATAGTCCATGGGCTTGATGACGGTTGGACAAAACTGAGTGACTTCACTTTCACTTTTCACTTTCATGCATTGGAGAAGGAAATGGCAACCCACTCCATTGTTCTTGCCTGGAGAATCCCAGGGACGGGGCAGCCTGGTGGGCTGCCATCTATGGGGTCGCACAGAGTCGGACACGACTGAAGCGACTTAGCAGCATGTAGCTACTAGAAGGAGTATTTTTAAAAGGTGTGAAAACTTTTACCTTCCAAAAGATAGGTAAAATTCCTCATAGAAAGCCAATCTTCATTACACAGAAGAAAAATACTTGATTAAAGTTTGCATCCTGAGATACAGTACAGAAGGCGATGGCACCCCACTCCAGTACTCTTGCCTGGAAAATCCCATGGACGGAGGAGCCTGGTAGGCTGCAGTCCATGGGGTCACTCAGAGTCGGACATGACTGAGCGACTTCACTTTCACTTTCACTTTCATGCACTGGAGAAGGAAATGGCAACCCACTCCAGTGTTCTTGCCTGGAGAATCCCAGGGACGGGGGAGCCTGGTGGGCTGCAGTCTATGGGGTCGCACAGAGACGGACACGACTTAAGTGACTTAGCAGCAGCAGAAGCAGCAACAAACTATATAGGTCATCACTTCATTTCATGCTGAATGTCCCAGATAAAGGCTGTAAGAGGGAAGGTTAGCTCATATGTTTTGCTTTCAGATCCTCTCAGTCAAGTCTAGACTCCCCCTCCCTGCCTTTCTTTCTGATACGACATCTCAGCGTGCACTTTACCAGTGGCATCCCCCGAACAAACAGCAGACCAAAGCACTACAGCCTGAGATTAATCAATAGCATTCTGTCAGACTTGCAAATGTGACGGATTGTAATACACCGAAAAAAGCAAGGGAACTTGAAAGACAACTGGAAAGTTAAGTGGATCATCAGTTGTGCGGGACAGGCACAAAATACTCAGAGATGAGTGCTTTGAATTAGGATAAATACGAAAGCTTAAGGCTGATTAACAGCTACTATATTCACCGACTTCTGAGAGGCGTTTCTTGGAGCTGTGGACCAGAATAGAATTGCAAACAGATTAATTAACAGTAATGTTTTTGTTCCCATTGCACCCAACCAAAGAGAATTAGCAAGTTCTACATGAACGAATATTATTTCCCAAGGAAACTGTGATGCAAGATCTTGGTCATAGATCTTGCTTCTACTGGCCCATGCCCAGATGTCTGCCGTCACAAAGTTAGAAGGAGAAAACCACTATGTAGCACCTAACAAGGAAATCGGCCTAAAATCGAAGTCAGAGAGCTTTCCTTCCCTATACACTGCTCTAGTCGTAGAAAGTTCTAGAAAGTTCCTACCTTAGTTTGGAGTGGTGCGGTGCTGACAGTCAGATAACTAACCCAAGGTACTCTTCTTAGAAACTTTATTTTCTCCCTGTCATTTCTCATCTTTAATGCTACTGAAGGATGTGGTGCCTGAAGAAATACAGATTTTCCAGCTTTCAGAAGACATTATTAGGCATGGGATTCAGTTGGAGCCCTGCCAGAATTTCAGATTGTTTTTTCCCCCATCACTTATTTCCTTTCAGGCCATGCTATGGTCATAGTGGATGACTTCCCACAAGCAGGACCAGAGGGCGTGATATAAAGGACAGTCAGTATTGCTCTTTTTCTTTCAAGCATGGTTACCATTAATATAAATACAGTAAGAAGGAATGGGAGAGGCTGTTACAATTCAAAACAATGCCCTTCTTCCTAATCCACGTATGAGTGCTTTGAGTGTGGATACGCTCATTCCGTCTTTTCACTCATTTGTTCATCACTTCATGTTCGGTGACTCAATAGTCATTTATCACTTGCTTTTTAGGTTAATGATAAACACAGTGCTATGGGCTAAGGAGAAATACAGATTTTCTCTTCTGCTGCTTTTCTTGAATGATGCTTCCAAAGGACAAGTAATGGGTTATCTTCAAGATGAATGTGTTGAAATCTAATGGAACGATACCCTGCCTGCTGGAAGATCGGCACTCTCAAACAATTTTCCATGCATTTCATGAGTAATGTTTAGACTATGGTCAAGTACTCCTTGACCGATGCTAATGCCTTGATTTCCCCAACAGCAAAATAAAATCAATAATGCACAGCATTTACTTACTTTGTGGGACTATTTTGGAGTTTATGAGGAAAATGGTTTTTGCTGTTTTAAAGGATTGTAAGATATCCTGGCAAATCATTTTATCGTGTTGGTCAGATGAGGAAATATAAAAATGACAAAATTTCAAGTAAATCTTTTCTATTTTAGACGTTTTAGTTGGAGCAGTAAAGTGCATGCGTCAGAATGACTATATACTTATTATTTAAAGTTGCTTTTATATTAAGTACCTATACTCCATAGTACAGAACCACTTATTAACTAGTACAGCCTGCAATGGCAAAAAGAAACTAAATCAAAATAACTGTCGTATTTGAAATTTTTAAATAACAAACACTCAGACTATAAAGCAATAGTAGTTTAAGGAGAGATATTCATTTCCTGTTTGTATGGACTTCTGCTTCTTCTTAGGTGAGTAACCTAGAAAGAATAATAGTAATCTAGAAAGTTTATCTCATGTCACCTTTAAATTGATATTTAAAAATGTATTAGGCTTTTCTAAAGTAAGGGGAATCAATCAACATGGTTGTTTAATTTCCCAAATATCGTAATTTAGGGTTGAATGTGATTTAAAAAGACTCCAAATGAGTCTCTTGAAATCCACATACATTAAATGGTCAGAGCAGCAATGTGATGAGACTACGGCCGGCCGTTTACATTACTATTGAAGTCCTGTCCTAATCCTTTTATGATTATTTAAAGGCACAGTGACTACATACATAGTCAAACTCTCCTCTGTAGACGTCTTACTATTTTGAGATAAGAAAGCATATGCTAAGGCAAGAATTTGAATGAGGAATAAAAAAAAAATTGCTTACTAGAGTTGTCATTCGTTTCCTCTTACATAAATAGAATATCTAAATCATAACATTTTAAGCTAAAACAGCAGTTTTGAAAGTTCAAATTCTCTTGATCTATAAAAGTAATTTATGACTGCACAGTAGGCAACACAAAGGTTACCAATCCATGGCCCAAATTATTAAGCAGAAAAGACCAAAGTGGGCATAATTATTTTTACATTTCTGACAGAGGCAATTTTTCACATGCTAGTACTTAGCTAGTGATGGGAAGGTTTAGAAGAGGATGGTCACCCAAATATAGATATACTTATAGAAATGCTCGGAGAAGGCAACGGCACCCCACTCCAGTACTCTTGCCTGGAAAATCCCTTGGACAGAGGAGCCTGGTGGGCTGCAGTCCATGGGGTGGCGAAGAGTCAGACACGATTGAACGACTTTGGTTTCACTTCTCACTTTCATGCGCTGGAGAAGGAAATGGCAACCCACTCCAGTGTTCTTGCCTGGAGAATCCCAAGGATGGCAGAGCCACGTGGGCTGCCGTCAATGGGGTCTCACAGAGTCGGACACGACTGAAGCGACTTAGCAGCAGCAGCAGCAGCAGCATAGAAATGTTTGCTGGGATGCAGGAGCAAGTTTCAGTCTTTTACTGCAGCTCTCCATATAGAATATCCAGCGTGTAGTGCAGATCTGAGGATAAAGTAACCCTTTCTGCTTGTTTTTACGTAAAATGACTTCTGGCCATACAGCTAAAGCTTGAAAATCTGTTTAGACAACAACAAAACCATTCCAACAAAAAGTACTTGTCAGCTCTGAGCAGTGTATAGTTTGCAGGTCACTTCTACCCTATAGCTTTTTGTTCCAGAATCCATAAAGGGAAGAGGCTGGATTATATATCTTGGACAAGGGAATGACTACCCACTCCAGTATTCTTGGGACTTCCCTGGTGGTTCAGACAGTAAAGAATTTGCCTGCAGTGCAGGGGACCTGGGTTGATCACTGGGTCAGGATGATCCCCTGGAGAAGTGAACAGCAACTCATTTCAGGATTCTTGCCTGGAGAATCCCATGGACAGAGGACCCTGGAGTGATACAGCCATGGGGAAGCCAAGAGTCAGAAATGATTGAGTGACTGACACTGCTTCTATACTATGCACAGTTGAAGCTTGAAAACCTGTTTTTAAAAAAGCAACAAAATCATTCCAAAAATGTAGTTTTCAGCTCTGAGCCGTGTAGAGTCTATAGTTCACTTCTACCTTGTAGCCTTTTGTTCCAGAATCCATAAAGGGAAGAAGCTGGATTCTATCACATTTAAGCTATTTCCAGATCTAAAATTTTATATCTTTGTTAGAATGAAGTCTGGATGGATTGATGAAAGACACATATGAGATAAAGCAAGTATAATAAAATATTAAGTTGATTTGGTATATTAAAACTTTGATGATAAAATGTTGAAAGTATAATTTTAACTAATATCCTGCAATTGTGTATTGATATATAATAATCAACGCATGCTTTCTTATACTTTAATTTTACAGTGATATCTGGAGTATAATTGAGCTTTTTCAGTTCCATTTTATGGATGCAGCTGAGAAAGGAAAGCACTTATCTAAGGTCACATAACTAGCTACTGGGAGAGTTTAACAGGCCCCTGTTGGTGGAACTGAAGTTCGAATTGAACATGAATATATCACCTTCATTAAATAGGCAGTGCTGCACTGAGCACTTATTAAATGTGGACAGCAGCACAATATGGACACCATAGCGTTTCATGAGACTTTACAAAGCAGAGTCACATACACTGCTTCATCCCGTTGATAAAACAAAACCGTGAGATGGGTCGGCAGGAAATATTCCCCGTGCCAGCAGTGAGGCCTCCCGAGCCACAGCGATACCGTGACTTGCTCAGGATAACAGGCTAGGTACAAGAGGAAAGCAGATATGGGCTCAGAACTCTGACTGCCTGCGTCCCGCTAGAAACACCAAGACTATGAAAGAAAAGGCACAGACTTTACTTAGAAACAACTGACAATCAAATTGGTGAGATGCATTTTATCAAGTAACCGGAAAATAAATAAAAGCCATTAGCAAATGTTATCTTGTCTGTGTAAAAACAGACCCATAGGAACTTATTTCCTAAAGAGTTTCAAATTAAGAGAAAGGAACTGCCTTTACTCTCAAGGGACTGAGCCTAGAATTTCAGTCATCAGTGTCAATTATGAAAAGTTTGAAAATAGAGTTTTAGGCTTTAACTGGCATTTTGCCAGCTCCCTAGCAAATGGATAGTATAGTAATGATCATTTTAGTCTTCTAAAAAGTGAATCTTGAGATAGTTCACTCATAAACTTATCTCCTTATTTATACTTGACAATAAAAAATGTTAATACTGATACTTGAAAAGATTTGTTGTATTAACACATCATCATGACCTCAATCTGGTCAACCTGTTCTCGAAAGGAAAGTCCCCATGACTATACCTGTAGCAGTATATTTTGACTATTTAGGAACCTGCAGCAGCTTTGAACAATACAAAGCTTATAACAACAGCATACAGAAAAAAAGATTTTGTTTTCAAGCACAACTGCAAAATGCTGTTTTTGGAAATGTTAGACTAAGGAAATTTAAAAGTTGCTTGATTATATTTTCTTGTGTTGCTATAACCTCAGATTGCCAAAACAAAATGCAAATAAACTATATATATATATTCCATTGTGCATTTTCATGAAGAAGAGGGAAAAATAAAAATAATAAAATTGAGTTTGACAAACTAAATTATAAGGTTGATTTTAATTGATTTCTTAACTAAGATGCTATTATATTGTCATTGAATAACTTTCTAAAAAATATAAATAAGTGACATTTTCTTTGGTGCTTACATGCAGATTTAATTCTGCAAGTCAGCTATCTACCTATTTGCCACTCGCCAAAATAGCAGACTGTGTGATTATATCTCTACAAACATGGTATAAAATCTCTATAAGAAGACATTCATGAAATAAGAATTCTAATGTAATTATAGATCATTAACACAATCTTTAATATGAACATAGAATTTAGAATATGATACAATAAAAATTCTTTTAAAATTGAAGGGCATCTTCAGGTTCTAAAACTAATGACATTCTACATCTAGGAGACAGCGATCCCACATAAAATCGCTAGAATTTTCCTTTCCTCCTAATCTCTTCTCTAACCCATGGCAGAAGGTAGAATGTTGGCACCTTAAAAATCTTAAGTAAAGGCATTAGTTTCTTCATTCTCAGTCATTTTAATTGAATGTGTAGTGTGTATACAGAACTGTAATTCTGTTCAGAGGTTGCTTGTCAAGCCATGTTTTTATTGTAATTACCTGATTTGTTCAGCTTTAATCGTATTTACTTTTGAAGGTCAGCTGTCCTGCTCAGACATGGTTAGTTGAAGTAGGGAAAAATCCAAAGGCAGAAAGCCTAAAAGAAAGAAAAAGGGGTGGGAGTGCAGTCTTCCCATGTAGACAAAAACAAAAACAAGGTAAAATTGTGAGCTACAAATTACTGTAAACCAACAGATCACATTGCTTTCTTTCACTTCAGTAAATACTCACTTTCACCATTTGATGCTAACTTGTAACTTTGGGAGAAGAAGGTTTACAGCTCTACTTGGAAAATTTAATTAACTTTAGTCCCATTAGATGCCAACAATGATAATTTTTTCACAACTCTTAGGAGGAAGAGCCGAACAAATGGACAGCATCTCTTTTTTTCCACTTAGAAAACTACTTCTACGTGTTGTGAAGACCTTTCCAAATTCATACCTCTGGCTGCTGTTTAAACTTTGGTAGGGAAGAGAAATTTTAACTTTATGGCTTCAATTCATGCCACAGATACCAGGATTATTAGTCATTTGACAGTAATGACAAATGCTTATGAAGTGACGGGTATTAAACCCAAAGTTATTGTCATGATCATTTTATAATGTATATGTCAAGTCATTATGCTATACACCTTAAACTTATATAGTACCATGTGGCAATTATATCTCAATGTAACTGAAAAACAACACAAAACAAAAAAATTAAATACTTTAGTTTCTTATGTGTTGACATGAATTAATACAGAGCAAACTACCTGATCACATCTTGAAATTCTTACTAGCAGGGAACCACCTAACTAGAGGCTTCATTTTGGTATTAACCTCAAAATAATATTAATAGCATGAAGGAGATAAAGAATAGTAAGTTGAAGGGAACTTGTACTACAAAGCAAAATTTAACAAGTATACAACAACTTTTTTTAAAACTTCAAATTTATTTGTTTTAATTGGAGGCTAATTACTTTATAATATTGTATTAGTTTTGCCATACATCAGCATGAATCTGCTCCAGGTATATACATGTCCCCCACCCTGAACCCCTCTCCCACCTCCCTCCTCGTACCATCCCTCTGGGTCATCCCAGTGCACCAGCCCCAAGCATCCTGTATCCTGCATCGAACCTGGACTGGCGATTCGTTTGTTATATGATATTGTACATGAACTTGTAGCAGGATTTCATGGGAATCATCTAAGGCAACTGGATATTTTTGTGCAAGGAAGCTCCAGCATTTATATTAAAATGTGAATAGTTCTCAATTTATTAAAACGTTGCCAATTTCTAGTTTCACTGCCCACCCCCCAGCCCCTGGAGTTCCATGCCTATTCTTAACTGTTACTAAGAACATCCCAAAGCAATTCTTTCTCTGATAAAAATCCCTTGTCTCACTATATCTGGAATATCTTTATGTTACACTCAGACTTGCAGGAGGTGGTAAAAATCCCTTGTCTCACTATATCTGGAATATCTTTATGTTACACTCAGACTTGCAGGAGACTTTGCATCTATATTTCCAAATCGATCTACTTGCTGTCTTCTGAATCGCCACAGGATTCTCCATGACCAAACAGTTTTGAGGGTTATTGAAGGATAAAGCTACCCACTCTAGTATTCTGCCTGGACTCTACAGTTGATGGAATTCTCCAGGCCAGAATACTAGAGTGGGTAGCCATATCCTTCCATAACTCTCAAAAATTCTCTGTTCAATTGGACACAACCGAGTGACTTTCACTTTTTCACTTTCTCCTTCACAGAAATACTGTGCTTGATTTATAGGAATCTTACCTTATGAGACCAATTGTTAAAAAGTTACCTAACTTTTGTAAGCCTCCCTCTCCAAATTTGTACAGTGCGATTAAGAAAAGTTTCTAGTTCATCGGGTTACTGTGAGAGTTAACAAGTTAATGTAAGTTAAAATATCTTGGAACAATTGTTAACATGTGAAAGTGAAAGTCACTCAGCTATGTCCGACTCTGGCTGGATGAAATCTCCATGAGTTATTGGGCAGCAATTCCGGACTTCAGAGATAGCTGGATAGTGGTGTTATCTGGTTTTAAAACAACCTCCTCATTAATAAAATATGTTTCATTTATGCATTTCACACCATCTAAATCACACCTCTCCAATCCTGAGGGAGAAAACAATGGGATATGAGATGAGATGCCAACTTGCCACACTTGCCAAACAGACTGCAAGGGGTATGGAAGTAAAGGCACAGTGAGCTAGCACAGAGGAAAGGAAATATGCACCTGAGTCTTTCCAGACGACTTTTAACTGTGAGTTATCATCCAGCCAAGCCTACGACTTATCCCATTCACCCTACTCGGGCTCATTCCCTTCAGTCCTGTCTGACTCTGTGCAACCTACGGACTGTAGCCCACCAGGCTCCCCTGTCCAAGTGATTCTCCAGGCAAGAATACTGGGGTGAGTTGTCATTCCCTTCACCAGGGTATCTTCTCGACCCAAGGATAGATCCCACATCTCCTGTGTCTTCTGTATGGAAGGCAAATTCTCTACCGCTGAGGCACCCGGGAAGCCCCGTTCACTCTCCTGTGGCAGTGCAAAAGGAAGAGTATCACCGTATTTCAGAAGTTTGCTTTTTAAAAAAAAAAACATTTTTAATTGTGGGAAAACTGCTTTACAGCATTGTGTTGGTCTCTGCTGTTCAGTTCAGTGCAATTCAGTTGCTCAGTCATGTCCAACTATTTGCAACACCATGAATTGCACCATGCCAGGCCTCTCTGTCCATCATCATATCCCGGAGTTCACCCAAACTCATGTCCATCAAGTTGGTGATGCCATCCAGCCATCTCATCTTCTGTCCTCCCCTTCTCCTCCTGCCCCTGATCCCTCCCAGCATCAAGGTCTTTTCCAATGAGTCAACTCTTCGCATGAGGTGGCCAAAGTACTGGAGTTTCAGCTTTAGCATGAGTCCTTCCAAAGAACACCCAGGACTGATCTCCTTTAGAATGGACTGGTTGGATCTCCTTGCAGTCCAAGGGACTCTCAAGAGTCTTCTCCAACACCATAGTTCCAAAGCATCAATTCTTCGGCGCTCAGCTTTCTTCACAGTCCAACTCTCACATCCATACATGACTACTGGAAAAACCATAGCCTTGACTAGACGGACCTCTGTTGGCAAAGTAATGTCTCTGCTTTTGAATATGCTATCTAGGTTGGTCATAACGCAAATCACCCATAAGCATACATGTATCGCCTCCTCCTAAGCCTCCCTTCCCTCCCCCAGCCCACCCCTCTAGGAAATCGCAGAGCTCCAGGCCAGGCTCCCTGCGTTACACAGCACCTTCCCACCAGCTGTCTGTCTTGCACATGGTAGTATGTTGACACTACTTTTTCCTTTTGTCCCACTCTCTCCTTCCCCTACTGTGTCCACAAGTCGATTCTCCATATCTGAGAGATCATTAGAGTTAATATGTTTATTCTTAGCCTATTCAATGAGACAGTCAAGAAAGCAAGGTTTGGATTTTGCCTCAGTGTCCGAAGTCCCTGTTACTGTGCCTGGGCTCTGACTTTTGTGCATTATTAGCTAATGAGTGAGTAAACAATTAGATGGATGGTGGGTGGGGTCCCACTGTGTGTGTGTGTGTGTGTGTCTTAGTCGTTCAGTTGTATCTGACTCTTTGCGACCCCATGGACTGTAGCCCACCAGGCTCCTCTATCCATGGCATTCTCTAGAATACTGGCGTGGGTCGCCATTCCCTTCTTCAGGGGATCTTCTTGACCCAGAGATTGAATCCAGATTTCCTGCATTGCAGGCAGGTTCTTTACCTTCTGAATCACCAGGGAAGCCCTAGGATCCCAGTGAAAGTGAAAGTGAAGTTGCTCAGTCATGTCCCACTCTTTGTGACCCCATGGGCTGCAGCCCACCAGGCTCCTCTGTCCATGGGATTTTTCAGGCAAGAGCACTGGAGTGGGGTGCCATCGCCTTCTCTGAGGACCCCAGTAGATCTTAGCAAATAATGAATGGTGACCTGCCTGGGCAGTTAAATGTTTCCACCACTATTCCAACTCCTCACTCCTCCCAATATTAATTTTAACAAAAATAATTAAATAATAGCAAAGTGGACAGAAATCCTTTCCATCCTCCACAGACTAACTTGACTAGGAAAAAAAAAAACTATTTTAGGAGCTAAGAAGGTTTAAGGAATGTATAATCTAGCTGAATATTTTGATTGATCTCAAACAAATGTATTTTTTTTTTCATGGACCAGCATGCACTAAAATGATCTGTATTGGGGTTAATATATTTAGCTGCATAATTGAGTATGCATTACTTTTTTCTTAGAGTAACTATTCAATAAGCCGATCACAAGTTGGTAGAAAATTTTATGTATGTGTACTTTACTCTGACATAAAATTGGACCCATAAACTGCGTTGTTTATTTTCACTGATTCAGTTAAGCTATTCCATACTAAGATAGTGTAGTTAATTCAGTATTTTGAAATTCTTCTTTTGTTACTTACCCAATGCAATAACGTTAGATTACACAAATGAAACCCTAATGTTTGCCAATAAGTGAGATACTCTTTTTCTAAGACAACAGTCTAATTGGATGGGTAAGAGGTCCTGTAAGAATTATTGAGTTTTATGACTGTTTGAAGGATGGAAGAAAGAGGCACAGCAAAAGCCTGATTATCACTCTTGTGCAACAAAATCCTCATGGACAGAAACCCTATAATATTTTTATTTTAGTCAGTACATGTTTGAATTCATCATCTTGCTCACACTCTTTAAATTCAGTGACTAATCCAATAACACTTTCTTGTACCCTAGAAGGAAAATGTCGATGGAAATTTTTCATTGTTGAGAACTTGCTAGTAACCTGGGCATTATTTTGGAAAGAAAGTCCAAAACAATATGTTTAATACTTTATGCCAGTACAAAACAATCTAAATTTTTAGGGTAATCAAATTGTTAAATAATTAATTAAAATCAAATAAATATGAATGGAAGTTTTGACAGTTTACAAAACCTTCAACTTACATATCATATGCTACTATTCAGGGTAAATTTCAGCTGACACATAGCTTCTGCTTTCACATGATGATATTTCCCAGTGGTATTTTTGTTTCTAAATGCACGTTTTCTCCATTAAATTCTCCCGCCAATGCTATTTGCATCAACTATTGCACTGCCTCTGGAGATTTGTTTGCAGGGCTTTCTACTTTATCAACTCTCTGTTCCAAATTGATCTTATGAATTTCACCCTTAAGTCAAAAGATTTGGCAAAGGAAGACATTTCAGGATAAAATTTAAATAGTAATGACAAATATTTTGAAATATTGAACAGTCAAAACTTTTTAGTCTTTTTTTTCCCCCCAAACATATAAAGCAAGCAAACATACTTAAAACAACAACAGTAAAAACGCATTGTACTAAATAGAGACAGTCAACAGCTGGTAGAAAATTGAATTGAACTTTGTCCAGAGACAATAGAAAAAGGAAATTAAAGGCTTCAAATTGCTTATAGCAAGCCAGAGTAAATCCAACTGCTTTTTGGGGTCATTAAAACATCTTGAACAATTTTCCAAAGATTTTTGGTTCAAGAAGCCCAACAAGATTTTGCCAAGCACTACTTTCCTCTCATTGTATTTCACAAGAAATTTAATCCATATGTTTCTGATTCATTTATACTTTAGTCATCAAACAGTTCTTATGCAAGAGCTATTTGATTTCTAAGAAATCATTTGAACCTTTTATATAAGTCTGCTTGTTTTCTTTGAAGTAAGTTTTGCAAAACTGCAAATACTTGACGTTCTAAATTGAGTTTTTAAGTTTTTGTACGATCAAAAAATCTTAGATATTAAATGCAATCTAGCCCAACATTCATCCCAAAGTAGAATATCTCTTACCAATCTTTGGCTGAAAAAAAATCTGGATGCTTCTTTACCATTTTCAGTGAAGGGAACTCATTGTTTCAGAAGAAATCTTCTTCCATGAAGCCTTATCCTGTCCTCTCTCCTGTCACAATAGTCTGGCATTTATAACATAAGGTTAATGTTTGGTTGTAGGTATGTATTATAACTGAGTCCTCTTTCTCAAATGCCTCCTTGCACCTTAACCTTCTCTTCATTTTGATAATTTGAAGATTTATCTGATGCAGAGTAACTATCTTGATACACTAGTTTGTCTCAGGAAAGCTTTTTTTGTTTGTTTGTTCAACTATGTAATAGATGTATAGATTTTACATATTTCCATTTAATCCATGTTGCAGTCTGATAAGAAAATACCACTGCCCCAACTTTTGAATGGGGAACCGAAATGTCAGAGAACTGATTGATTTAATTAAATCACATGACTGTTTAGTAGCTCATGTATTCAAATTCAAACCTTGTTGATTCCAAAGCCATGTACCTTTCCTCTGCATGGAACTGAATTTCCATAAAATTTCCTCAGAAGGTCTTTGTTGTCAAGAATAAGGTATAACAAAACAAATTGGTTTTACTTATCTACTGTTTAACTTCTTCAGAACTATTTAGGTGTTCGGTACTATTTTTATCAGTCAAAACTGTTCATTGTCTAAAATTTTTATGATCCAGTTTACTACACAGGGCTTCCCTTGTGGCTCAGCTGGTAAAGAATCTGCCTGCAATGCAGGAGACCTGGGTTCTATCCTTGGGTTGGGAAGATCCCCTGGAGAAGGGAAAGGCCACCCACTCCAGTATTGTGGCCTGGAGAATTCCATGGACTGTATAGTCCATGGGGTCTCAAAGAGTCAGACACGGCTGAGTCACTTTCACTTACACTTCAGTTCAGTTCAATCACTCAGTCGTGTCCGACTGTTTGCGACTTCCCTGTCCATCACCAACTTCCAGAGTTCACCCAAACGCATGTCCANGCAGAAATAGATGTTTTTCTGGAACTCTCTTGCTTTTTTCATGATCCAGCGGATGTTGGCAATTTGATCTCTGGCTCCTCTGCCTTTTCTAAAACCAGCTTGAACATCCGGAAGTTCACGGTTCATGTATTGCTGAAGCCTGGCTTGGAGAATTTTGAGCATTACTTTAATATACAGATATTCTTGACTCCATATTTGCCTTAAGCTTTGTAGTAGAAAATTTCAGGTAGGGAATACATAAACCCAGTAGGCTGATGAAACTGGTTGTATTAAAAACTGTTTAAAAAAAAAAGTTAAAGAAATAACAGACCTCTGTTTAATTGTAAATATTTAATTAAAAATTTAATGCCCAAGGGGAGTGACTCCAGGAACCACCTTACAGCCCCCTCTCCACAGACTTGAATATCTGAAGATGCCCAGATCCCGTATGTATTAATAAAATAACATACTACCTTCAGCTTACGGCACACTGGAAGCAGAATTCCCCAGGAAAAATGAACTCCTTGGGAAAAGCAGAAATCTGGAAGCGGAGAATGGAGGCGGTCCAGCTGCAAGAGTAAGTCCTTAACATATAATCAGATCAAGTGCAAATTATTAGGTGGTAACAAGCTTTTAATCCCTTCTCCTTTGAATTCATAACCCTGTGCCCAGTCCTTGAGATGTTTATACAAAGATGAATAATTCACTGGACTTCTTTGAAAAAAAATTTTCAGTTTTTGACAGAGGTTATTTTCTTTTGCATTATAGTTCAAGCATCTCACACCCTGACTTCCTGGCTCTATTTTTCCCTTTCTTTTTTCAAAAAGGTAAGAGGTTTAAAAACTTTCTTTTAATTCTCTTAATATTTGGGTGACCCAATGGTTTTCTAGTGGAAAATGTGACTTATCACAGCTCCTTTAAAAAAGCTTCTTTATAGTATTCTTGTTTTCTGTTTTCTTGAGAGCAGTAACATCTTTCTGGCAGAAAGCATTCTCCTTATAAGTAGACTCTGAATGCCAGTTTCAGAGTTAAATATATATTACTGCTCAAATTATCTGATTAATCATTGAACTTTATGCTGTTTTTACACCAATAATACCATTCTTCATCCTTGTAATGAAATTTTCAAACAAAATATGTAAATATTAGAATATTTTTTAAAAAGCCCTCTATTATACAGCTGAGATTATTAAAATATTGATGTTGAAAAGCGATTCAATCACAACATTCAACACTGAATGCTTACTTTATTAGGAACAGAAAAAAGTCACACTATAAATTTTGAGTCAAAGAACTACCTTTAGGGAGAAGAACCAGATAATACGAAAGAAAGTCAGCCACAATAGAAAGGAGGCACAACAAATATACTTGTAGAGGTAGGTTTGATTTTTAAAATGATCGTTATGGTGAACAGAGAAATGGTTACAGTTGAAGGGAATAGGCTATAGCTTGGCAAAATGCAGAAATGGAGCATTTTGGTACAGTGGGGCTTCCTGGGTGGCACAGTGGTAAGGAATTTGCCTGCCAGTGCAAGAGACACAAAGGACATGGGTCCGATTCTTGGGCTGGAAAGATCTCCTAGAGAAGGAAACAGCAACCCATTCCAGTATTCTTGCCCGGAAAATTCCATGGACAGAGGAGCCTGGCAGGCTAAATCCATGGGGTCATGAAGCATAAGACACGATTAACACACCCACACACCAACACACACACATACACACACACATAAAAATTATGGTGTGGATGTAGATATATTTTCTAGGCAGGGAATATGTGTTGAAGTATTGCAAGAGGCTGAAATCAAACACATTAATAGGAATTATAGAATCAAAACCTGTGATGTGGAAGGTGCTTCAGAGATGACCTCATCCTGACATTATGAACTTACAGAGTTAATTCTCTGCTGGGACTGGATTCCATGAACCGGAAGTCCAAGTTCAGTTTTTTTTTCTGTGGTTTGTATTGAGTCGTTCACTGTGTGTTGGACGGAATAGAAGCTGAGGGCAAAATGGAGGCTTTGGCAATTTATACTACAAGTATATTCATTAGTGAAATCCAAGTCCTGGTACTATCTCGATCATATGCTGAATAGATATATGAAAGCCTTAAGTAGAAATCTGCTCATGAATGTAAAAGCAATATGTTATCCATTCGTTAAGATGTTTCTATTTACAAGGAAAATCCTAAATGAAATTTCACAACCAAACTCATAGTGTAATAAATTGTGAGTTTAACTGGGAATCAAAATGTTTGTGGATCAAACAAGCTTACTTTTCAGGCAAGAAAAAACCTGAAGTTGGGTGGAGTAAGTACAAAGTCTGGCAATGGTTAAGTTATTGATCTTGAGTATTAAATTTAGATTGTTTATGAGTGTATATAATCTTAAACCAAATCAAGGGCAGTCTTATTCGTGAGACTGTAATTACCGTTCTTTTATTTATGATATATTTTATGGTATCAGGATGCCAAAGCTCATTAAAAAATGAAAAATGGAAGGATCATCATTTGGAAGCTTTGGAGAAGATGCCATAAGAATCATCACTATTGGATTTAGACTTGGGACAGGAGTTAAAAGTTGGGCAAGTTCTCACAGGATCTTAGAGCTGGTATTTTTTTTTTTTAATCCTTCAATGGGTAAAGAAAGATAAATTTAAGAAATATGATCTAAACAGGAAAGTCAGGTAGAGAATTAGTTTTATGTATGCCTGGGTGGGAAAAGTCCACTGGAGTAGGAAATGCCAACCCACTCCAGTATTCATGCCTGAAAAATTCCATGGACAGAGGGGCCTGGCAGGCTATAGTCCTTGGGACTATAAGAGTCACAAAGAGTCAAACATGACTGAGCAACTGACCGTGCATAAATGATTAAAATCACATAGAGTAGTCTCTTCCTTTATATCATCCTTTTGTTAAAATGTATACATTCTCATTTTAAAATATATATATTTTTAATAAAGTTAAGTATGTCACAAGTTTCTTCATAGTCACGGCATAAGACATTTTTGAGACAACTTATAAATCATGGAAGAAATTAAAGCATTGAGATTATGGAGATTTATATTTCTTTTTATTGAGTTATAATTAACATATAATATTGTATTAGTTTCCTCTGTATTTCTTTATAGTTATTTATAAAGCCTCAAATACAAACTCTCTCAAGAATTTAGAATCCAATGAAAAGGGGGACAAAAAGAGAAATAGTAGGAAAAAGAAAAGAAAAAAAATAAATTGCTTTCCTTTAAATGATTCTATTTCATTGTTAGCAGTTATATCATTGGAACCTAAAGACAAAATAGGAGAAAAATCCAACTTCTGGAAATAAATTGAAAGTCCTTTCACTTCTTATATGGTTAATTGAAGCCCAAATCCTTGTGAGAAGCCATTAGGTAGATCTAGGCTAAAAAATCACTGCAGATGGTGACTGCAGCCATGAAAGTAAAAGACGCTTACTCCTTGGAGGAAAAGTTATGACCAACCTAGATAGCATATTCAAAAGCAGAGACATTACTTTGCCAACAAAGGTCCATCTAGTCAAGGCTATGGTTTTTCCTGTGGTCATGTGTGGATGTGAGAGTTGGACTATGAAGAAAGCTGAGCGCCGAAGAATTGATGCTTTTGACCTGTGGTGTTGGAGAAGACTCTTGAGAGTCCCTTGGACTGCAAGGAGATCCAACCAGTCCATTCTAAAGGAGATCAGCCCTGGGTGTTCTTTGGAAGGACTGATGCTAAAGCTGAAACTCCAGTACTTTGGCCACCTCATGCAAAGAGTTGACTCATCGGAAAAGACTCTGATGATGGATGGGATTAGGGGCAGGAGGAGAAGGGGAAGACAGAGGATGAGATGGCTGGATGGTATCACCAACTCAATGGACGTGAGTCTGAGTGAACTCCGGGAGATGGTGATGGACAGGGAGGCCTGGCGTGCTGCGATTCATGGGGTCGCAAAGAGTCAGACAGGACTGAGTGACTGAACTGACTCAGGCTAAAACCCAGTTTCCAAAAACACAGATTTTAGGGCTCTTTGCAAAAGTCTTTTTACTAACACATTAACAGTGACTTTTAATGACAACAATTATAATTTGATTTGCTCTTACAAATACAATGCAGATAGTTGCAACTAGAATATAATTAAATTTAGGCAACTGTGAAGACCAGAGGGTCACTTTAAGCTTGCATATTTGTATACATCTGATTATTATAAGTAGTAGAGATTTTGCCAAGATTTTCTTTTTTACAGAGTCTTTACATATATTATTGCCTTATATTCTTTCAGGAGTCCTGTAAACAGTGAAATAATGGTGAACATCAGAGTTAGAACTTGAACTCAAGCCTCCTGGAATCCAATTCTTTTAGTGTTCCAGCCAAAAAATTTCAGGGGAAGTGATCCAAGAAGTACAGCATGACTCTTAAGATTGCTTAGTATCCATGTCTATATAATCCTATCACTATAATGCTGAGAATAAAGAAAAAACATCTTCTCAGTTTGAATAGGCGAACATAAGTCTGGAGTCACATATTTTTTACTGAAATGTGCAATTACTAGAGTATAAGTGTATTGACACCAATGCCACTCAGTTCTCCATATAAGGGCCTGATACTTTGGATCGACTTACTTGTACAGGAGGAATATTAAAGTGATCAGACTGACTTTTGTGTGAGCAGGAGGCTCAGACCTGGGCGTGATATGTCTGGGTGAGAAAACTAGCGCTCTTAGACTGAGCCTGAGTTTCCTACCCTCCGGTTGACAGGGATTCTGGTACAAACATGTCCCCACAAGTAGAACAGTAATATTACCTGTTTTCTCCCTTTAAGATGGAGGAGCCTGGTGGGCTGCAGCCATGGGTCANCTCAGACCTGGGCGTGATATGTCTGGGTGAGAAAACTAGCGCTCTTAGACTGAGCCTGAGTTTCCTACCCTCCGGTTGACAGGGATTCTGGTACAAACATGTCCCCACAAGTAGAACAGTAATATTACCTGTTTTCTCCCTTTAAGATGGAGGAGCCTGGTGGGCTGCAGCCATGGGTCACTAAGAGTCGGACACGACTGAGCGCCTTCACTTTCACTTTTCACTTTCATGCACTGGAGAAGGAAATGGCAACCCACTCCAGTGTTCTTGCCTGGAGAACCCCAGGGACGGGGGAGCCTGGTGGGCTGCCGTCTATGGGGTCACACAGAGTCAGACACGACTGAAGCAACTTAGCAGCGGCAGTATGTTTAATTATGTATTTACATGTAACTGATATATTTATGTAGTTCTTCCCATTGTTACATAACAGCCTTCTTTTAAAATATTGTTCCAGGCTCAGGAAACCCAGGAAGTCATGTGAGAAATACCTTATGAAAAAATAACAGTACTCAGATTCTGACTAAATAGTATTTGCCCAATTAAATATGGATGATAATGAGTGCTACAATAAGTACCTTTTTAAGTTACAAAATATTTTCTTTTTCTTGAACACAGAAATCCTAGATCATGCAGCTATATCTTCTGGTTCTAGGGCCATATAGTTGACATCAGGTGTGCAGCATAATGGTTTAACTTACATGTATTGTGAAATGATTAAACTACAAATTCAGCTAACATCCATCACTTCAAAGATACAAAATAAAAGAAAAATGTATTTTTTTTTAGATGAGAATTCTCAGCATCTACTCTCTTAACAGCCTGCATATACCTCATACAGCAGAGTTAACTGTAGTCATCGTATACCAAGTATCATAACACACATATTTTCTTCTCGATTCATAAAGTACACGTCTCATTTTAATTATGTTTGCAGCCATTAATTTGTCTGATGTGGCGTTTTCTTGTATGTCTTCATCCAGAGGAGGACTATATCTCAGGAGGTCCTCTTACCATCCTGTTCATGAATCACCGACAAATGCTGCCACACTGATTCTCTACAGTCGACAGACTATGCAATATCGTTTAAAAATTTCCCCGTATTGCTCTTTAAATATTCCCTTCCCTCTTTCTCTTTTCTGTTTTTAATACCTGTATTTTCTCTTTCATTCCTCTAGTCAGAGTTTGCTGTACTCAATCCCATGATCCCCTATACAGCTTCCTCCGTTATGTTGCATCACCCAGGGGCTTCCCGGATGACTCCGTGGTAAAGAATCTGGCTGCTAATGCAGGAGATACGAGAGATGCAGGTTCGATCCCTGGGTCAGGCAGATCTCCTGGAGGAGGAAATGGCAACCAACTCCAATATTCTTGCATGGAGAATCCCATGGACAGAGAAGCCTGGAGGGCTACAGTCCCTGCGGTTGCAAAGGGCTGGACGTGACTGAGCACAGCACACACACACACACACACACACACACACGTACATGATACTACTGTGATTCTGTTCTTAGATGTGGAAACTTTAGGTGCCACAGATAATATTACTGCTCTGTGTTTTCTTAATAGATGTTAAGAATATATCCCCTTCAACTCAAGGCGTGGAGAGTTAACTGTAGGAGTTATTTTGGGAATCATCCACAAGAAGCAAAATACACTTGTTTCCATTATAAGTTTGTTTGTGAAGTATTTTTATGCAACTCACATCTTGTGGGAAGCAAGAGAGTATTAACAACATCATAATAGGCACAAAAATAGGGCCAATTTTCACATTACACAGCGAAATTGGAAAGGAAGGAAATAAAGACATCAGTGGGTGAAATTAACGTAACTGGAGAATACTAGAGTCAAAGACGTTTGTTTGCTCTAATCTTGTACATGATATAAAAATGTTGTTGCAAATGGACCCCAGCTGCAAGTAATCAGTCAGAGGCTAAGCAGATTCAACAATGATGATCTGGTGGAAGGGCAAGTGGCCGTGCAGCTTTCCTTGGAGGAAAATAAAAAATCAACAGTCCAGAGATTAAGACACTGCAAAGTGTGCTACAACTCTGAAAGTTAATGCATGTATCTGTTAAGGAGTTGAACTAGTGGGAAAACAATGTTTCCAGCTCCACACAATTATTTTTAAATTATCCTTTGTATATATGACATAGATGTCAACTTTACACCTACGGTAAACTCATCATCATTTAAGCCATTTAGATATGAAAAGTCCTTTAAGTCTGTTTATAGCAAAATGGAGTTGAGAATCACCCCTCAGCGTCTTTTAGGTCATATATGGACTTAGTGTTATGTTTCAAAACATTGCTTATTTTCTGTCAAATTTTAGAGTCTTGCAGGTATGTTCCTACTGCTTCGGCTACAGAATGTTATATTTGTTTAAGAATTGATTAGCTTTAGTTGTGAATTCTTATAAGGAAATGATTAAACCCGTTCTTGTTCTATTAAAACCTTGTCTGTCTAGGAAAGGTCTTGACACAGCAGTAGAGGGTAGGGTATACCCCTGCCAATAACTGGATACTCAACGAGTCTCTTCTCAAAGAAGTGCTCTTCCCTCTGACATAATGAGAATGAATACTTGAAGCTCAGGATAAGTAATAGCTCCCTGGGTCATCAATTTTATTCAGATATTTGAGGAGGAATTTCAGTCACTTTGATAGTAATTCGAAAATTTTTACTATTGAAGTAAATAGAGGGTGCCAACTTTGCATGGATATAAAATATAGAACAAAATTTGTATTATCTTTTTTAGGATTATTCACCTTCACAATTCTTGGTGGTGGAAGTTTATTCTCACCTGCACCCAAACAACCTCTCTACAGGTTGTTTCCCGTCACATCACTCTCCTGATTTCCTTTATAAAAAATCTCATAATTTGAAATTGTCCTGATATTTGAGTTATTTGATTATTATCAATAAACTGCAATTTGATTAGAGAACTGACTTCAGTCTTGCTGTTTGTCATGCAAATCTGTTTCGACTTATAAGTTACTTTTAAAATTTTTGATCCTTTTTGCTCATAGTAAGCTGCTGAGAGACGTCGACCTATTGAAGGACACAGAAAAATGAGTAGCAACAGAGATAAAAGCAGAAGGAAAATGGGATAAACAGAGCTGACTCTGGTCTCTCCCTCTGGAGGAAGAGGGAAGAACCTGAATTCTTAAAACTTTCATAGTCCTGTATTTTGTGTCTAGTTTCCTTTTAATTAAATTCCAGAAACCCTTCCCTAATACTTAGCACTATATCTCCAATTTAAATATCAGGATCAAGAAGAGTAAGAACCAAGATTATACCACCTCTTCAAGTGTCAGGGAGCAACTGCTTTTCTTAATTTTCACAGCTGTGAAATGGGGCTGTAATATCTGGCTTGTAAGGGCGCTTTGTACATTAACTGATGATTGTAAAACACCGTATAAATGCTAATTGCCCCATGTTCCCAGTTGTGCCTGCATCTGGCCAAAGCGAGGCCCCATTCATGGTTTTGAGTAGCAGAGTTCATTCACTGCCCCTCTGGGAATTGTGTTAGAGTTTCAAGCTGGACTTGTGGAGTGTAACACGGCAAGGCTAACCTGGTTTTGAAAGGGATTTCACTGTTACTCACATGAGCTGTGATTATAGCACACGTTTATATTCCACCGGAGACTATAAATCCTAATTCAAAGAATGAATATAGTATTTTGACTACAAAGAGGAGACCTGATGAATTTCCCAATGGGAGGTAATGAAGTCTTGGGGTTTTTTGATATTTTGTTTTTATCCTGAATTATCACCAATTTCCTGGTGGCTCACGTGGTAAAGAATCTGCCTGAAATTCAGGAGACATGGGCTTGATCCCTGGATCGGGGAGATCGCCTGGAGAAGGGAATGGCAACCCACTCCAGTGTTCTTGCCTGGAGAATCCTATGGACAAAGCAGACTGGTGGGCTACAGTCCATGGGGTCACAAAGAGTCAGAACACAACTGAGCTATTAGTACTTTTCACTTTCAATAAGCATAAATGATCAAATCACTCAACTCGTGAAAAGCAAATAAAATATTTCTACGCCCCAGAGTGATGTTATCACTGGGCATATATAGGAATTGTTAGTGTTTGTGTAGAGTCTTAAAATTCTTGACTGAAAGCAAATTTTTTTGTCCTATACATAAAACAATATGTGGAAGCTTTAAAATGATATACTATGGTATGTGTGAAAAAGAATTTTAAAAGACATCCTCCAAAGAATTTCTGTATACTCTACAGTGAATAACAGAAGAATATTTACCTTAAACAGAAAGGAAAAAAGTGGGACTTTCTTAAAAAGATTCTCAATGGAAAGAAAAAGTATAACCAGCTGTTAGTATCTTGCAATCTGTCAAATGAGTTTGCCTCGACCTGTCTTGGCAGAAGCAAACTTGTATTTCAAGAAGATAGTTAAAAATAATAGGAAAACGCAATCTGTGGGCGTTATTGTATACACCTGTAGCCAAAATATAGACCTATATGGTATGATCATTGGATGCGATTCTGAATAATCAAGGTGTGTTCCAAAACCTCTTTGTTTAATGTCTATGGTTTTGAAACTTGCCTTGCCAGCCATGTTTTCACTTGTCCTCACTTGCCTTGGTACAGTGGACAAGTGAGAGAAGTTTTGTACCATCTGAAGTGGCAGGTCACACAGCTAACCCAAAATCAGCTCGGTATGATTTATTGATACCACTCAGTGCTATCGATTCAAAAATAATTGCTTGAAGTTTGATTCTGGTAGATTAATACATTTCTAGATTGCTCACAACTTAAAATGTACTTACATGAAGCAACTATACAGTTTCCATAAGCAAAATAAATATTTGTTCCTTCAGCAACTACATGGCATAAAATGATGCCTTTTCCCATATTTCCCTGAGATGCTATATATTTCTGTATTCTGTCTTTCATCAATAATTTCCTTGCAATTAGACATTTCTGTGATCTTCAAACCACATAATGTATTTTTCATGCAAATTAGGAGTCTCCAAAAGTTCTGATATAGGAGAAACTTCACCATTGAATTGAGCAAAACTTGGAATCAGTTGGAAGTTGACATGTTAAATGTAAACATAACTTTAATGTATACACTATGTAAACTGAATATTTCCTTGACTAACGTGTCTAACTTTCTTGAACCTGTGGTTTCAAAACCTACACTATTCCCTCTCTAAATGCAAAAACCTTGCATAGTTAAAATCTGAAAATCTAGGGTAAGCATAGTCTACTGGCTATAAATGACCATAATTTTTTTTGAAATTCAAATTATATATATATATATATAATCTATTGTATTTGTTTATTACTTATTCAATGACTATTATGGAGTATATGATTGCTCTTTGGTAAAATTATCTCTTCAGATTCTGAAAGGCCAAAAATGAAATTAATCCGAACTTTTAAGTTATCAAGACTTTTTTGGGCGATATGCCTTATGAATATTCTTGCCTGGAGAATCCCATAGAGGGAGGAGCCTGGTAGGCTACCATCCACAGGGTCACAAAGAGTTGGACACGACTGAGTGACTTCATTTTCACTTTCACTTGCAGGATCTTGGTTCCCCAACCAGGGATTGAACCCAGGTGCTTGGCAGTGAAAATATGACGTCCTGAAATTGGACTGCTAGGAAAATTCCTAAGTTATGTAACTTTATACACTATATTATTACTTACATTTATCAATATATAATGTAAGTTATAAAAAGCATCAGTAGTTACCATAGTCTCAGATATTCTCCACGTCTTCAGTACTGAGAGTACACCATCAAGCGGTCTGTGACTAGGTCGTTGATTGCTAATCCTGGCCTTACACTTTCTCTGGACCCAAGGCTGCTTAGGTGCATCCAGTGATTTGGGCCACCCTTCTGTGGGATCTCTGTATTATGTTGAAAAGGCAGTCATTTCAGATTCTAGCAGGCTCAGAATTTTATAGCTGAGATACAGATCAGAAATGTTCTAGATCAAAGGCAAACTTATCTGGTCCAGCTTTGTCATTCCAAGAGATTAAACTGAAGGTGTAAGGAGAGCACATTTTGAAAATTTCAAGTGTTGAGTGTGAAGGTTTGAAGCTCTCCCGTGTCCTGTGCTCTCTATGGTGCCCTGGACAAGTGTCTAAAACTCTTTAGACCTCAGTGAATTTTAAATGGGGAAGATAATATATGCATTGAAGGTGGCTGTGATGATTAAATGAGATCATGGAGGGAAAAAAAAAGCATCTGACACACAGTGGGCTGAGTAAATTCAGGACTGCTAACCGTAATGTTAATAGAAAGGGCCACATTGCTATGAGGTGACAGAATCATGGCGATAACTCAGGCTTCTTGGTTTTCAGTTCATTATTCTTTTTTACTATTTCACACTATCCTACATTTATCTGGAGATAACAAATCATATGGTAGTGTTCAATTTTACATCTCTGCTAGAGGAGAGATGCGGTTTTCCTGAGCTCATATAAACCTCCATAACTATAATCATATTTAAAAACCCTCTTAGGGTAAAACGAGCAAACAAACAAAATAATGCGACTTTTAAAAAAATTTCTGGCATCCTACAAAGTAGCATAGAAAAATATAAAGAAAAATATAATGTATTTCAATCCTGCAGATTTAAAAATACTTTGTGAAAAGTGTTTGTAAATTAGAAACTGACTTATTGAGATTTTAAAGCCATATTTCCTTAAGAGGAAAGCAGGCTTAGGTTTTCAGTGACACAGAAAATTCCTATCATTTTCACTTTGTTCCAAAATTGTATTAATGGAGTTTTTGTCATGGGAATAAATTTAAATGGGGCATACACCATGTGGAACGTGATGGCATCTCCATACCATGTGGTTTACAAGAAAACAATCTCATTTAGAGTATATCACTGACCACGTGACCCACACGCCAGATCACCTGGAGTGCATGGGTTCATGCAGTAAGAAGCTTGTGGTGTTTAACAGATTTCATTTAGAATTTCTCAGAAGAAGTTTATGAACAGATCACTTATATTTAGATTAGAATGGGCAATTCCTTGCAGCTATGCAAATTTCACATGTATTTAAGTCCTAGAGTTTTCTGCCAGAAATATCGGTTGAATAACAGTGACACACAAGAGAAAATGAGATGCCTTAATAAAATAAAAAAGAAACCAGGACTTCAAATATCATTTAAATATCAAGATATCCTAAGCTTTAGGATCTTCTGCCTAACCCTGTTGCTCTTAGATGTCTGACTTTCTCATGAAAAAGAGAAAATATACCATTATCCTAAGTCTCCATGCAATTTAATAGGGGCAGTAAGAACCCACCTAAGAACAAATCACAAATCTGAACAAATCACAGAGGGTTATATGCAAGCTGTATTAAAATATAAAAATTGGTGTCAGATTATTTATTCATGTTTAATGACTTTATGGGCTTCCCTGGTAGGTCAGCTGGCTAAAAATTCCACCTGCAATTCAGGAGACCCCAGTTCAGCCCCTAGGTGGGGAAGATCCCCCGACAAAGGGACAGGCTACCCACTCCAGCATTCAGGGCTTCCCTGGTGGCTCAGACGGTAAAGAACTTACCTGCAATGCAGGAAACCTGGGTTCAATCCCTGGTTGGGAAGATCCCCTGGAAGAGGGCCTGGCTACCCACTCCAGTATTCTTGCCTGGAGAATCCCCATGGAGAAGAATCTTATGGGGTCACAAAGAGTCAGACACAACTGACTAAGCAAAGCACAGCACAATGAACTTATAAGGACTTTCCTGGTGGCTCATAAAGTAAAGAATCTGCCTTTAATGCAGAAGACACAGGTTCGATCCCTGGGTCAGGAAGAGCCCCTGGAGAAGAGCAAGGCAATTCATTTTAGTATTCTTGTCTGGAAAATCCCCATGGACAGAGGAGCCTGGCAGGCTATATAGTCTATGGGATCTCAAAGAGTCAGACACGACTGAGTAACTCACACACACACACACACACACACACACACACACACACACACAGAGTAAGCTTATAAATGTTAAAAGAAGAAGACATAAATGTTTGAAATATTTTGAGGACTTGGAAAGTTGCTTTAGTTTTTATTGTAGACATTTTCCCCTTGTAGTTCAAATCAGATGTGAATTTACACATATCAAACCAAAGCATATCCCCAAATCCCAAAACTTACCTACTGAATGTACCAGTAATTTGTAATCTTGCAAAATTTGTCCTTTTCTTAAAACATTTTAAAAAAATAAGGAGAGAGACTAAACAAAAGTAACTATTGCTTTGTCTAGTCTTTGATTATAACCTAACATTAAATTGACAAAAATTTTAATGAAAAAAAAAATCTGAAACTACATATTTATCATATCTTAATAAAATTCTAAATTTATGCATGGAGTGATGGGATGTAGTTGGGGAAAGAACCCAGGGATAAAGGGAAAGTTTTTAATTAGCATCACTGTATTCAACAAGTTTCAGATTGATCTTTTTTCTGGTTCTGTGAAATGTAGGCCTTTAGCTATAATGTTCCAATGGACGCAGACCCACCCACGGGGTGTTAACAGTCAATATCCTTCTCGTCCATTTTTTCTTGCTTTTCCACCCACATTTCAAAATATAAAAATAACAGTTTTACAATTTCTTCTGGAAAAAAGTATTTATGGCCCAACAGTCATAGGAAAAGACCATCAAAATAGAGAAGAGTCAGGAAAAGAGGAAGCGGAAGAGAGATGGGGCAGAAGAGTTTATAAATTTTAGCAAAAGGAACAACGCTATAAATTTTAGCAAAAGGAACAACGCGTTCTCAGAGAGAATCAGAGAGGAAGGCGCACCAGCAAGGCAGTCAGCCAACTGCCATATGCCCTGACAAAGATACAGACAGCAGCAGCGAGCGCGGGGAGCTGGTTTATCATTAGCCCCTCACCCAGCAGTGGTGAAACTCATTTAGCCCCATGCTGGACTTTCATTAGGCCAGACTCGCATCAGATGGTCTCGTGTTTTGGCTCTGGAGCCGCGTGGTCCAGCGCTGGGGGAAGCGGCCGCATCTCAGCTCAGCTGGGAGCCCAGATTGGAGCCTTCCTCTCTGCCAGGTGCCAGGGCTCGGCGGAGGGGGCTGGCGAAAAATGCTGGGGCACAGTTCCCCTTTACGTTGGTATTTTGTGACACGAAACTTTTGCAAAGTAAAAAAGCAAAATTCCTGAACCCTTCAAGTTTGTTTTTAAACCTTACTCCTACTGAAAATAAGATGGAGGGGAAAAAAAAAAAATCCAGGAAGCTGCAAGCAAAAATGAAATGCCAGTAATCTTCACTTGGAACCGTAGCAAAGAGCTGAGTTGACACGGGCAATTTTTTTTTTCTTTAACCTCAGGACTGTAATAAAAAGTCAACCAAGCAAGGGATGTCAATATATTCTAATAATAAAGATGTGAAATTTCTAAGGTCTTTCTAATTCTTCAGGAAGTTATGTTAAAATAGACAGAAATATAGAGTAAGTATTAAAGTCAGACATACACACATAAGAAAGATATGTTTCTTAGAAAAAGAATCTGAAACTTCCCTAACAGCAATGATAACATGCTGTGGTTTTAAGAAAGAAGGAACTTTCAAAATTGAATTTGAGTTTATTTTAAATCGGTAATAATTCTATCAAAAAATATAAAGGAAAGAAAGAAGACAGCTGACACTGATTTTTTTTTTTCTATTGGCCATTTCAAAGAGGAAAAATCATGTTCCATATTTGAATCGCTGATTATTTAAAAATCATATTATGTCACTATGCTTTATGTTATTTTGCTTTATTCTCTGAAAGTGTGAAAAAAATGCAACAGAACTCAAAATGAATCCTCCTGTTAATTTTTTTATGTTTCTATGAATTACAAAATGAGCAACAGATGACCCAGGAGAAACAAAAACTTTTATTTTCATTCTTTCTTTCCATTCACTGTATTAGCTTGTTTCATATCAATTAAAAATGTCATTACTTAATATATAAATTTAGTCTTCTTACCAGTATCATATATTCAGTCATGACTGTGCATGTTATTTTATATTCACTAGTTCTTCTGCCCAATATCCTGGCATGCAGATTCAGTTAAATTTATATGAAAGCAGCATATTGAAAGGCAAAGAGTATAAAAAAAGATGCAATGGGTATTTTCCTCGGGTCACTATATTTTCATGGAAATGCTGTTTAATGCATATTTAGATTTCAAGCAAAGATCAGCAAAGTAGACAGCAATCTAAAACACCTGTAATGATATTCTGAACTCTGAATGTCGCACAACAAATCAAAGGGAGAAAACTGAATAGCTGTCAGTGTCCCATCTGTTTAGAGATGAGTGGATAATTGTTGCTAAAATATTCTATTCTCTCTCCTCATCTTCTCTTGGAATGAAGTTTTCAGATATCTTTAGATCAGTGGACCATAGGGAGCTCTCTTGGTTCACTGAAGTTCCTTTCAGTACACTTCACTCCAGGTGTCTCTATTCTTGTTTGTCAACAATACGTGGTTTATCATCCATTTAATTACCCTGGTTTACATCAATTTATATATATGCTAAGAAGCATCACTGCAGATGGTTTCTTTAACTGAATTTTTTTTAAAGTTGTCATTTTCACCCATTCTTTTACTTTTTTAAATAGTAGAATTATTTTAAAAAAGAAATCCTTATTTTTTTTTTTACTAAGAATGAATGCTGCAAAAATATTTTTTAAAGAAAGATAATGATACACTTACATGAAAATGCAATATAAGCTATTAACCCCATCTAAAAGTAAATAAACACGTAGCTGAAATGACTGAAATCCTATGGCAATTCAAAAATCATTTTTCTCTGGTTTTTCATTTCAGAAGTAGAGCTAGTATAGGTATGTATGAATATGTGTATGTGTGTGTCTGTGTGCATTAGTCTTAAAATAATTACCACGGATATACCCTAACAATGCTTACTGCCTAGATGTTTCAGCTGCCTAGTTATTGCCGGAGACAACAATCTAGCTGTAATGAGAGCAAACTGGGCCAAGCCTCTCGGATGCGCCGCAGGTACTGGGAAGTTGAGTACACAGGGAGGCTCTGGAGCAGCTGGCTGTGTTGAAGCGCCACCTACTGAAACGGCAAGCTGCCCAGTCCTGCACACCCAGAGTGGGCGTTTACTACAGCATTGGCAAAACTGGTTCAGGGGAAAAAATGACAGGACAAATGAAATCCTATTTTTGGCAAGCAGGACTCTATAAGTGTGTCAGCCTCAAACTTTACTGATTATACTAGTTTGTCTATGCTAAGGCGTTTGTGATCTCCCTTTTCCAAAGACGAATAAAAAGCAGAAAGAAGAATGTAAACTGGCATGCTCTTAAACTGGGTCGTTCCTGGGTATATGGAAAAAGGGGGGAACAGGGGAAGGACAGGGAGGTTCTCAGTGCATGCTACACGTTGCCAGGTTACATTCAGAGTGAAATGGACATGAGTAAAGATCGTACGACCTCTCATACACACAGCTATAACAGATTACATCATCTGGATGGAGATGATTAAATTCACACTAAAAGAGACTTAAAAGCTGCTCACTCTTATCTCGCCCAACCAACTCTCTACTCCCATACTTACATCAACCAGAAAAAAACAGTGCTCAGGAAGAACTGAATATAAAATCTTACTTTATAAATGAGAATAAGAATGTTGTTCAACCACATTGCAAACAGTGACTGATTTGTGACTGATCAGTAATGGATCTTCAGGTTGGTGAAGATGTTAAAAAAAAAATGGAGTATTACGTTGCATCTTGTGGATACTGATGACATAATGTTTTCTTTCTACAACTATTTCTTACAAATATAATGAAGTGTTTTCTTCTACAAGGTAGACTTGACCTTGATAGGGAAAGCCATTCAGCTTAAGAGCAGATGGGTTTCTGTTTGTATAATTTAGAGGAAGGTAGGGTTTTCTTGTCTTCTGACCTAGATTTTTAATGTTATGTGAATAGCAAATACATTCTTCATAGAGGTTTAGGCTGTTTATATACTATATCACAAGCTGATGCTGACAGTGCTAATTTTCTGAATAAAAATAATCTCTTTAATGTATGTTTTAAAGTAATTGAAGCAGAAGCTCTCAGTTATGATATATTCTTAAAAGTCTTTATGATAAATTAATATTTGCAAGATATATGTAGGAGCTGTGCAGAAGTCTGTGTGGGTAGGAAAGTCACTTATATACTTAACTAGCATAGTAACACACTTACAGGGGTCCCTTCAAGATCCTTTAAGATTGTATTGACTTTAGATGCATTAATTTCCAAAGTTACACCCTTTATACTACTTATTCTTTCTTCCATAAACGACCGCTGCCTTTACACTATAGAGTCTAATTGCCAAAGTCAAAATTAAATAATATAAGGGGTTGATATAAAGCCACAAAAGAGTGAATGTAACTTTAGAAAATTGCTTAATCCTCTCTTCAAGTATAGTTGTAACATTGTGCATTGTGTTTTCAATGTAAAAAATAACTTGTAATTTAGAGATTTAGAATACTTACTCATATGTAATATTTTAGGAATTGTTCTAATTTATTTTTAGGCCACTGTCCTTAATCAGAATTGAACGTTGGATCCTTAGGAAGAACAACCCTAGCAAGAACTGGGGCTCACCTTTGTGGCCTCCACTAATTCACTTTGACAATAAATGGGAGCCCTTTTTCCTGTTACCCACAGAATACTGTTTCTCCCAGTAAAGCTATGAAAATAATGTCCTTATTTTTAACGAGTCATGTCAAAACCAAAATTTCAATACTTTGCTAGAAATGCAAATTTAACTTTAAGCTTAATTAATCCAAAGTGACATCTCAAGGTATGTGCTAACATTTATCCAAACATGCTTCTATCAGAAGGTTGGTCTCGAAAACAATCCCTTTACAAATTTTGTGGAAATAACTGATTTTACCACTGCCGCCAGATCTAGAATCCCATGTTATCAAAAAGCAAATGTAAAAATATGCTTTATTAAAAGAAAGCTTGCATTTTGCAACAGACTTCTGTTTTAAAGCTTTCCAAATAGCTACGAGAATAGAAAAGGAAAAGAAGGGCATTCAGCACCTGCAGCTCTGAAAGGCAAACCGTCTCACTTTATAGATGGGAAAGACTAAATCCCACATGAGAAGAAAGTTTCTCTCCTTTAATGGAAGCATATGGTGTTTGAATCTGCCCTTGCAAAAGAACATAGTGATGAAAATAGGCAGGTTTCAGGTCATAACAAATAACACCTAAAATAACAAAGTCCAGAAGCACAAACAGAATCATGAACATATTGATAAAATGGATTAGCCTTTGCTTTCTTCTGTGTCTCCAGCACCATATCATTTATTCAGTGGTCCAGCCCCCAGGCAGGATCCTGAATAAATAAGCAAGGACCTTACCCCACGCTCCAGAGTGAACACGTGCTTCCTTGGGCCAGTGGAGAGCACACTGCCCCGTCTGCTCTGAGTGGCACTGTGAGCCTCCAGGGTAACCTGTGCTTTTGGGCTGAGCACCATGCCTGTGCAATTCTGAAATAACACAAGTGCTTAAACCCATTCCATCCAGTTGATAAGCAGGGGTACATTTAGTTGGTTCTTTTCATTATAAGACTATTATTTGAAATAATTGCGCTTTCTCAGCAAGTTGGCTTAATTTGTGTACTTTGCTGAAAGATCAGTATGTAATCAGTATCTTTAAGGAATGGTTCTAATTTAATGTATTCTGGATTTCATTTAAAGAAATCTGGAAGGACTTTCAAAGCACTGAGGCTTTTTCAGAGCAGATGAAAAGTGTATCTTAAATGGTATTTGGCAGCTTACATCCTCCTAACAACACCATCACCAACTTGATTGTAAACTAAAATTCCCATTAACTGAGCAGAAGTGCCCAGTGTTCTCTCAGGAGGGTCCTGTGTTAAGCCCAGTGAGTCAGTGGGTAGAGCAGAAGTCCATATAACACAGTGAGGCCCAAAGGTTAAGCACTTAAGCAGAAGACTCAGGGAAGACACACAGAGCATGGATCAAGCCTAATTATGTATGTGTTTTCAATATTCAATATAAATCAAGGCTCCTGGATATTGTTATAAGAAGTTACTACTGGGAGGGTCTATGACTGTTGTGAACAGAATGCCATTTTCCTAATCAGGAAAATATAAATCTCTCTGTTGAGCATCTTTGTGTGCCAGATTTTTATTAAGCCCTTTCATACATTATTAACTCATGAGGAAACTGATGCTTAGAGAAATCAAGTGTACTTAAAAATAAATAGCTACAAAATAACAGCACTCTGAGTTAAATTCAGGTCTTTCTGATTCAAAATTCTGTGTTCCATCTGTAACTATGTTACACGGTCTTTAAGCATGGTACATAGACTGGATTATTTTGTACCCTATTGGTTGAAGATTCTTAATGTACATAATTTGATTATTTTTAAAAGCATGAACATTTGCACCTTAGAATAAAATCATAAATACTTCTTTTTCAAGGGCAAATAGCTTATTATCTCTATATATCTCAGTTTACTATGTTCATTTTTACAGATAAGATTTGACTTAAAAAATATTACCGCTTATCCTGAATACTGGCAAGAAATTATTTTTTATAAAATAAAATATATAGCTAATTGAAAATGAAACTTTTCTGTACTTAAAAACTAAGCAAGAGAGCTCTATAACCATTGTTACTCAAAATACAGTATATATAAAAAAGAAAAACACACTAAAAAGTTGGTAATTAACCAAAATAAAAACCAACATGACATTCATTTGCACTTATGCATATTACTTTTCTAAACTTCAAAGCAGCAGCATCTAAATGTTTGTCCAGAGTTCCCAGTTTTAGTTTTAACTGTGGTTATTTAGCTTGTAAAGCACAATTCTGGCCTAATTTTCAAGCTCTAGACCTTATTAGTGAACAAATTTCTATATTTAGAACCTCATATTAATACTTGATTCCTCACATACCTAATTTTTAGTGCCAAACCCCTGCTTCAGGTTCTTAAATGCATATTTCAAGCAGCCAACTATTTCTTGTTGTAATTGGATTAAGTTGTCAATGGTAGATCCTAAATTAGATAAGATATGCCAAAAATGTTTATATAAAAGTTTAAAACCATAAGTTAGCAGAATTTCATTTAACTTATTACCATAATCCTACAAAAACCCTGAAGTCATCATTAGTAATTGGTTAGGTTTATAAATTAGGTTACTAAATTAGCAGATCAAAAATGATGCCAGAGATTCTTTTTCTTCAATTAAGAAACCTTGTATTTATAATAATCTTACTAGATTTGCAGCCTAAAACTTTGGCAACCACCCAAGCTATCTGATATGTAGGTATTTTACTTACAAAATGGCAGAACAGAAGGTAAGCTTAGGACACTGCAAGCTTGTATTACTTTATAAATGAATTCATGACTTGCTCAAGATCACACAGAAAACCTGATTTCTAGTCTCACAGGCTTGATGCTACCTTTGTTGCATTCAAGTTAAAGGTGGATAAAAACATCCTTTGTGGTGACACTCTCTAATAGAAGATGGGACTCATTAGAAGAGACCCTGGTGCTTGGAAAGATTGAAGGCAGGAGGGGAAGGGGATGAAGGAGGAGGAGAAGGAGAGGGTGAGATGGCTGAATGGCATCACCGACTCAATGGACAGGAGTCTGAGCAAGCTCTGGGAGTTGGTGATGGACAGGGAAGCCTGGCATGCTGCGGTCCATGGTGGTGCAAAGAGTCAGATATGACCGAGTGACTGAACTGAACTAAACTGAACTCGCTAATAGAACTATATGTTGCTCACAAGGTCCCTGGATTCCCAAATGCAACAGATGGGGTGGGGGTCCTTCGCCTAGAGCACGTGCATGCTCCAACATGGGGGGAGTCAGGGAAAGGCCTCTACGGGGATTTTTCATTAACACTTTATCAGAGAGAAAGCTGAAATGACTATTAAATTCAACAAGTTCTCCACTCAAAGTTAAGTTTTGCTGTAAGCATGGGAGATTGGAAGTTTATTCACACACAAGGTATGTTAACAAGGAAACTGTTTCTCTTGCCTCTCACCTTCTAAAATATAGGATGTTCCCATCTCTCAGGCATTGGCTAGACACGCTTCTAATTGTCACTTACAAGCCTGCCCCCAACTAACAGCATCTTGAGGGCACGCCATGCTTTTATCGCCCCCCTTCCCCGGTCACAGGCCCTGTCTGCCTGGAACAGTCATGCCTTTCCAAGCCCAGTCCCCATCTGAAATACCCATTTCTTATTCTCCTCTGTCATGTGTATGTTCTTTGGCTCCCCAACTCATGTGCCCCAAATAGGATTAACCACATTCCAACCTGTTCAGTGTGATTTTCCAGTACTTTCATAAACTTTTTCATATGGAGTCTGGCACCTATTAGCCTTATAATATAGAATTTAGAACACAGTAGCCTGAAATAGTTAGTAGATTCTTCTTTCTTTTTTGTAACTCCTGACTTAATTATCTTGCAGTATCTCATATAGAATGTAATGGGTATTTAATAAAACAGAACAAAATACAGATCAAATTGGGCACTTCCTTTTATTAATGCCTTTATTCTCCCAAGACCTTGAGATAAAAATGAGCTTTCTGTATTTTATAGAAAATAAGAAGGAAAATAGTAATAAATTAAAATATTTTAAAAGAAATCTTATTTTCATCTATTATTTTTTGTCATTGTTCTTTACTAAAGTTTTCTTTAAATGTTAAAGAATTATCAGTTACTAGGGGCTCTTTGTTGTTATAGAGGTCACATTCAGAAGTTAAAAAATAGAATTAAAAAGATATGCTATGATCTCTCACTTTAATGAAAATATTTGGATTAATTTGAGAGTAGCAACATTTTTTGTCAGTTGGTATGCACATAAGATCTAAATGCTTTAGACAACGAGATTACAGGCACCCCTATTTTCAAAAAACATATGTTCGTTAAGGTTGCCTAAGGCATGTTTATTTAACTAACATCTGCATTGTGTGTGATATATGCTAGTGAGCTTTCAGAGCATTTTATCTGTCTGCTTCAGCTAAGGAAACTGAGGTACATAGAAACCAAGCGAGGTTTAAGATTGCATAGTAAGGGGCAGAGCTGGGCTTACAACCCAGCAGTCCGCCAGCAGAGTTAAACCATCATGCCAGGTAACGAGTTGATAATGTCTAAAAAAGAGCTCCACATGTCCATTGGCTTAACTGGGAAATTAGAAAGAAGTATTATGTTGGCCAAAATATTCATTCAAGTATCTCCATAAGATGTTGCAGAACAACTCAAACTTTGGGGCCAACCCAATATGTCTGAATAAAGGAAATTTCTCAGTCTCAGTTTAAAGCTTTGATTGAGGAAATAATTAAGATGCATTCTTGGTGGCAAATAATGTTTTTGAGGAGTGCTGATCCAGAGCAACAGTTTGCTCTCCCATAAGATATTGCCTCTGATCATAGTTAGAATGGAACTTAAAATCTGCTGGGTATCTCACCTTAGCAAAACCACAGGTCGCTTAGTCAGCGTGTCCAGCCAAAGCACAACAGCATCCCGCGTCAGCCCCAGATTCAGGGACCAGCACCCCCCAGGCCCTCAAGCATGAACTGCGGAAACCTGCTTGGTCTTCTCATCCACCTTCTTACGCGGCCCCTGTGATCAGTCACTCAGCCCCGTGCCTTTGGCTGCCTGACCACCCTTCAACTTCATTCTCCTCTCCAGCGCCCTGGGGGCAACCTTATTGCAGCTCCCAGGTCCACTCCCAGGCAGCTCTCAGGGTCTCTTACTCTGGGCCTGTGAACATGAAAACACAAATCACAGGTTACAGAAGCATTGATGGCAGAGAGAGTATCTTAGCGACTCTTTGTGGCAACAAGGTACCCAGCCTGGTGCTGAGGGTGTTTTCACTGAGTCATTCGTTCACTCAGCAAATGTTTTTTGTGCTATAAACATGGCATTGGATTAAGAGTCATAGAGAAAACAAATATAATGCATATGGCTACTTTAGTAAATTCTGGTTAAGGTGCTGTTAAGTGCTTAGCAGTTTCAGAAATCCTAATGTAAACAAAACAGAATTTAAACCCCTAAGGATTTTGCAATGAGAGGAGACACTAGAAATAGTAACAGTTAAGTGTATTGAAGCAGTTGCTGTGTGGCAGGTATTGATGGAGTTGATTAAATGTTTTTAAACATTAATTCATGTATGCCCGCAAAACAATCAGTACTATGCCCAATTTACAGGTGAGAAAACTGAGGTACAATCAAAATTATATGGGTCTGTTAAAATACAAACAGAATATGATCAGCATTACAATAGAGTTTGGTACTGTAGCAAGGGGGGCTAATCTATACAGTCTGAGGACTCTAACTTAAACCAAGCTGACTGACTGATTTCTCTATTCTGCCTAGGTGATCATGAATGATTATGAAGGAAACACGTTTCTCCTCTTGCCTGATACTAACATCTTCATATGATGAACCAATCACATTTTATTAGACTTTCCCATTTTGTTTTATACAGACGTTCCCATTTTGTTAAAAACATCAAATCTCCCTTTGAAAATGACATTTAGGGCAATAGATTTCTGCACCGATAAAATTCCTGAAGTCATTTAAATGCTGTCCTTATGTAATAGACTTGTAAAATCCTTCTCAAGTCTTCTTTTTTGGAGTGCCTCAAATAATCGTTTGATTCATGCCAGCAGAACAGACATTCAGTGGTAAATAAAATCAAATGCAATCACATGCCTGGGCATAATTTTATTGACAGGGAGGTGCAGGCTTAACCAGAGAGCGGAGGACAGCATTTTGGCCCTGGAGTCGGTCAGATGTTTTTTTTAATGATATTCTGCAGGCTTTGGAGGAGGCGGAGGTAGAAAGACAACAAGATAAGAATTTAACCCCTGTATTCAAACCAATCAAAAAAGAAAAAGAAAAAAAAAAAGAGAGAGAGAGAGATAAACCATGTAATAAGGGTAGACACAGTAGGGGGAAAATGCAACCTAACGTCTGCAGGGTGCTCTCAAGGCGACGGTAAAGAAAATCGTGGAAGTTTAGGGATTGTGGATCTAAAGATGATTTATTAAAGAGTCAGAAGATTTTTTGTGCGATATACTAGCTGTAAATGCATAAAAAACCTGCAGGACTTCTCTGGAAATGTTTCTTTATTGATTTCATCGTCGCTTGAGTCAGATATGGATGTTTTCCTTTTATGCAAAATGCTGATGTGTACCGATTTGTGACTGGGTTCGCGCCTTCAGGAATTCTCTGTAGGGCATGAAAGTAACCATATTGTAACAGCTTGAAATTGGAAAGAACCTCATTTTCCATGTATTTTCACTTACTCAGCAATAAACACTAAAGGCCAATGACGAAACTTCTCCTCCTCATCTCATCCCCAAAGACAGAAAATAGCATACATTCCTTGTTTTGACACGTCATATACATTCCCAGGACCTTTTCTTCTTAACCTCATCCATTCATTCTTCTCTCTCCTGAATTCTGTCTAAAAATAACTGCTCTCTTGAGCCCTTTGTTTATTTAACGCAAAACATCATCTTCCAGGGAGGACAATTACCAGGTTATGGTTCTGACATGTTTCTGGTGATACTAGTTCAAAATGCCCCATGTGCGGTGCTCAGCAGAGGGTTAAATAAAACGGCAAGTTAAACTGGACCTTTGGGTGAATTTATAATGCACCTGCAGATCCTTCATTTGGGGATAGGCTTCTGCATTTTTCACCAATTGTGCATGTTCAATTTCCAGGACCTATGTGAGTACATCTTTAAGAAGATGTTCTTGTGGCACCTGTGAGCCTTTAGCCGATAAGACAATGCTGTTCTGATCACAAGTCCAAATTTGTGAAGCCAAATTCGTGAAACCTTGTCCTGGTTTTTGAAAGTGAATAGATTGCACTTTAGAGAAAGAGAATTTCAATGGCTGGTTGGTACCCAAGTGCGGTTTGTGACTATTTAACTTATCAACTGTAGGGGATTCCCAGGTAGCGCAGTGGTAAAGAATCCGCCTGTCAAGGCAGGAGACGCAGGAGCCTCAGGTTCCATCTCTGGTTCAGAAAGATCCCCTGGAGAAGGAAATGGCAACCCACTCCAGTATTCTTGCCTGGAGAATCCCATGGACAGAGGAGCCTGGTGGGCTACAGTCCATGAAGTCGCAGAGAATCAGAGATGACTGAGTGACTGAGCACACAGCTTATCAACTGTACAGGAGAACGCGGCTGAGCCCACTTTATTGGATGCTGGTGAGTTAGGTGAGTTTACTTGTGCTATGGACATGGGCTCATAATTCCGAAGTAGTTAATACCTCTGAGATATTAGAGCATAAAAATAAGAAAAAAAAACAAGAGAAAACAATACAGTAAGTGAACAGCCTGTAGGTTTCTAAGTAATAAATAAATATATTAGTATTGCTTAGAAATTATATATATATATTCAGTTCAGTTCAGTCACTCAATCATGTCCAACTCTTTGCGACCCCATGAATTGCAGCACACCAGGCCTCCCTGTCCATCACTAACTCCTGGAGTTCACTCAAACTCATGTCCATCGAGTTGGTGATGCCATCCAGCCATCTCATCCTCTATCGTCCTCTTTTCCTCCCTCCCAGCCTCAGGGTCTTTTCCAATGAGTCAACTCTTTGCATGAGGAGGCCAAAGTACTGGAGTTTCAGCTTTAGCATCAGTCCTTCCAATGAACACCCAGGACTGATCTCCTTTAGGATGGACTGGTTGGATCTCCTTGCAGTCCAAGGGACTCTCAAGAGTCTTATCCAACACCACAGGTCAAAAGCATCAATTCTTCGGTGCTCAGCTTTCTTCACAGTCCAACTCTCACATCCATATATGAGCACTGGAAAAACCATAGCCTTGACTAGATGGACATTTGTTGACAACGTAATGTCTCTGCTTTAGGGTATGCTATCCAGGTTGGTCATAACTTTCCTTCCAAGGAATAAGCGTCTTTTAATTTCATGGCTGCAGTCACCATCTGCAGTGATACATTACTGTTTGTTAAACATTACAAGAGATTAGCTTCATCTACTATCACAGCAAAAGAGAACATGGTGGCCAAAAAGAAGGAAAGAAAGAATTCAACTGCAGAATGTGACTATGACCTTCAGGGTTCCACTGATCTCTTCACATAACTGTGCTCCTGGCTCCAAGCTCAGAGCTCCCTGCAGGAACAGGGTGCTCACGGGTGTGTTGGATTCTATCTGCACAGGACGCTGATACAGGAGGTGAACGCAGGGCCAAATGGAGGTGGCACCTGCCTCCACAGATTGTGATAAACAGATGAGGAGTGTGATAGGCAGAAATTCCTAAATGGCTCCTGAGATGTCCTCCTCCTGCCCTTGAGTGTGGGCGGAGTCAAGGACTGTACCAGGATAGTCGCTCCCGAGATCGCATTGTTATGTAAGACTCCATCTTAGCTGACCAGACAGAGACGCTTTTGCCAGCTTCCCTGAAGGAAGCCTCCAAGCTATGAGCAGGCCACAGGGCTAGGAGTTGAGACAGACCCTCAGCTGACAGCCCACAGGAAACAGCGACCTCGTGCCTGCCTCAAAGAGCTGAATTCTGCCAACAACCAATGAGTTTGGAGGAGAGACTCTTGCTTGAGTTCCAGATGAGACCATAGTCCAGAAATCTATGCCTTGACTTCAGCCTGGTGAGACCCTACGCACAGGTCTACCCACCTAACCTCTACCTGGAGGGTTTTTTTTGCTCCTGACCCATGGAACCATGAGATAATAAATTTGTCTAAAATGTCTGAATTGTGATAATTGGTTATGCAGCAATATTAAACTGCTAATATTAAGGAGAGAAAGCATCAGTATATTGATGATGGGTTTAGATGGGGGTCAGATTAAGTCATGTAAGTATTCACTCTTATGGTGCTACATTTAAACAGCACATGTAAATGAGCCATTATACACTATTCTAAACACAAAAGCAGTAGTATGCCAGCTTATATGTTTTTATTTATTCAGCATAAAATAGCATAAAATTATATCTTTTATGGTGTACATACACATATTTGCTGTTGTCTTAACTATTATAAGTTACGGGGAATAATGCTTTTGTTTTATTTCAGAATCCATCCATCCATCCTAAATCACTTCAGTAATGTTTGACTTTTTGTGATGCTGTGGATTGTAGCCCACCAGGCTCCTCCATCCATGGGAGTCTCCAGGCAAGAATATTAGAGTGGGTTGCAATTTCCTTTCTCGGGGGATCTTCCCAACCCAAAGATCAAACCCAGGTCCCTTAGGTCTCTGGCACTGGCAGGCAGGTTCTTTACCACTAACACCATCTGGGAAGCCCATTTTATAATAAAGAAGGTTTAATATAAAATGCAGTTTTTATTTTTAACATAATGGAAATCACTTCTGGGCTATAATACTAGACTTTGTTGACATATTCATGGTCCTATGTGTTGGGCGTGTGTTATACCATTTTATAGATGAATAAATTAAACCACAGATTAGATGAACTAGTGATTGGCCATGTTAGACTATGAACTCAGCTTTTCTGATTCCTGAGTTCAAGATTATTTTGATCATAGCACACCTACAAAAGGAAAACAAAAGAACACGGAAGTAAGTGCAATAGAAAAAGCTGAAGATGCTTTCCACAGTAACTAAGGTAACAACAAAAGAATTCTCTGGTTAGAAGCGAAGATGTTCGTGCACAAGGTAACTAATCTGGTTTCCTCCATAACATGGGAGCCTCGGTACTTGGGATTGACTTTCAGAGCAGAGTCCCCTGGCTCCAACCCCTGATCATTCTCCAGAATAGATGTTTTTGACCTGTTTTGATACTGTTTTGATTTGATTTGCGGCCTTGCTTCTTTGGGGCTTTTAGCCTTCTGCTCATCTTTGAATCTTCGAATGCGAATCCTAGATTGTTCCTGGTATTTTTGAGTCTGTCCTTACACGCCTTACATGTGTCCTTGCCTTTGTTTTTTGCTTTGTTTCTGAGGCCCATACTTTGTGCCCCAGATCCTCCTGGAGGGTGCCAAGTTCCTCTTGGGGTTTGCAATAGTCCTGTCTTGTCCAGGTCCAATTGTTCCCACTGAGAAGTGATATTTTGAACAAGTTAAACTGATGATCTATGTTCAATATTTGTCTGTTACACATAACGTATATAAAATAAATGACTTTGTATGTAGAATCACTTGCTTCTGAAATATTTCCTTCCAGTTTTATTGAGACCCAATTGATATACAGCACTGCATAAGCTTAAACTTATAGCATAATGATTTGCTATATCATTATGATGTTATGACATGATTATCACAATAAGTTTAGCAAACATGTTTCATCTCATATAGACACAAAATTAAAGAAAAAGGAAAACAACGTTTTTTCTTGTGATGAAAACTCAGGATTTACTCTCTTAACTTTTGTATACACCACTCAGTGGTGTTAACTACTCTTTGCTAATTAATTTTTTTAACCCTTGCTAAAAATTTTTTTATAAATTATGTGTTTATTATGATTCCATTTGTTAAAAATAATTGAACTAGCCTTATTATCAATCAGGTAAGAGGCATTTGTTACACAGACGTTTAGCCATTATATTTTCCATATTATGAAGGAAAATATACGTCAGAAAAAAACAGCAACACTTTTGTACTTTTCCATAAAAGAACTGGATACCAATACAGGACATAGTGTATGCTAAAATATTTTCTTTCATAATTACTTCAAATAACTCTGGAAAAATGGATTATTCATTTGAAGCGTCTATTTGGAAAAAAAATGAAAGTTAAAAAGATTGGAAACCTTGAAAATTTTTGATTACTAGTCACTTAAATTTATTTTAGATGCAATGATCTAACAAACATAANAGTAACCAGAGAGCTGAGGACAGCATTTTGGCCCTGGAGTCGGTCAGATGTTTTTTTTAATGATATTCTGCAGGCTTTGGAGGAGGCGGAGGTAGAAAGACAACAAGATAAGAATTTAACCCCTGTATTCAAACCAATCAAAAAAGAAAAAGAAAAAAAAAAAGAGAGAGAGAGAGATAAACCATGTAATAAGGGTAGACACAGTAGGGGGAAAATGCAACCTAACGTCTGCAGGGTGCTCTCAAGGCGACGGTAAAGAAAATCGTGGAAGTTTAGGGATTGTGGATCTAAAGATGATTTATTAAAGAGTCAGAAGATTTTTTGTGCGATATACTAGCTGTAAATGCATAAAAAACCTGCAGGACTTCTCTGGAAATGTTTCTTTATTGATTTCATCGTCGCTTGAGTCAGATATGGATGTTTTCCTTTTATGCAAAATGCTGATGTGTACCGATTTGTGACTGGGTTCGCGCCTTCAGGAATTCTCTGTAGGGCATGAAAGTAACCATATTGTAACAGCTTGAAATTGGAAAGAACCTCATTTTCCATGTATTTTCACTTACTCAGCAATAAACACTAAAGGCCAATGACGAAACTTCTCCTCCTCATCTCATCCCCAAAGACAGAAAATAGCATACATTCCTTGTTTTGACACGTCATATACATTCCCAGGACCTTTTCTTCTTAACCTCATCCATTCATTCTTCTCTCTCCTGAATTCTGTCTAAAAATAACTGCTCTCTTGAGCCCTTTGTTTATTTAACGCAAAACATCATCTTCCAGGGAGGACAATTACCAGGTTATGGTTCTGACATGTTTCTGGTGATACTAGTTCAAAATGCCCCATGTGCGGTGCTCAGCAGAGGGTTAAATAAAACGGCAAGTTAAACTGGACCTTTGGGTGAATTTATAATGCACCTGCAGATCCTTCATTTGGGGATAGGCTTCTGCATTTTTCACCAATTGTGCATGTTCAATTTCCAGGACCTATGTGAGTACATCTTTAAGAAGATGTTCTTGTGGCACCTGTGAGCCTTTAGCCGATAAGACAATGCTGTTCTGATCACAAGTCCAAATTTGTGAAGCCAAATTCGTGAAACCTTGTCCTGGTTTTTGAAAGTGAATAGATTGCACTTTAGAGAAAGAGAATTTCAATGGCTGGTTGGTACCCAAGTGCGGTTTGTGACTATTTAACTTATCAACTGTAGGGGATTCCCAGGTAGCGCAGTGGTAAAGAATCCGCCTGTCAAGGCAGGAGACGCAGGAGCCTCAGGTTCCATCTCTGGTTCAGAAAGATCCCCTGGAGAAGGAAATGGCAACCCACTCCAGTATTCTTGCCTGGAGAATCCCATGGACAGAGGAGCCTGGTGGGCTACAGTCCATGAAGTCGCAGAGAATCAGAGATGACTGAGTGACTGAGCACACAGCTTATCAACTGTACAGGAGAACGCGGCTGAGCCCACTTTATTGGATGCTGGTGAGTTAGGTGAGTTTACTTGTGCTATGGACATGGGCTCATAATTCCGAAGTAGTTAATACCTCTGAGATATTAGAGCATAAAAATAAGAAAAAAAAACAAGAGAAAACAATACAGTAAGTGAACAGCCTGTAGGTTTCTAAGTAATAAATAAATATATTAGTATTGCTTAGAAATTATATATATATATTCAGTTCAGTTCAGTCACTCAATCATGTCCAACTCTTTGCGACCCCATGAATTGCAGCACACCAGGCCTCCCTGTCCATCACTAACTCCTGGAGTTCACTCAAACTCATGTCCATCGAGTTGGTGATGCCATCCAGCCATCTCATCCTCTATCGTCCTCTTTTCCTCCCTCCCAGCCTCAGGGTCTTTTCCAATGAGTCAACTCTTTGCATGAGGAGGCCAAAGTACTGGAGTTTCAGCTTTAGCATCAGTCCTTCCAATGAACACCCAGGACTGATCTCCTTTAGGATGGACTGGTTGGATCTCCTTGCAGTCCAAGGGACTCTCAAGAGTCTTATCCAACACCACAGGTCAAAAGCATCAATTCTTCGGTGCTCAGCTTTCTTCACAGTCCAACTCTCACATCCATATATGAGCACTGGAAAAACCATAGCCTTGACTAGATGGACATTTGTTGACAACGTAATGTCTCTGCTTTAGGGTATGCTATCCAGGTTGGTCATAACTTTCCTTCCAAGGAATAAGCGTCTTTTAATTTCATGGCTGCAGTCACCATCTGCAGTGATACATTACTGTTTGTTAAACATTACAAGAGATTAGCTTCATCTACTATCACAGCAAAAGAGAACATGGTGGCCAAAAAGAAGGAAAGAAAGAATTCAACTGCAGAATGTGACTATGACCTTCAGGGTTCCACTGATCTCTTCACATAACTGTGCTCCTGGCTCCAAGCTCAGAGCTCCCTGCAGGAACAGGGTGCTCACGGGTGTGTTGGATTCTATCTGCACAGGACGCTGATACAGGAGGTGAACGCAGGGCCAAATGGAGGTGGCACCTGCCTCCACAGATTGTGATAAACAGATGAGGAGTGTGATAGGCAGAAATTCCTAAATGGCTCCTGAGATGTCCTCCTCCTGCCCTTGAGTGTGGGCGGAGTCAAGGACTGTACCAGGATAGTCGCTCCCGAGATCGCATTGTTATGTAAGACTCCATCTTAGCTGACCAGACAGAGACGCTTTTGCCAGCTTCCCTGAAGGAAGCCTCCAAGCTATGAGCAGGCCACAGGGCTAGGAGTTGAGACAGACCCTCAGCTGACAGCCCACAGGAAACAGCGACCTCGTGCCTGCCTCAAAGAGCTGAATTCTGCCAACAACCAATGAGTTTGGAGGAGAGACTCTTGCTTGAGTTCCAGATGAGACCATAGTCCAGAAATCTATGCCTTGACTTCAGCCTGGTGAGACCCTACGCACAGGTCTACCCACCTAACCTCTACCTGGAGGGTTTTTTTTGCTCCTGACCCATGGAACCATGAGATAATAAATTTGTCTAAAATGTCTGAATTGTGATAATTGGTTATGCAGCAATATTAAACTGCTAATATTAAGGAGAGAAAGCATCAGTATATTGATGATGGGTTTAGATGGGGGTCAGATTAAGTCATGTAAGTATTCACTCTTATGGTGCTACATTTAAACAGCACATGTAAATGAGCCATTATACACTATTCTAAACACAAAAGCAGTAGTATGCCAGCTTATATGTTTTTATTTATTCAGCATAAAATAGCATAAAATTATATCTTTTATGGTGTACATACACATATTTGCTGTTGTCTTAACTATTATAAGTTACGGGGAATAATGCTTTTGTTTTATTTCAGAATCCATCCATCCATCCTAAATCACTTCAGTAATGTTTGACTTTTTGTGATGCTGTGGATTGTAGCCCACCAGGCTCCTCCATCCATGGGAGTCTCCAGGCAAGAATATTAGAGTGGGTTGCAATTTCCTTTCTCGGGGGATCTTCCCAACCCAAAGATCAAACCCAGGTCCCTTAGGTCTCTGGCACTGGCAGGCAGGTTCTTTACCACTAACACCATCTGGGAAGCCCATTTTATAATAAAGAAGGTTTAATATAAAATGCAGTTTTTATTTTTAACATAATGGAAATCACTTCTGGGCTATAATACTAGACTTTGTTGACATATTCATGGTCCTATGTGTTGGGCGTGTGTTATACCATTTTATAGATGAATAAATTAAACCACAGATTAGATGAACTAGTGATTGGCCATGTTAGACTATGAACTCAGCTTTTCTGATTCCTGAGTTCAAGATTATTTTGATCATAGCACACCTACAAAAGGAAAACAAAAGAACACGGAAGTAAGTGCAATAGAAAAAGCTGAAGATGCTTTCCACAGTAACTAAGGTAACAACAAAAGAATTCTCTGGTTAGAAGCGAAGATGTTCGTGCACAAGGTAACTAATCTGGTTTCCTCCATAACATGGGAGCCTCGGTACTTGGGATTGACTTTCAGAGCAGAGTCCCCTGGCTCCAACCCCTGATCATTCTCCAGAATAGATGTTTTTGACCTGTTTTGATACTGTTTTGATTTGATTTGCGGCCTTGCTTCTTTGGGGCTTTTAGCCTTCTGCTCATCTTTGAATCTTCGAATGCGAATCCTAGATTGTTCCTGGTATTTTTGAGTCTGTCCTTACACGCCTTACATGTGTCCTTGCCTTTGTTTTTTGCTTTGTTTCTGAGGCCCATACTTTGTGCCCCAGATCCTCCTGGAGGGTGCCAAGTTCCTCTTGGGGTTTGCAATAGTCCTGTCTTGTCCAGGTCCAATTGTTCCCACTGAGAAGTGATATTTTGAACAAGTTAAACTGATGATCTATGTTCAATATTTGTCTGTTACACATAACGTATATAAAATAAATGACTTTGTATGTAGAATCACTTGCTTCTGAAATATTTCCTTCCAGTTTTATTGAGACCCAATTGATATACAGCACTGCATAAGCTTAAACTTATAGCATAATGATTTGCTATATCATTATGATGTTATGACATGATTATCACAATAAGTTTAGCAAACATGTTTCATCTCATATAGACACAAAATTAAAGAAAAAGGAAAACAACGTTTTTTCTTGTGATGAAAACTCAGGATTTACTCTCTTAACTTTTGTATACACCACTCAGTGGTGTTAACTACTCTTTGCTAATTAATTTTTTTAACCCTTGCTAAAAATTTTTTTATAAATTATGTGTTTATTATGATTCCATTTGTTAAAAATAATTGAACTAGCCTTATTATCAATCAGGTAAGAGGCATTTGTTACACAGACGTTTAGCCATTATATTTTCCATATTATGAAGGAAAATATACGTCAGAAAAAAACAGCAACACTTTTGTACTTTTCCATAAAAGAACTGGATACCAATACAGGACATAGTGTATGCTAAAATATTTTCTTTCATAATTACTTCAAATAACTCTGGAAAAATGGATTATTCATTTGAAGCGTCTATTTGGAAAAAAAATGAAAGTTAAAAAGATTGGAAACCTTGAAAATTTTTGATTACTAGTCACTTAAATTTATTTTAGATGCAATGATCTAACAAACATAAGCTAAAATAAAACATAATTATATAGGTTTTAATGTATCAAGAAAATGCATTTCAAAGTACTATGCATAGAGTAGTAACAATTTAAGAATTCTTATGAATAAAAATGGGTTATTTTCCTATTTTTCTGTATGTTTAAATTAATTTCACAAAATAATGTGTATTCCAGTCACAGATAACTAAAAAAAAATAATATTCTAACATTTATAAGTTGTAGGTAAATATAAAATAAAAGATTTTGAAAGTTGTTAGTGTGGGATGCATTCTCCACAAATAGTGGCTGGATTCTAAGTCAGTGAGTTTCTGACTTCTTTATTTTTCTGCCTTTGCCTTCAACTTTATTCCTTTGTAATCTATTTTTATTTTATTTTATTATTGAGGTATAGTTCATTTACACTACTTAGATATAATTCGTGTACAATATAGTGACTCAGTGGTTTTGTAGATTATGCTCTAGTCTTTAGTTTCAAAGATATCTAGTTTCTTTCCCAAGTTCTGGCTTTGCCTTTTTAGTATTTTTATAAGCTTTTATCTCTTCTCTGGTTTTTTTATTGAAATATCAACGCCCTCTTTTTTAGTAAGCCCACATTTCTTAGTCTTTGTCTTTAAAAGCTTAGCGCCATTCCCCACTGCTAACCACCTTCTTATTGAAGCACTTTGCCCCTTGGTGCCCATGTCAACATACCCTCCTGGTTTCCTCTGGCGACTTTCTGGTCCCCTTTGTCATCTCAGTTCAGTTCAGTCGCCCAGTTGTGTCCAACTCTTTGTGACTCCACAGACTACAGCAGGCCAGACTCCCTGTCCATCACCAACTCCCGGAGCTTACTCAAACTCATGTCCATTGAGTCAGTGATGCCATCCAACCATCTTATCCTCTGTCCTCCCTTTCTCCTCCTGCCTTCATTCTTTCCCAGAATCAGGGTCTTTTCAAATGAGTTAGTTCTTCACATCAGGTAGCCAAAGTATTGGAGCTTCAGCTTTAGCATCAGTCCTTCCAATGAATATTCAGGACTGATTTCCTTTAGGATGGACTGGTTTAATCTCCTTGCAGTCCAAGGGACTCTCAAGAGACTTCTTCAACAGCACAGTTCAAAAGCATCAATTCTTCTGTGTTCAGCTTTCTTTATAGTCCATCTCTCACATCCATACATGACCACTGGAAAAGCTATAGCTTTGACAGACAGACCTTTGTTGACAAAGTAATGTCTCTGCTTTTTAATACACTGTCTACGTTAGTCATAACTTTTCTTCCAAGAAGCAAGCGTCTTTTAATTTCATGGCTGCAGTCACCATCTGCAGTGATTTTGGAGACCCCCAAAATAAAGTCTGTCACTGTTTCCCCATCTATTTGCCATGAAGTGATGAGACCAGATTCCATGATCTTCATTTTCTGAATGTTGAGCTTTAAGCCAACTTTTTCACTCTCTTCTTTCACTTTCACCAAGAGGCTCTTTAGTTCTTTGCTTCCTGCCGAAAGGGTGGTGTCATCTGCATATCCTGGCAATCTTGATTCCAGCTTGTGCTTCATCCTGCCCAGCGTTTCTCATGATGTACTCAGCATATAAGTTAAATAAGCAGGGTGACAATATACAGCCTTGACATACTCCTTTTCCTATTTGGAACCAGTCTGTTGTTCCATGTCCAGTTCTGTTGCTTCCTGACATGCACATAGGTTTCTCAAGAGGTAGGTCAGGTGGTCTGGTCTTCCCATCTCTTTAAGAGTTTTCCAGAGTTTGTTGTGATCCACACAGTCAAAATCTTTGGCATAGTCAATAAAGCAGTTCAGTTCAGTTCAGTCCAGTCACTCAGTCGTGTCTGACTCTTTGGGACCCCATAAATCGCAGCACGCCAGGCCTCCCTGTCCATCACCAACTCCCGGAGTTCACTCAGACTCATGCCCATCGAGTCAGTGATGCCATCCAGCCATCTCATCCTCAGTCGTCCCCTTCTCCTCCTGCCCCCAATCCCTTCCAGCATCAGAGTCTTTTCCAATGAGTCAACTCTTCACACAAGGTGGCCAAAGTACTGGAGCTTCAGCTTTAGCATCAGTCCTTCCAAGGAAATCCCAAGGCCGATCTCCTTCAGAATGGACTGGTTGGATCTCCTTGTAGTTCAAGGGACTCTCAAGAGTCTTCTCCAACACCACAGTTCAAAAGCATCAATTCTTTGGAGCTCAGCCTTCTTCACAGTCCAACTCTCACATCCATACATGACCACGGGAAAAACCATAGCCTTGACTCGATGGACGTTAGTCAGCAAAGTAATATCTCTGCTTTTGAATATGCTGTCTAGGTTGGTCATAACTTTTCTTCCATGAAATAAGTGTCAATAAGGCAGAAGTAGATATATTTCTGGAACTCTCTTGCTTTCTCGATGATCCAACGGATGTTGGCAATTTGATCTCTGGTTCCTTTGCCTTTTCTAAATTCAGCTTGAACAAAAGTTCATGGTTTAGTTATTTTGTCAGTTATTTCTCTTATTTTCTTTTTATTTATTAAATTTATGTCTTCCTTCAGACTCTCACCTAAGCTTTTTACTTAATAAATACCTTATAATATCCTCCTGAGCATTCTCAAGACTTTAATACCTAAATGTTGCCAAAACCTAAGTTTTTATCATTTTGGGGAACCCATAACTTTCCTCGTTAGCTCCAGACACACATAGATGGACCCCCTCAAGACCAGGATGTCAAAAACAGAACTCTTCATCCTTTTTTCCAGTCCTGATTGTCTTCTCGTGTTCTGCATGCAGAAAATAGACTGTCTTCTACCCTGTTGATTGCTCTGGATAGAAACTTGGGAGTCCCGTGTAGCTCCCTCCCTTCACTCTTTTCTCATGCTCTATCAATTACCAAAAGATATAAATTCTAGCTTTTAAGTCATCCTGGAATCTGTCCACTTGTAATTCTCTTCATCAGCTCCTTCATGGTTTAACCCAACATCAACTCTTTCCTCACCTAGTACTCAAGTGGTCCCCCCACACCTACCCTTGATCTCCTCAAACTATAATTTACACTACAGCAATAGTTATCTTTATAAACACATACTGTATGGAAATAGATTTCTATCATCCTGAAACAAACTCTCACTAAAACCTACAAGCCTCTTTATCCAGCCCCTGTGTCATTTTTCCGTTTCATTAACATATCTCCTCCTCTGTTCGTATAATTCAGTCACATTGGACTTTGTGCCTCAGGGTCTTGGCATCATTCTTCCCCTTATACTCCTCTTGTTTGGTTTCCCAGTTTAATGTTTATTCTTATTTTAGTTCTCAGTTTTTTAGGTCACTTATCCTAGAATCTCTACATTGATCCATACTTACCCTCAGACTTGTCAGCTTGTCTTTATGTTCTTTTAAACTTCAGTAGCACATGTTAGATCCTCAATGTCTGTCATCTCCTCTTAACTAGAGACTTAAGGAGGGCAAGAGACTTGCTTGGTGTTAGTTTGCCCCCAGAACTGACCACAAGCGTGCAGCTATTACAACAGCGCAGTTGCGTTGCAGACACCCGATACATGTGAAAGTCCTTCCGTCATGTCCAACTCTTTGAGACCCTATGGACTCCATGGAATTCTCCGGGTCAGAATACTGGAGTGGGTACCCATGCCCTTCTCCAGGGGTTCTTCCCAACCCAGGGATCAAACCCAGGTCTCCCGCATTGCAGATGGGGTCTTTACCAGCTGAGCCACCTGGGAAGCCCTACCCAATACCTAAATGTCAGCTGAGTCGTGAATGGGGCTGCGTTGGTTCCTGTGTATCAGCTCTCTCTCTGAATATGTCCAACTATTTGTAAGCCTGAGTCTTGCCCAGTTACAAAAGAATATAGAGAACAGACAGAAAAATAACCTTCTATTCTTCTTTGTCCTGACATGCCCTGGACCTTTTTTCTCTTTTCTTTTCTTTTTTGTAAGCTGATGAGCCATATTCATTTTGTGTGAGGAACAGAGTTGCTATTCTCACCACCCCAAGAAGATTTTGCTTTCTCTGTCTTCAAGAAGAGAACAGGCATGAGTGTGTGTAATTGCTGGCTCTGGTCCTAATCAGAAGCTTGAAGAACCAAAAACCCATGACATGTTGCTTGTCTTCTGTCTGAGAATTTTCTCATTGACATCAATCAGTGGTCAGCTGAAGAGCTGCAGACTGTGCGGAGCGGGGCTGGGAATGGAAAAAGGAATGTTTATGCTTCATCCAAAGCAAATTTCTCAATTGTTTGACAGTAGTTAGGCAATAAGAAAAGATGCAGTCAATTTGGATTTTTTTCTTTTTCACTTGTGACCCAAAGTCTTTGGCAATCCACCACACTAGTCAAGAGTGGTAGAAGAAGCTTTGTTATAGTTTCTTGTTTAACGTTTTAGAGTCGAACGAGCATACACTTAAGACACAAAGGTAATGTAAGATAAGGCATCTTGTTAATATTTAGGTATATCTCTACTTACATGTTAATGTAAAGCCACAAGACAGAATACCGAGCTGATTATGAAACAAAGCTCCAAAGATTGTTGTTAAATGTCTAACATAATACAAAATATATTTTTGTAGTTTTAATTTTTCAGGATTTCTCATATCCCCAATTGTAGCCTCAAACATCATGGCATTTTGAAGATACAGTTCACCCCCAGAGAGAGTCAAGATCATCTGGCTTATGCTATAGGCCTGTTCTGTCAAATTGTTTATACAACTTTCTTCGGAGAGGCAGAAACTCTTAATGATCTTCAGGGTTACTCCTGGTGGAATATATACATGTGTGTATGCTGCTGCTGCTGCTGCTAAGTCACTTCAGTCGTGTCCGACTCTGTGCGACCCCACAGATGGCAGCCCACCAGGCTTCCCTGCCCCTAGGATTCTCCAGGCAAGAACACTGGAGTAGGTTGCCATTTCCTTCTCCAATGCATGAAAGTGAAAAGTGAAAGTGAAGTCACTCAGTTGTGTCCAACTCTTAGCGACACCATGGACTGCAGCCCACCAGGCTCTTCCATCCATGGGATTTTCCAGGCAAGAGTACTGGAGTGGGGTGCCATTGCCTTCTCTGACATGTGTGTATATATATATATATGTTTTTGTGTGTCTGTGTGTACACACACACACCATGTAAACAAATTAAGGGAGACAGATTATGGAGAACTAACTGTGAGATTTTTTTCTCAAACTAACGAGTTAGCCTGTCATGGTTTCATGGATGCTGGCCCCAGACATGAGATTTCTGAGTCAGAAACAAAGGGTGTTATGACTCATGGCTCAGCAGGCAACTTGGGTGTCATGTTTGTGCCAACTGCCCTTGCCTCCCAGATCCTCCAGGTAACACTGAAGGGCCCTGGTGGGCCTTGCACACTTAGGGGTTTGTGTCATAGCTGAGGAACCCCAGACTTGGGCAATCTGAATGTTGTATGAGGGGCCGGAGAGGGCACTCTCTAAATTCCAAGGCTCAGAAGTGTAGCCCCTCTGCTCATAAGCCAAACAAAAAAGTGAGAGAGCATTAGATAATTGTCAAATCAAGGGGAGAGACTGAAAGTAGATTTTTTTCTCCTTTTCTTCTGTCTTGGCTTTGGCATATAAAGTGAACATTTCAAATAAAACTAGATGTTTGTGTTACTGTAGTTAACATCAATGATCAGGTATTTAGCTGTGTCTTTTTTTCTTCTTGTTTTCCTCTACCATGGCCCAGAGAAATGTTTGTGTGGCCTCCAATGGGGACTCATAACTGCTCATTACCTGTGTGAATGCTCAGGGAGGTGTAAATACGCACTGCCACCTCTCATCTCTAAAGAAGAAGAAGGTCACCAACCACTGGCTCCGCCCCACTCTGACCTCAAGTACACACCTTCAGTACTGAATGCCATCCCGCTGTGGTTCAGAGATGTGGTCAAATATAAGAAACTACTGCTATTTTATGTCTGTGTTACACTGATGAAATTAAGCAATGCTGGGCAGGACCACTTATTTATGAATAGGAAGAAAAACAGTTCTATCAGAAATTCTCACGTTCTTTGTGTGTGTCAGGATGCAAACTGTGAACAGCACTTCCTTACCTATGGGGATCTGATAGCTCATAGCCATGTGGCCTTCTCCTGCGGAGTGTGAAGACTGGTAAATAAAGAACTCTCTGATAGAAAAATGTGCTCATCCCTGTGAGGTCAATGAGTCCTTTGAAAGCACTGTGGTTCTATTCAGTGCCCTGGAAGAGTTCATTAACCCCACGCAAGCAGACCATTTACTCTTACCTAGAGGATTCTGCTAATTAAATTGCTCTATTTACCCACCTATGTCCCAATATTCTATGAATACATGAATGTCTTGAGTCTCATTCTCTGTTCTTTTGTGGAAGGTAGAGATGATTACAGACTAACACTCTTTAGGAAGTGCATGTATTTCTGCAGGGGCTCAGTCCTGGGTGTTCTTTGGAAGGACTGATGCTGAAGCTGAAGCTCCAGTACTTTGGCCACCTGATGCGAAAAGCTGACTCATTGGAAAAGACCCTGATGCTGAAAGATTGAGGGTTGAAGGAGAAGCGGACGACAGAGGATGAGATGGCTGGATTGCGTCAGTGACTCAATGGACATGGGTTTGGGTGGACTCCAGGAGTTGGTGATGGACAGGGAGGCTTGGCGTGCTGCGTTTCATGGGGTTGCAAAGAGTCAGACACGACTGAGTGACTGAACTGAACTGAACTGTATTTTTGCTATAGATCCTGGGCTTTGCTGAACTTTTTTCAAAACCAGTTTCTTAAAAGATTTATTTTTTGGTCTGGACCATTTTTCAAGTCTTTTTTGAATTCATTGCAATATGACTTCTGTATTACGTTTTGGAGTTTTGCCACGAGGCATGTGGGATCCTAGCTCCCAGAGCAGGGGTCAAACCTGCAATTCCTGCATTGGAAGGCAGAGTGCCAACCATTGGACCATCTGGAAAGTCCCTCAAAACCAATTTTGAAAAATTTATCATGATAGTGTTATACTTAGTAAGGGTAGCCCAGCTGGAAGAATTTTAATGTTTTATAAATGGCTATAAAAGTGTGATAAATGGCTATGAGAGTTATCTATGGACAAGTTTTATTATTATTTCATTTCCTTCTTGCAGAAATTCAAAATGGTCATTCCTGCTACCTAAGGCTAATTTATACATCTGTGCCATTGACTTCATCCCTAGGAATCTGGAATTATAAGCAAGCCATCTCTCTCTTATGTATTTGACTACTTCTTCTCTCTCTCAATACTGGAACTCTCCCATTGACTTTAAAAATTATTTTTATGTGCTATTTAAAAAAATTATTGTATGCATTTTAATTGGAGGCTAATTACTTTACAATATTGTAGCAGCTTTCATTATATCTCGACACAAATCAGCCATGGGTGTACATGCGTCCCCCATCCTGAACCCCCTCCCACCTCCCTTANATACTGGAACTCTCCCATTGACTTTAAAAATTATTTTTATGTGCTATTTAAAAAAATTATTGTATGCATTTTAATTGGAGGCTAATTACTTTACAATATTGTAGCAGCTTTCATTATATCTCGACACAAATCAGCCATGGGTGTACATGCGTCCCCCATCCTGAACCCCCTCCCACCTCCCTTACCATCCCATCCCTCAGGGTCATCCCAGTGCACCAGCCCTGAGCACCCTGTCTCATGCATCGAACTTGGACTGGTGATCTCTTTCACATATGGTAATATACATGTTTCAGTGCGATTCTCTCAAATCATCCTACCCTCGCCCTCTCCCACAAAGTCCAAAAGTCTGTTCTTTATCTCTGTATCTCTTTTGCTGTCTCACCTATAGGGTCATTGTTACCATCTTTCTAAATTCCATATATATGCGTTAATATACTGTATCGGTGTTTTTCTTTCTGACTTACTTCACTCTGTATGATAGGCTCCAGTTTCATCCACCTCATTAGAACTGATTCAAATGCATTCTTGTTAATAGCTGAGTAATATTCCATTGTGTATATGGACCACAGCTTTCTTATCCATTTGTCTGCTGATGGACATATAGGTTGCTTCCATGTCCTGGCGATTGTAAACAGTGCTGCGATGAACACTGGGGTACATGTGTCTCTTCCAATTCTGGTTTCCTCAGTGTGTATGCTCAGCAGTGGGATTGCTGGGTCGTATGGCAGTTCTATTTCTAGTTTTTTAAGGAATCTCCACACTGTTCTCTATTGTAGCTGTACTAGTTTACATCCCCACCAACAGTGTAAGAGGGTGCCCTTTCCTCCACACCCTCTCCAGCATTTATTGTTTGTAGACTTTTTGATAGCAACCCTTTGGACCTGTGTGAAATGGTACCTCATTGTGGCTTTGGTTTGCATTTCTCTGATAGTGAATGATGTTGAACACCCACTGGCTTTTAAATGTGCTCTTAGCTTCTCATCAGACATCCACAGTAGCAAATAATTCCTAGGATCTCATCTAGTAACTTTCCTCTCTATTTTTTCCATTTTGTGGCCAAACTTCTTAAAAACATTTTCTTTGTCATTGTCTCTACTTCCTCACTTTATTCCAGAATAGATTTGTCTATTTTATGGACTATCAAAATAATTTTCATTAAAGTTAATACTGATTTTTGTTTACAGAATATAAGAGCAATTTCCAGTCATATTTGTACAAGTCCCCTCAACTGCATTCAAATTTTTGACAATTGAAAATTTTTTTTCTTCCCCTACTATCACTGTCAGGTTTTACTTCCTACTTCTCTGCTTCTCATTTCTATCTTCTTTTCAAGATCAACCTCGTATGCTTTGGACACAGCATACTGATCCTAAGTACTGTCTGATTCTTAGTGTGTATTTTCTTTTTTATTGATTTCAAGAATATCTGTGGTTTGAAGCAACATATTTTTAGATAACTGACAAATATACAGCTCTAGCCCAGATATCCTCTGATTTCTGGACTCATATATATATATATATATATATACACCTAATATTTTATTTCAGAGACTCAAAAACATCTAAAATGAAAATTATCCAATTAGAACTCTTTTATATCCCCTTGACCCCCTTCTCCATGCTCCTCCTCCAAAATATACCATCTATTTTATTATCCAAGACAGAAATCTTGAGTCATCTTTGATACCTTCCTTTTCTAAATTCATCATTTTGTTTATTGTCCTCTACTTTACAAAGGGCTTTGAGCACAATGTACCAATTTATTGTCACAATCACCCAGTAAATCAGGTTAATATCACTGTGAACTTGGATTAGGAAACTTAAATGCCAAAAGGCCAGTTGACTTGCCCAATATCATTGTCTGTGAGTGGAATATGGAGCAGGAACATGAACAAACATTTTACTCAAAATTGAGTTTTTTCAAATGGTAATTGGAGAGGATTTTTTTTAGAAAAAAAGAAGTTTGAGTATTCCTAAGGTTAAAAGAAGAAAAGCTAAATTAGTAGTTTAACTCGGAAAGGAAGACATTAAGAATTCAACAAGATCTGATTAATGACTGCATATTTTTGTGACAACTTTAGGATTAAAAGAACAAACAAAAATAAGCTTTGTTTTTATCATAATTATTATAATCCTATACTAATTTTTCTGTTCTCAGGGAATTTTCTTAGAATTGTTAACTAATTTTAATAAGAAGCAGATATTAATTGTCTGGAAAGGACAAACACACACACACAAACAGCCATGTGAAACTTTCCTAATAATACATCTGTTGCTAGTAAGGAATGGCTGAAAGTCTAATAGCTATGAGAAGACTATATTATTCCTAGAAAACATATAGTGTCTTCATTAATGAACTTAGCCAAAGTTGAAAATTCCAAGTCAGGTTGAATTAGTGTTAGTCACTCAGTCAGGTCCAACTCTTTGCAACCCCATGGACTGTAGCCCTCCAGGCTCCTCTGTCCACAGGATTCTTCAGACAAAAATACTGTAGTGGGTTTCCATTTCCTTCTCCAGGGGACCATCCTGACACAGGGATGGAACCCAGGTCTCCTGCATTGCCAGGCAGATTCTTTACCATCAGATAAGGTTATTAATTGTCAAGTTAGTTTTGGAGAAACATCTGATTCTTAAATTTTGAAAATGATTTGGAAATCTCAGTTTTTCAAGAGCAAACACTGAACTTATTTTCATCCTTAAGCAATGGAAAATATTTCTGATAAATAGAACAAAATATAGTAGTAATGTCCCAACTCATTGGCACCTTCTGTCAAGAAAGGAGAAAAGAGAGGAAAGATGGGCACGTTCAGAACCTCTACTTTGATAAAATTCTTTCTATGATGTTAAAACCAATGACAATCCAAGAATTTTCCTTTACTTCTGCTATCATAATGATGATATGTTAGAAACAATTTTTAAAAGTAGATAGGATGAATTTATGATAAAAACTCTCCAGAAAGCAGGAATAGAAGGAACATACCTCAACATAATAAAAGCTATATATGACAAAGCCACAGCAAACATTATCCTCAATGGTGAAAAATTGAAAGCATTTCCCCTAAAGTCAGGAACAAGACAAGGGTNAAAGTTGCATTCCTATAGGGTGAGGGTGTAGTGAGTTACCATCAAGAAAGGAATTTATTTAATACAAGGTTAACATGATTAATCTTAAAGGTTAATACTTATTTCTCTTATATGCTAGTTATATTCATTATAAGGGCAAGGACTATGGAGATTTAGCAGCAAACATCAACCCAATAAATGAAATCCCTTTACCAATGTTCCCCTTAAGATCTATTTAGTCTTAAGATAGTGATAAATTTACATTTTTACATAGCAAAGACACAGTGATTTATAACAAAGTATAGTGGTCTATAACAAAAGAGAAAATCCATTAACTCAAAAGGTCTAGTATTGCTAACATCAAAAACTACCATATTTCCTTTTCTATATTCCAAATACATTGATTAATATATTCCCAGGTGCCTAAGGACGTGGAGGCCTGGTGGCAATCACTGACTCAACAATGAGAAAAGCCCTATGCTAATTAAGACCTCCAAAATACTCTAAACTCTCTGTGCTGTTTATGGTTGAGAGGTAGTAAGCAATCACTGCATAGGGGCAGGAGTATGGAAAATCCTGTCACACAAGCTAGTCTGCCCGCAGAGAGGTTTGACCTGAGACATCCTTGTCACACACAACAAATGAAAAACCCTTCAATATAATTCTTAACCAGCCCATTATACTAATAAATTCTAACTTCCCAAAATAAGCTGCCTTTAGTAAGTCTAAAACATCTCGTGCCTCTCATGGTTGGGAGGCTGTAAACAATCACATGTGGCCGGAAGAACCTATACAAGCAGGCTAGATAACCTTCAGAGGAGTCTGTAAGCTGAAACACTCTTGCCCCACCCAGGAATTTTTATTAACTGGAGCTATAGGTCAACTCCTTCTCGGAGAGAAATGGCTATGGGGGAGAGCCCCCCGTAAAGTCAGAGGTATAGGTGAAAGCATAAAACAGACTCTAGTTTTGGGGGTAGATGCTCAGGAACAGGAGATTTCCTGAGGCCTGATCACGCCTTTGCAATATGCCAAGCCTCCTTCCTCATGACCTTTGCCACGGGCGGAGTTCCTCATGTTGGCTCCCGGCACTGCCCCTTACCTTGGATGAGGGGTATCTCCTGACTGCTGCTCTTCCTGACCTTCAATGAGGAATGGCTCCTCTAGGCCCTGTAGCACCTGCTCCTCCTGGCCGTCACCTCTCGCCTCAGGTGCAGGGTTGATCCTCCTGGCCGTTCCTATGCCATCACAGCCTGGCCCTCTTGCCTGTTGTCCTTGACCTCAGACGTGGGATAACTCTTCTTGGCCACCGCCCTTCGGGCATGGGGTCCTCCTGGCTTCTGCCCCTGACATCAGACGTGGAGTGCCTCTTCTCAGCCACACTTAGTGGGCCATTCACAGCCGCCTGTGCTTAGTGCGCTGGTCACAGCACCATATACTAGAAAAAATAATTTCACAATTTGTATGGAAATTCAAAAATCCTTGAATAGTCAAAGCAATCTTGGGAAAGAAGAATGGAACTGGAGGAATCAATCTGCCTGACTTCAGGCTCTACTACAAAGCCACAGTCATCAAGACAGTATGGTACTGGCATAAAGACAGAAATATAGATCAATGGAACAAAATAGAAAGCCCAGAGATAAATTCACACACCTATGGACCCCTTATCTTTGACAAAGGAAGCAAGAATATACAATGGATTAAAGACAATCTCTTTAACAAGTGGTGCTGGGAAAACTNAAAGAATGGAACTGGAGGAATCAACCTGCCTGACTTCAGGCTCTACTACAAAGCCACAGTCATCAAGACAGTATGGTACTGGCACAAAGACAGAAATATAGATCAATGGAACAAAATAGAAAGCCCAGAGATAAATTCACACACCTATGGACCCCTTATCTTTGACAAAGGAAGCAAGAATATACAATGGATTAAAGACAATCTCTTTAACAAGTGGTGCTGGGAAAACTGGTCCACCACTTGTAAAAGAATGAAACTAGATCACTTTCTAACACCATACACAAAAATAAACTCAAAATGGATTAAAGACCTAAACGTAAGAACAGAAACTATAAAACTCCTAGAGGAGAATATAGGCAAAACACTCTCCGACATATATCACAGCAGGATCCTCTATGACCCACCTCCAAGAATACTGGAAATAAAAGCAAAAATAAACAATTGAGACCTAAGTAAAATTAAAAGCTTCTGCACAACAAAGGAAACTATAAGCAAACTGAAAAGACAGCCTTCAACATGGGAGAAAATAATAGCAAATGAAGCAACTGACAAATAACTAATCTCAAAAATATACAAGCGACTCCTGCAGCTCAATTCTGGAAAAATAAACTACCCAATCAAAAAATGGGCCAAAGAACTGAATAGACATTTCTCCAAAGAAGACATACAGATGGCTAACAAACACATGAAAAGATGCTCAACATCACTCATTATCAGAGAAATGCAAATCAAAACCATAATGAGGCACCATTTCACGCCAGTCAGAATGACTATGATCCAAAAGTCTATAAGCAATAAATGCTGGAGAGGGTGTAGAGAAAAGGGAACCCTCTTACACTGTTGGTGGGAATGCAAACTAGTACAGCCACTTTTGGAAAACAGTGTGGAGATTCCTTAAAAAGCTGAAAATAAAACTGCCTTATGACCCAGCATCCCAGTGCTGTGCATACACACTGAGAAAATCAGAATTGAAAGAGATACATGTACCCCAATGTTCACCGCAACACTGTTTATAATAGCCAGGACATGAAAGCAACCTAGATGTCCATCAGCAGATGAATGGATAAGAAAGCAGTGGTACAAATACACAATGTAGTATTACTAAGTCATTAAAAAGACTGCATTTGAAGTCTTGTTCTAATGAGGTGGATGAAACTGGAGCCGATTATACAAAGTGAAGTAAGTGAGAAAGATAAACACCAATGCAGTATACTAATGCATTTATATGGAATTGAGAAAGATGATAATATCATCTGTATGTGAAATAGCAAAGAGACACAGATGTATAGAAAAGTATTTTGGATTCTGTGGGAAAAGGAGAGGGTGGGATTATTTGGGAAAATGGCATTGAAACATGTATAATATCATATAAGAAACGAATCGCCAGTCTAGGTTTGATGCACGGTGCCAGATGCTTGGGGCTGGTGCCCTGGGATGACTCGGAGGGATGGTGTGGGACGGTGGTGGGAGAGTGGTTTGGGATTGGGAACACACGTACACTCGTGGCAGATTAATGCTGATGTATGGCAAAACCAATACAATATTGTAAAGTAAAAATAATAATAATAATAAATAAATAAAAGAAAAAAATGAATTTCATGAGGCATTTCCACAAAAAATACTTTTAGAACATATGAATGAAAACCTTGGCTGTGTGAGTGTATATGTGTGTGCATGTATGTATCTGTGTGAGAGTGTTTTTGTGGGCATAGAAATACATATATGTATTAATATATATATACTTGAATATAATGTACAAAAAATAGGTAAAATAAGTGTGGGAAAATTTATTTTAGTGGGTAATTTCTCTTCTTCAGCACTATTATACTTGAAATTTTGGAATACCTATTTGATTGAAGAATATATAATTGAGAAAACATATAAATGAGAATGTAAGATAACAATCGTGCATTAAGTCCTTAAAGAATCTATTTCAGATACCTCCCCTCACTTTTCAGTTCCTCTGCAGAGAAACAAATTAACAGCTTTCAAAATATCAAGTAATTCCATGTGTAAATATTGTTGAAATGGTTTTGTATTTTCTTACAACTTTCACATGAATATTTAAATAATTTGCAGTAAAATAACTTTGTATATGTAACAAGGAGAAAATGTCACCGTAGTGATCACTTTCTGGCCTAAGTGTAAAGTCATGTCTAACTTATTTATCTTTTTAATGATAGAACTTTCAGAGACAGCATGACAAATTTTGTAGGTATAGTTTATTAGGTCTTCAAGGAAATGTGATGTTTAGGTAACAATAATGTATTTCATTTTGTTATTTATGGGCACTTAAAGATATAGCTCCACTTGAGATATATGCCTTCATATTCATAGGCATTATATAGTTATTCAAATGAATATAATAATAAAGTTATAGTAAGTATTAAAATTAACATATTACCTGATTTACATTGGTGGTCAGGGAATAATAATCTTCTGAGGATAATACTGAGTGGACGGAAAGTGATTTTGTTTTTTTGTTTTATTGGTTTTTTTTAATTTATTTATTTATATTTTTTTCACTTTTTTTTTCATCTCAGGTGTACATGAGTTCCCAATCTTGAACCGCCCCCCACCTCCCACTCCACATCAACTCTCTGGATCATCCCTGTGCACCAGTCCCAAGCATCCTGTATCCTGAACCGAATATAGACCGACGATTCGTAGCCCACACGACAGCACACTTGTTTCAGTGCCATTCTCCCAAACCTTCCCACCCTCGCTCTCTCCCTCAAAGTCCAAAAGTCCATTCCATGCATCTGTGTCTCTTTTGCTGTCTCATAAACAGGGTTATCTTCATCATGTTTCTAGATTCCATATTTATGAGTTAGTATACTGTATTGGTGCTTTTCTTTCTGGCTTACTTCACTCTGTATAATTGGCTCCAGTTTCATCCATCTCATTAGAATTGATTCAAATGTTTTCTTTTTAATGGCTGAGTAATACTCCATTGTGTATATGTACGACAGCTTTCTTATCCGTTCATCTGTTGATGGACATCTAGGTTGTTTCCATGTCCTGGCTATTAAAAGAGTGCTGCAATGAATATTGGGGTATATGTGTCTCTTTCAGCTCTGGTTTCCTCGGTGTGTATGCCCAGCAGTGGGATTGCTGGGTCATATGGCANGAAGTAAGACAGAAAGAAAAAAACCAATACAGTATACTAACACATATGTATGGAATTTAGAAACATGGTGTGCAAGACAGCAGAAGAGACACAGATGTATAGAATGGACTTTTGGACTCTGAGGGAGAGAGAGAGGGTGGGATGATTTGGGAGAATGGCACTGAAACATATATACTACCATGTAAGAAACGAATTGCCAGTCTCCATTCGATACAGGATACAGGGTGCTTGGGGCTGGTGCATGGGGATGATCCAGAGAGATGATATGGGGCAGGAGGTGGGAGCGGGTTCAGGATTGGGAACTCATGTACACCCGTGATGGATTCATGTCAAGGTATGGCAAAACCAATACAGTATTGTAAAGCAAAATAAAGTAAAAAAAAATAAAAAATAAAAAAATAAAGTAGATAGGATGAGAGTAAAAGAAAAAAAGAAACACTAAAATTTAAATAGTGGGAAATGATACTCTTTTTGCCCTTAATACATTATTGTGACCTCCTTATTATCTACCTGAATTAATGTGCTTTAGCCCAGCCACCTTTCTCACATGCTGGCATTATCAATGAGTTTCCCTGATTAGAAAAAGTGTAATTCTCCCTGAATGAGGGCTTGCAAATCCATTAACTCAAAGCTAGAGAGATCTTTGAAAAGGCCCACTATTAGGTGATAGGAGGAAAGGAACAACTCCTAATTTGAACATTCTCTTTTTAAAAAAAATGAGTTTCAAACGTGCGTGCATGAGATACCCATCTCCCATCCTTCCTCTCATTATTGCACATGACAGGGTTTGCTTAAAGGAATCCATCCCAGAAAGCAGACCTATGTTGAAAAAGTGACATTAGATGAAATGAGAACGAAGAATTTGGGTTAAAATGGCAGAAGCAAAGCATCATCAGGGTATGCTGGAAATCAGACAGATACCCTGCTTCTTACAAGCTAGAATTGCCAAATCAATGTCCTCCTGTCTTCCTAAGATCTTTTTAAACTGTGGCTTCCTTGACTACAAACTATCCTCTGTCTAGACATTAGTGATGCCTCTACAGAATTTATTTCCCTTTGGAGACAGGACAACGCAACAGTTGAGAGCCCACAGGTTATAAACAGAACAGGATCAGTATTCTAACACCAGGCAGGTATCTTCAGGCAATCAGTTCAAACAAATGCCTTAGGCAATTGTTTTATCCTCTCTGATCCCCAGAGGCACATGCATATTATATAGGAACACTGAGTGTATTAAATGAGATCAAACGTAGAAAACTCTCAAACTTTAGTTGCTAGTTGGTCCTGTTGAATTTTCAAAAACAGTAGCTCTCATTAAGAAGAAGAAGAAAAGTTGGGTGTGGGGAGGAAGTGGTTTCCTTCATCGGAAACAATGTCCTGTGAAACACAGTGACTTTGGATAAGGCATCCTATAGGTCCACCCACAGTTGTAATGGCAGGAGGACTGTGCAATCAGCCCACTGAAGATTCCACTGTGAACAGACTGTCCCTCCCTCCATGATGGAAGTGGTTCAGTGGAATCAAACTGCCCTCAGTTAGCTGGCTGATCCTCCAGGTGAGTGGTGCAGGACTGAGGATCCCGTGCTCATCTCTGACACAGCGGGTTCTGAGTGGGGGTTGCAGCCAGTTCTGCCTTAGTCAGGCTCTTTGTCCTTTCAGGTAAATGGCCAGGTGGACTGCCTGCATTTCTGCCTACCGGGAGGATTTTCCTCTACCACCTTGAAGAGTGTCCAAGGAAGGGGCTTTAGTACTCTCCATGTTTGTGGACTGCCTCAAATCTTGCCAGAACGATTGATAGCCAGGGTGGATTTTCTCTTCCTGCATCACTTACTTGGTGGTAGGAAAGTCTTGTGAAGCCATAAGCGCAGGCTAGGAGACAGAAGACAGTCTAGCTGGAATGGGAACCGTGGGCATTTGAGCCACTTCCTCTTGCAGCTCATCTGTGCCTTAGGGCCCGCGGTTCTTAAAGAAGGACCCACAAAATGTGAAAATTCTACCAGAAATTGCTGGAAAGACAAGAATTGCTGAGAGGAGGCTGGGTGTCAAATGATAAGGAATCACACTGGAGGACTGATTATGAATAAAAATAATCCTTCTTTTCATATTTATTCATCTCACCTTCTTTCTGGGTATCCCTTTTCTTTGCTATCAAAGGCTGACCTTTGATCTTAAGGTCAGTCTACAATGTTGACCAAGCCCATATATCTGGTTCCCATCTCCTGGGACAAATAGAGGATTTATTTTTTTTCTACTAAAGAGCACCATGAGAGATGTTTTCCATTTAGAGCTGAAAATATCTATTTAACCCCATTTTTTTTCTGTCTTCTAAACATGTGCCAAACCACTGCTGTGGTTTAGAAATTGGCTCAACACTTTATTAACATCAGGCTGTGAAAAGGAAGTGTGAATATAATTAGAAACTTTCTTTCAATTTTTGTTTGTAAAAACTGTATGCCTTGAATAATTAGTAACTTTTTTCCCCCTCCATCCATGCATTTACTGCTCAATGATTCCCAAGTTAGCTCAGGGATGTTTGTGTTTTCCATTCCAAGCATGTAAAAAACAGTATATATTTAATATATACAATTCAGTCTGTTTGAGGGTAAGTATATCCCCCTGAAAGCATCACCACTGTCAAAGTCATACATGTATCCATCACATCCCAAACTTCCATCCTTCCCTCTTTATCATTATTAGTAGTATTATTTGTGCGATGCGTGTGCAAGAGAGCATTTCTCAGTCGTGTCCGATTCTTGCAGTTCCACAGCCTCTAGCCCACAAGGCTCCTCTGTCCATGGGATTTTCCCAACAAGAATACCAGAGTGGGTTGCCATTTCCTTCTTCAGGCGATCTTCCTGACTAAGGGACTGAAACCACGTCTCCTGTGTCTCCTCCATTGCAAATAGATTCTTTACCACTGAGCCACTGGGGATCGACCTACCCTCTTAACACTCTTTAAGTATACAATGCAGTGTTGTTACCCATTGGTCCTATGCTGTGGAATAGGTCTCCAGAACTTACTTATCTTCCATCTTACACAGTTGAAGTTTTGTACTCTTTGACCACTACTTCCATATTCCCCCCTCCTATCTGCCCCTAGCAGCCACCGTCCTCTGATTCTATGAGTTTGACTAATTTTTATTATTATAGTCTGTATCATGTGCTTTGTATTGGGAAAGTAGACATCCTCCATTTTGTTTGTTTGTTTGTTTGTTTTTTCTCTTCCGAGTCCTTTGCTTTTCCACATAGTTATTAGAATCACTTTGTCAGTTTCTACAAAAAGCCTAGTTGGATGTTAAGGATTTTGGAGAACCTCTATAGATCAAGTTCAGGAGAATTACCGTCTTGACAATATTGAGTCTTCCCGAACATAAAATGTCTCTCCTTGGTTTAAATCTTATTTAGTTATTCTTTAGTTTTTCTATTAGTGTGGTATAGCCTTGCACTTTTTTGTTAAATTTCCTCTAAGGTGCTTTCATCTTTATTATTATTGTGCATTAAATTGTTTTCTTAATTTCATTTGCATGCTCTTCATTGCTTGTACATAGAAATGCAGATATTTTTCCTATACTGCTCTTGTGTGCTCTTGAGCTCATTGATTAGCTCCAGTAGATATTTTGCAGGGAGAAAGGGGGTAGGAGAGGCTGTTCTTTGAGACTTTCTCTACATAGAATCAAGTTATCTGCAAATAAAACCAGTTCTGCTTTTCTTTCCCATATGGATTTTTAAATGGACTTTTCATGTCTGATTACACTGACCACAACTTCCAGCATAGGATTAAATACACATATGAGAATGGACATCCTTCTTTTGTTCCTGATCTGGGTAAAGGTTCATTTAATAGCATGTAATTATATATGTTACTGGCTGTAGGGTTTCTTTGTAGATTTGGAGAAGGAAATGGCTACCCACTCCAGTATTCTGGCTGGAGAATTCCATGGACTGTATAGTCCATGGGATTTCAAAGATTCGGACACAACTGAGTGACTTTCATTTCCACTTTATCAGATTGAGGAAATTTCCTTCTTTTCTTCTTTTGTGAAAGTTTTTTTCCTAATGAATGGATATTGGATTTGTGTGTGTGTGGCCGTTGTAACTTTCATGGTGGTTTTTATCATTTCTTTTATTAATAGAATATATATTTTATTAATAGAATGTATTATGTTCATTGGGATTTTTATGTTATGCTAAGTCTTGCATTTCTGATATGAATCACACTTTGTCAAGGATTATATTCCTTCTTCTATGTTCCTAATATTTTGTTGAGAAGTTTTGTACCTATACTCATGAGAGACATGGGGTTATAATTTGTAATTTGTTTGTCTCTAGTGTTATAGTAATACTAATCTCACAGAATGAATTGGAAAGTCTTCTGTTTTCCTTTATTTTTCTGAAAGAGTTTGTGATGAAATGTCATCTCTTTATTAAACGTTTGACAGAGCTTAGTGGTGAAACCATCTGAACTTGATTTTTTTCTTTGTAGGCAGACATTTTTATTACTAATCCATTTTTAATTTATGTGTATTCAGATTTCTTGTTTTTTCTTGAATCAATTTTAATAGAAAGTGTCTTTCTAAGAATTTGTCATTCTATTCTAATTTGATTAATTTATTGGTATAAGGTTGATTTTTGTGATCTCTTAAAATTATTTTAATTTCTATAAGATCTGTAGGAATGTGTGGGCTTCCAAGGTGGTGTCAGTGGTATGTTGGTTTTTCATTCCTGATTTTGGTGATTTATGTATTATCTTTTTATTTCCCTTGAGGAGTATAGCTAACGTGTTGTCATTTTTATTGATCTTGTTGATGAATCAACTCGGCTTCTTTAATGTTTTCTATTGCTTTTCTGCTTTCTATCTCATCGGTATTTGCTCTAGTCTTTATTATTCCCTTCTTTCTAGATTTAGTTTTCTATTCTGTTTTGATTTTTAAATTTCTTAAAGTGAAAGGGTATTTTTCTAATATAGGTATTTAATGCTATAAATTTCACTCTAAATACTACTTTAGCTTCATCCCATAAGTATTTACATATTTTTTTGTGCTTTTTGTTGTTCAGTTAAAGTTATTTTTCTAATTTTCTTTGTAATCTTTGTTGCCCCTTGGATTGTTTAGAAGTGTGTTGCTTAATTTCCAAATATTGCCTAATATTTGTGAATATCCAAAATTATATTCTCTTGTTTTCTAATTTAATTTTATTGTGGTTGTAGAATATGCATTCAATTATTTCAATTCTATTAAATTTATTGCTGCTCTTTCTTAGCCTAACATACTATGGTAGCTGATCCTTATAGCCTGAACCAATATACCAGTGGAGCTGGGCCAGTGGAAGTGGAGCCTCCCCAGTAAAACTCTAATCTGCTCATATTTGGAGAATCTTTAGTAGAAGTATTATCTGTTCACTACTTAAATTAAGGATGAACTGTCTGTAACTGAAGATCTTTAGTTAATCTAAAAATTGTAGTTCAGTAAATATTATTACAAAGAAAAGTTCTAGTTGAAAATAGTTATATTGTCAGAAAAATCAAGAAGAGAATATTTTGACTTAATTATTAAAAAATGTATCCTCCTAGTTATAAAATCAGACCATCCTAGTTATAGAATCTGATGTGAGAATTGACTGTAAAGAAGGCTGAGTGCTGAAGAATGATAGACGCTTTTGAATTGTGGTGTTGCAGAAGCCTCTTGAAAGTCCCTTGGACTGTAAGGAGCTCAAACCAGTCAATCCTAAAGGACATCAATCCTGAATGTTCACTTGAAGAGCTGATGTTGAAGCTGAAGTGCCAATACTTTGGCCACTGATGTGAAGAGTGACTTGTTGGAAAGGACCCTGATGCTGGCAAAGATTGAAGGCAGGAGGAGAAGGGGGCCACAGAGGATGAGATGGTTGGATGGCATCACTGATGCGATAGACATGAATTTGAGCAAACTCCAGGAGATAGTGGACAGGGAAGCCTGGTGTGCTGCAGTCCATGGGATTGCAGAGTCAGACATTACTTAGAAACTGAACAGTAAGTTATAGAATCAGAGACTCTCTTTGATTCTTACACAGGAATAAAATACGTATATATCGACTTTGAAAAGAGAAGCTTGAAATGAATGGTTTAATCCAGACAAGATGCAATGAGTCCAGACCTGATTCTGGCTCTATGCCAGGTGTTGGATCCAAGTACCAGGGAGTTCAAGGCCCATTGAAGAAGGTCTACTTGAATACTACTAGAACATCAAATAGCACAAGGATATTTTAAAAAAATACTTTAAAAATCAAGCTGTTACATTCTATCTAATTTTCTTCTACTTATAGCAGGAATATAAGATACCAAAAAGTAAAAACAAAAACCCCTTCAGAAAGTATTAATAACTGAGACAGGATGTCTTACTAGTTTATTTGATTTTAAAAAAGAAAATGAGTGAATAAGTAACCAAAGAACACTGCACCCTCCTCCCCATTTACCACCACCACCATGTGAGCAAATAAAAATAGTCTTCCGTATTAAATAAGAATCTAAAGCCAGGGGTTTTCTGTTCCCGGGAGAAAAATGACAGCAATACTGCTGGCTCTGTTGTTTCCTCCCCTTCTTTCCTCCCCTCCCCCCACTTCTTTCCTTCCTTTTCTATTTCCTCCTTTTTCTTCCTCCTGTTTGCATCCCCCTCCCCCAAACTTCCTCCTCACCTTTGCCTCCTTCTCCTTGCTCTTTTCCTCTTTCTCCTTCTTCTTCCTTCTTTCTCTTCTCCTCTCTCCTAGTTCCTCTTGACTCCTCATTCTAATGTGAAAATAGAATGCTGATATCTTGAAATGAAATACCCCTGACTTTAAATAAATGTAGCGGCTCAAAACTAATATCAGAGTTAAAAGATTCAGGACAAGACATTCACAAACTCTGACATTAGTCTAGCCCAGAACGCTTGATTGAGACTATCTTATTTTTTAAGTTTAGAATTATAGGTTATGATTTCTATGTTAAATAAAATTCAAAATAAGGTTTTATGAAAATGAAGCAAGGGAAGTAAAAAAGATACTTCAATGAATCTTAGGTTTAAACAGATATAACATTAAATATTAGATGTAAATATTTCAACTTCTCTCCACTTTATTGTTTGATTAAAATTTTCTAAGTTTCACTAAAATGATCTATTTTTTTTTTTAAAAAGACAAATCTTGAGTTTACATATATGCTATAGATCTGACGCAATACTATGTGTTGGGACAGGCGCAACATGTATAGGCTTTCAGTTCANATATTAGATGTAAATATTTCAACTTCTCTCCACTTTATTGTTTGATTAAAATTTTCTAAGTTTCACTAAAATGATCTATTTTTTTTTTTAAAAAGACAAATCTTGAGTTTACATATATGCTATAGATCTGACGCAATACTATGTGTTGGGACAGGCGCAACATGTATAGGCTTTCAGTTCAGTTCAGTCGCTCAGTCATGTCCGACTCTTTGAAACTCCATGAATCGCAGCACGCCAGGCCTCCCTGTCCATCACCAACTCCAGGGGTTCACTCAGACTCACGCCCATCGAGTCGGTGATGCCATCCAGCCATCTCATCCTCTGTCTTCCCCTTCTTCTGCCCCCAATCCTTCTCAGCATCAGAGTCTTTTCCAGTGAGTCAACTCTTTGCATGAAGTGGCCAAAGTACTGCAGTTTCAGCTTTAGTGCCCTGCTAAATATAGGAGCTAACAATAGGGTGAAGTGTCACTGCGTATGACAAAACAAATGCTGGACAACAGATGATAAGCAAGTAAATATCAAAAGTAGCAATAAATCATAGATAGATGAAAATTTCCCATTTGAGATGGTTGGAAATATATACAGCTTGAAACAATAAAATTGATTTAATTTGCATTCATTGTAAGTGATGCTATTTTATGTTATTTTACTGTACCCTGCTGTCAGGTGGGGATACTTGATATTCACGCCTTGGCTTCTTGGTGTCTCTGATTCCATATGTCAAATTTAGCATCATTAATGTACATTTTTAAGCTTTCTAATTTTAGAATGTATTGAATTATTAGCCAAACTTTGGCTTGATATTCTATCAAATGCATATTTTCTGAAATTTAATTTTCATTTAGTTTGGAAACCAGAGTGCAATTTTAAGAAAAAATTAACCCATACACTTTGATTCATCAACTCAAATTGTTAAAGTACATTGTTGTTTTTCATGGATATTTTATGTCCTAAAGAACTCTTTTGAGCTATTTCAATGACATTTTTATTTCCATTGTAAAACAAAGTGATTAATTTTTAGCCAGGACATTACAAAACTGTCTGGAAGGAAAAAAACTCTTCTCAGATCTTGCCTCTTTGCACGTCCACTCTCTAGAGTGTTTCGTTACTGTAGGCATGAGACCCTGAGTGCAATATTATAAGGTAAGAGAGAAGAGCTGGACACAAACCAGTAAGGGCATTTGTGGAATAGCTTCATTTTCCATTTATGAACAAAGAGCACATTCAAGTTTATGATTAAGTCAAGCAGAGGTGCACATAATCACTAGGGTTCTTCTACGTCTACGATGACTCAAGTGTAATCACTTGAGATGCATTTACTGATGAAACCACGCCAAGTTCAGTTCAGTTCAGTTCAGTCGCTCAGTCGTGTCCGACTCTTTGCGATCCCATGAATCGCAGCACGCCTTATAAAAAGAGAAAGAGCTCCATTTAGTAAATTTGTGAGAATGACTGAATGAGATGAGAATGTTGATGGGTAACATTCTTGTTTTCTTAGTCAAAAGAAGTCAGCTCGGACACAGTTCAGTGGCGGTCCCAGTGCTCTCAGACTGAACCTTGAATCAGCATCATGCATCTATCTGATTAACCACCTACGACTGCTTAACCCGAAGCAACCATAGGCGTAGAAAAGAAAAGGGAGAAAAGAACCAGAGGGACTGTGCCGCATGCCTGTGAAATAGATAGTTCAAGCTGGTTTTAGAAAAGGCAGAGGAACCAGAGATCAAATTGCCAGCATCCGCTGGATCATGGAAAAAGCAAGAGAGTTCCAGAAAAAAACATCTATTTCTGCTTTATTGACTATGCCAAAGCCTTTGACTGTGTGGATCACAATAAACTGTGGAAAATTCTGAAAGAGATGGCAATACCAGACCACCTGACCTGCCTCTTGAGAAACCTATATGCAGGTCAGGAAGCACGGTTAGAACTGGACATGGAACAATAGACTGGTTCCAAATAAGGAAAGGAGTACGTCAAGGCTGTATATTGTCACCCTGCTTATTTAACTTATATGCAGAGTACATCATGAGAAACACTGGGCTGGAAGAAGCACAAGCTGGAATCAAGATTGCCAGGAGAAATATCAATAACCTCAGATATGAAGATGACACCACCCTTATGGCAAAAAGTGAAGAGGAACTAAAAAGCCTTTTGATGAAAGTGAAAGAGGAGAGTGAAAAAGTTGGCTTAAAGCTCAACATGCAGAAAATAAAGATCATGGCTGGTCCCATGATTTCATGGGAAATAGATGGGGAAACAGTGGAAACAGCATCAGACCTTATTTTTTGGGGGCTCCAAAATCACTGCAGATGGTGATTGCAGCTATGAAATTAGAAGACGCTTACTCCTTGGAAGGAAAGTTATGACCAACCTAGATAGCATATTCAAAAGCAGAGAAATTACTTTGCCAACAAAGGTCCATCTAATCAAGGCTATGGTTTTTCCAGCAGTCATGTATGGATGTGAGAGTTGGACTGTGAAGAAAGCTGAGCGCCAAAGAATTGATGCTTCTGAACTGTGGTGTTGGAGAAGACTCTTGAGAGTCCCTTGGACTGCAAGGAGATCCAGCCAGTCCATTCTGAAGGAGATCGGCCCTGGGTGTTCTTTGGAAGGAATGATGCTAAAGTTGAAACTCTAATACTTCGGCCACCTCAAGGGAAGAGTTGACTCATTGGAAAAGACTCTGATGCTGGGAGGGATTGGGGGCAGGAGGAGAAGGGGATGACAAAGGATGAGATGGCTGGATGGCATCACTGAATCGATGGACGTTAGTCTGAGTGAACTCTGGGAGTTGGTGATGGACAGGGAGGCCTGGTGTGCTGCGATTCATGGAGTCGCAAAGAGTGGGGCATGACTGAGCGACTGAACTGAACTGAACTGAACTGAGTGACATCAGAGCATGGTTATCCCGAGACTCTATTTTTATACAGCCTTTCACTGAAATCTAAAAAGCCATGGTTATGGATTTGTTTCTTTGGCTAAAAGAGTATATTTCATGATTGTTTTCTTCCTCTGTTGAAAGGCAAAAGAACCAGGAGCAGCTGGATTTTGATTCAGCTCTACTGAGATAGGTCAGTAGGCTATGAAATGAAACGTTTTCTGCCAAAATTTTAAAATTATTAAAAAACTCCTAGAGGCGGAGTTCTAGTCTATAGAAAGTACGTGTGGCAAGTCCCACCTCTGGCTCTTACTAAATGTATTATAGCAATAATGCCTGTTTTGTCTTGCTTTTAAATTTTGAGATCTTTTCAAACCTTGTACTGTACTTCTATACTTTCTCATTTTATTATCATATCTGCATAAAGAAGTTATTATCAACAATTTTTGCAGAAGTAATATCTGAGTCTTGGGTAATTATGTGAAAAGTCAAATCTTCAAAGGAAGGGGTAGTGTCTGGTTCTATTTGATGACACTCTAGTTCTTTCTTCAGTCAGGCAACTATTTTTCTTCTTTCCACAATGTGAGAACCATAGAGATCATTCAAAGTTTCCTTTAAGAAGATATTTCCATGTTTTTCATAATAAAGTATCTGAAGTCCATTCTAGGGCCAGGTACAAGGTCAAACTTGGGATATTTAAAGCTATTCATGGTCTCTAACATCTGATTAAGCTGATAAAGTCCCCTTTGCCCTTCTTTCTTACTGCGGTGGAAACGAACCAAAGTTGTAATTCTTGGAGAGTTTTGGAATGGTAAATGCAGTTCAGACCCGGGTGCTCGCTGCTCTCTGCATGTTAAAAGGTAATTGAATAGGAGCAAGTCTAAGTGCAACGGATATTAGGCTAGAGGCACTAAGTTGCAGTTTCAGAGAGGTCACACCGAAATGAATTTTTTAAAACAACTATAAAATTGCATCTAAGATAGATGGGGAGCAAAAGCAATATTTAAATGAAATTGTTGTGGATATAAGTCACTTTCCAGGCATTATAACTATTTCTAACATGAAATATGTTTTCACTTCATATATAAAACATTGTTATTATTCACGTCTTCTGACATGTTAACATATTAAAACTTAAATGTTTAATGCATATATTAAAATTTTGTGTCATCATTAACCCAGCTGATGAATTCTCTTTGAAAAAAATAATGGGAAAGATATATCAAGAGAGATAATTTTTACAATTAGAATAAAAATATGTAACTTGAAGTGTGGTGAGATAAAAATGTCTAAGTCAGAGTTCCAAACCCTACTTTTTTTTTTTTTTTTTTTGCTCGTGGGAATCATCCTGCCATTTGTTTTCCTATTAAATGACATTTCAAATACTTTATTATAAACATAAATCACATCTCCTTTCAAGAAGGCAAACGACAAACTAAATTTGAGATCTGGCTTGCATTTCTATATCCTACTCAAGACTAAATAGATGAACAGTTGCTTTATAGATTGTATCTGAAGGATAAACAAAGAGAGAGAGTAGATTACAGGAAACATGTCACTTGAAACTGACATCTGCCCTTTAATTCACAAGCATCATCCTAAACCCTGTCACTTTGGTTGACATCTGTTACACATCCTGATGCCTGCGTTTCTGGAAAAGTGCAATTTCATCTGCAGTCGGTTCGAAAAAAATGTATATATACATCTATGTGTATGTGTGTACGTATTTTAAAATGCTTTGCTATGTCTATAGATATGACTTCACCTTTTTTAGTCTTTTAAAATGCTGAAAGAATGCTATTGTTCACCAGCTGATCCACTGGATGTAATAGTGGCTGCTGTTGGACACAATGAAAGTCTTATGTACCTAAACTGTATATCCTTTTCAATGTGGGAAACTTCCACCATTAATTTGACTTCTTTGAATTAAATCATCTCAAGAAGACCCTTGTTAGGTGTACACACATAATTAAGACCTGAGGTGAATAAACCATGAATGTATTTACACTCATTGTCATTGTTTATCACAATGATGGAGAAAATGCCCTTTGAAGTAGAGAGAAGAAGCTACAGGATGACGAAACAATGAACGGAAGCCGCGCAGAGCCCTGCTCTGGTCCTTCCCTGCTCACCATGTGGTCATCCACCTGAGAGCATCAGCAGCACCTGGGAGGTTGTTAGAAACACATGTTCTCGGGTTCCACCAACCCACAAACTGAACCAGAACACACTGGNTGATTTGAAAGCCGAGCCTTCTAGGTCACGCCTTGAACTGATAATGCAGCGCCAGGCAACATCTTGATTGCAGCTTTCACTGGAGACTGAGACAGAGGACTCAATAAAGCCGTACTAGACCCTTGACCCACAGAAACGCTGAGACTGAGTTGTATTGTTTAAGCCTAACTCTGCGGCAGTGTGTCATGCAGGAACAGATAACTAATCCAGTGTATTGCAGCTCTATGTGCTGTGCTGCGTTGTACTTAAGTCGTGCAGTTGTGTCCAACTCTTTGCAACCCCATGGACTGTGGCCCGGTAGGCTCCTCTGTCACTGGGATTTCCATGGACAAGAATACAGGAGTGGGTTTCTACTTCCTTCTCCTGGGGATCTCCCTGATCCAGGGATCAAACCCACGTCTCTTGCATCTTCTGAATTGGCTGGTAGGTTCTTTACCACTGCACCACCTGGGAAGTCATAGACCACCCAAATTTATCTCGGATTTTTTAATATAAGGAAGTATAGAAATCACCCTAATCAGTTCAGTTCAATCGTGTCCCAGTCTTTGCAATCCCATGGACTGCAGCACACCAGCGTTCCCTCTCCACTACCAACTCCTGGAGCTTACTCAAACTCATGTCCATCGAGTCGGTGATGCCATCCAACCATCTCATCCTCCGTCATCCCCTTCTCCTGCCTTCAGTTGTTCCTAAAATCAGGGTCTTTTCAAATGAGTGAGCTCTTTGCATCAAGTGGCTAAAGTATTGGAGTTTCAGCTTCGTGTTAGTCCTTCCCATGAATATTCAGGACTGATCTCCTTCAGAATGGACTGGTTGGATCTCCTTGCAGTCCAAGGGACTCTCAAGAGTCCTCTCCAACACCACAGTTCAAAAACATCAATTCTCTGGTGCTCAGCTTTCTTTACAGTCCAACTCTCACATCCATGACTACTGGAAAAACCATAGATTTGACAGACAGACCTTTGTTGGCCAAGTAATTTCTCTGCTTTTTAATATGCTGTCTATGTTGGTCATAGCTTTTCTTCCTAATAGTTGTATTTTAACCTCCAGTGTATGCTTAATTCATTTTGACCCTTTTTATTTTAGTTGATGATTTTCCCCTTAAACTTTACTCTGTCTTATCCTTAACCCAGATTTCATTTCATATTTGCCTTTAAAAATTTTCCCTATCATTGATATTCAACTCCGTAAATTTGGCTTTCTGATGCATCTTTTGGGAAAACAATGTTACACTTTGTGAATCTTTATCTAAGTGGGAGAGTCTGCTGCTGCTGCTGCTGCTAAGTCACTTCAGTCGTGTCCGACTCTGTGCGACCCGAGAGACGGCAGACCACCAGGTTCCCCCATCCCTGGGATTCTCCAGGCAAGTGGGAGAGTCTAGATCATTTATATTCTTTGCCACTTCTGTTATATATTTTCCCTAATTTTGTGCTTCCTTGCTTTTTCCATTTCCATAGTTTTGCTCTACATAAATATCTTTTTCTGTAGTCATCTTAAAGGCACATATGTAATGTTCAATTTATATAGCTAGTTATCGATTTTAAATTTTGGTGGGTTTTTTTTTTTCCCCATGAATCATTTAGGAGGAATGAGGAATGAAGGGAAATTGACAGAATGGCATATCCCACCTCTACCATTTTCTTGTTTCTTTTTATGTAAACTGGGTCTTTTTAGACATCTGGGCATTATAATCACTGATACTATATTTTGTAATCCTGCATATCTGTCATCATGTTACAGCTCATTTTAATTTCATTCTTCTGCATTGGTGATTTTCACGGATTTGTCCTCCATATACATAATTTAATACACAACAGTATTAATTCTATAGTTTATTCCTTCTTTTTTTAGATCCAGTCTTACTTTTCATATTTCCTGGAGGTCATTTATTACCTACTTCACTTTCCTCATTTTACTTCTCCAAAACTGACTCCACCTATCATTTCTATGTGGCTTCCACTTTTTGCATTTCTTTGAAATATCAAGCAAGTACACTATCATTATTTTTTGTTTTTCTCATTCTGATACTTTCATCTGACTTTTGAAAATGCACTCTTTCCTTGGTTCTTTGTTTTTTTTTGTTGTTGTTGTTGTTATTGGTCCATTTTTTAACAAAACCCCATTCTGTCACCATTTTTTTCTCCATGGTCTATCCTCATTCTAATGTAGCTTGAATTGCTTTACCATATTCATTAGTCAAAACTCAGATTAAATAATGCTTTCTGTCACTACCCTCAGACAATTGTAACAATATTCCCCCTCTGTTTTCCTACAGTATTTTGCACATATCATATCAAATCTTAAAAGTTTGTTCTGTTTTGTTTTCTTTTAACATTTCTTTTTGTTCCTTTAGATTTTGACATTCTTGAGGGCAAGACCTTAGCCTTGCTCTTTGTGCCAGCAGCAAGCACTATACTACCTGAAGCATTGTGGGCAAAACATAAATATATCAATGATCTGATGCTTCTGAGTCAGTATAAATCCATCATCACTTCAGAAAAAATGCCTAGGGTATATCCTTCAGATAGTGGGAAACACATTTATTTTTCTATATAAAGGAAAAATAAAACTTTGTGGAGAATATTAAATATCTTGTTCCACTGAGGTATTTATGGGGTTTTTGAATTGAATTGAAATTCCTCTCTCCGTATAAATCCTAGATACAAGTCAAGTGTTCTTAGGGGACTGATACTAGAAAAAGAAACAAAAGGGAAACCAAACATTAGGTTTTAGTCTAAGAATTTGAGTGCTTTTTTAGACCCACCAAATATAATCAGATTTATATTTATTTTTACAGAAATGTTTGCTCAGCTAATGCATTCCTAATCAAATACTGGGCGTTCCATGATGGAAATTTCAAATAAAGTTCTTAAGGCTGTCAAAAAGTAAATAAGCTCACTAGAATTAAATTTCTTTGTGTCCCAGTGGGTCTCATAACTGCTTAGGAAGGGATATGGTGTGCTTAGAAACTGGCCAGTTAGATACTCAAATACCAGTCCTGTCAACATTCTCCTCCATCATTCACCCCCAACCAAGGATTTCACACTTACCTTCTGATGAGATATGTCCATTTACAAGCGACAAGCTATGTGGCTTGCAAAAGATCTACCAGAGAAAGTTAACAGGATACAATGTAACAAACTCACAATTTGATTAGCTAATCTACTTTGTATAAAAATATCCTGCATTTTGTATCTTCTCATTAACAGTTATGTTGTCACGGCTACCCACATGAACTTTACCTGCATTAGCATCCGTGAGGTCTGATGAATTTTTTATCTTAATGTTGAGTACACACAGGGACAATGCATATGGTTTAAATGTAGCTTTAGATGATTTGGAGTCTGATTTTGAGTTTCCTTGCTGAATCTTCTGCAAGTCTTTGACATGATACATTGTGTCCACAAGGATATTCCAACTCATATAAGCTCTTCTGTTTTAACCCTTGTGACATGAGGGTCACAGAGAACTTAGTAAAGCACTCCTCTTGATGCAGACACAGAGAACAGACTTACGGACCCCACTGGGGAAGGAGAGGCTGGGACCGACTGAGAGCATGGCCCTGAGACGTATACGCCACCATATGTAAAACAGAGAGTCCGTGGGAATTTGCTGTGTGACTTAGGAAGCTCAAAACTGGTGCTCTGTGACAACCTAAAAGGGTTGGGATGGGGTGGATGTGGGAAGGAGGTTCAAGAGGGAGGCGCCACATATACACCTCTGGATGATTCATGTTGATGCAGGGTAGAAACCAACACAATATTGTAAAACAGTTATCCACCAATTAAAAGTTAAAAAATGTAAATTAAAAAAATAAAGCACTCCTCTTGAATACCCAAGATTAGACACAGTAAACAACAGTCTATTACCCATGAGATATTCATGGAAAAACATGAAATTATTTTCAGTTTATAAGACATAAGTAATTAAATCAAGTTTATGAGACATCGTTTTGAAAGATCTGTTTAAAATAGATTTGGAAGCGTTGTAAAATGGCAAAAGTTCAGAGCGTCTGTGTTTACTCTTGTTTGAAACATCTCTCAATGGGAAGAATGAGAGCAGTGAGCCACAAGTTTAAATTTTATGAGGCTGGGAATCAACTTTATTTGAAAAGAATTTGGTTCACACAGTGTAAGACACTTTTGAGAAAAATGAGATTGCTGCCCTCTGAGTTCATTAAACGTTAGGACACTTGGCCAAAGAAGAGAATAGTCAACAGGACGTATCTTAGCGTTGTTATGCCATCCAAGATAGACAAGTTTGGAGGACTCTTAAGAAATCTCTGAGTTCTAAAAAAATTAATATACATGTGCATGTATATATAGGGTTTTCCAGATGGTACTAGTGGTAAAGAATCTGCTTGCCAAGGCAGGAGACATAAGAGAAGGTCCCCTGGAGCAGGAAATGGCAACCACTCCAGTATTCTTGCCTGGGAAATCCCATGGACAGAGGGGCTTGCCAGGCTATAGTTCATGGGGTTGCAGAGTCAGACATGACTGACCAACAGAACACACAAGTATATGTATATACACACATATAATAAATAGAGAAGAAAAAGTTATCCAAAGACAGTCCTTATACTTACTAGTCTTGAGTTTACAAAAGCTCCAGAGAAAATACATTTCTTGGACTAGTCACACTTGACCTGACTGTTTTTCAGGAGCATTAGCAAGAACATTACCAAGGACCTAAACTTACTTTAAGGAGCATTAGCTCAGTGATAGTACCTGCCTTCAGACTGTACCTCTTGCATTCCAGTTCCCGAGGTAGCCTTTTTATTTTATTTCATCCTCACAAGAGATCCAAATAACCTCATTTTTCAAGGAATAGAACTGAGGAATTTGCTTACAGCTGCATCAGTGGGGACCAGAAGAGGTGAAATGTGAGTTCAGGCCCAAAGACTTTGACATTCTTAGGTTCAAAAAAAAATTTTTTTTAAGCTACCTTCTTCTTTTATACAGGAAAAAATTAGGAATGCACAGGATTGAAGTGGACAGAAACCAGCGGCACTCTGGAGACTGGACACCAGAGTCAGCAGAAGCCGGCTGTGGCATCCTTCACTCCGGGACAGTGTCCACCTGGCTGGATGGCAGTGACGGAACAGCACCTCCCCTGGCCGAGCTGAACCATGGTGGGCTCCTGTGACGGGTCCTCAGCTAACCCTCCACCAGGTCACAGGCTCAGACTCAGTGAGCCAAGTCTTAGCCCCACGGTCATGTCACGGCTGTCAAAATGTGGGAGAGGCAATATACTGGCTTCCCTGGTGGCTTAGTTGGCAAATAATCTGCCTGCAATCCCGGAGACAGGAGTTACATACCTGGGTCCAGAAGATCCCCTGGAGAAGGAAATGGCAATCCCCTCCAGTATTCTTGTCTGGGAAATCTCATGGACAGAGGAGCCTGGTGGGCTACAGATCATGGAGTTGCAAGAGCTGGACACGACTTAGTGACTAAACCACCACCAAGAATCATTAACTCGGGTATGGCTGAAAAGGGCTTATTATTTATATTTTTAAAAAGGCATTTCTATTGCTCAGGAGATTCCAGAAGTTTCTTGAAGCTCTGTGTCAGGAATGGGGACAAAGACCAGATATATTCTTTATGATAGTACAGGTATTTAATAAAATTTTGTCATATCCTGTAAGAGCAGAGTCTATGTTCTAGGAAAGAACAATTGTAATAGCAAAGATAGGAAATGTTGAGACAGAGTGTGAAATGGTTGTACATTAGTGTAACAAAAATGGACGCAAGTAGGGAAATTATATAAGAGGAATTATCAAAAAGGAGAAGTATACATATTTCTGAAAGTACTTGCTCATAACAAAGAAATCCACATAATTATTAACCCAACATATTAACAACATATCCAGGTTGGTAGTAGAAATCTCATTGGAATTATTCATTTCACATGAATATTTAGTTTCAATACCCTTGAAGAAAAAATTTAATCTTTAGATGGAATGAATTTAGGTTTCTCTGAATTTTTCTTATAATAGCAGCTGTTCATATATATTTGCCTATTCCCCAAGTTCCCCTTACCAGTGCCCCAGAGAAATCTTCTCTGTAAATTCAACAAGAATTGTATGGTTGAGAAACTCGATTCTCATTTTGTTATTTGTAAGTGACAATTAAGTAATGCCAGGACATTGCTATCTGTGATCATAATACATACATGTGATCATATCTGTGTTATACCCTGTATGTCAAAGATGACGTAGAAGAGTTAAAGGAAGCTGATGTGGGCAGCCAACGGTCATGTCCCTAGACTTGACGGTAATTTAACATGTAATTACATGGCAACCACCTAACCTGTGTGAATTCAAATTTCCTCATTTGCTGGGTAAGTCGATATGCTAGATTCAAGGCTTAATATTCTTGGGCAAGAGTCATTTGTTTGTATCAAGTCCTAAAGGAATCTCTCAGTTGGTCAAGCACTAGGAGCCTCTGTGGGCATCTATGAACCTTGCCTCATTCTTGATTCTCCCTCCTCAAGACCCTGTGATGGAAATCTCACTGTGAGAAGAGGAGAATCACCCCCCCCCCCCATTTTATGCTGCCCAAAGGTGGGGATTGAAAAGTGCAGAGTCCCCTTATCTCCATGGAGCACAGCTCAGTTTTCCATCTTCCTAGTTCTCATCCTTCTGGAAAGACACCTTCCATCATGCGGTCATAGACCAACTTGGACAGTGGAAAGCAGTCAAAGATTGTCTTTAAGAAGTCCAGTACGTGGGCTTAATTTTTTTAATTAGTTAAAAAGTTTGAGAAGTANAGCACAGCTCAGTTTTCCATCTTCCTAGTTCTCATCCTTCTGGAAAGACACCTTCCATCATGCGGTCATAGACCAACTTGGACAGTGGAAAGCAGTCAAAGATTGTCTTTAAGAAGTCCAGTACGTGGGCTTAATTTTTTTAATTAGTTAAAAAGTTTGAGAAGTAAATAAAAAGAATTGCTAGATTATTTTGCTGGCATAAATGGGGGGAGAAAAAAAAAGTTCTGCACTAGATCGACTACCCTTGTATTTCAGAATGGGAAATTCTTTGGCACGAGTCATCAATTTTTCCCTTTTCTGAGATTTTCCTGTGTACTTTCTTAAGGGTCTGAATTTGGAGATCCAAATACATCAGGGACTAAATTATTTAGAAATTACCCTGAATACCAGATTAGTGAGATTATCTAAAAATAACTGAGGTAATGTCATGCAGGAGGTAACTAATGACCTGTGTGCAGGTTCCTCTGTCGCTCTCCCTTCAGGGGCGAGTTAATGTTTCTCAAATGGCTTCTTTGGGAACTGGATGGTTCAGAGGAATTGGTAATAAAGATGGTACAGTGATTTTGCCGTTATGTCCTGACTTGAGCAGCATATAAACAAACCATGTTTCTAAACAAATATATTCATAAATGCTCAAGAAAGGCATCAGATGCTGAAAACAGCCTGGAAATCTGCACTTTTAATCAGGCTTCTTGGGCTTCCTTGTCAGAGTCTGTTTTGCAGAACATGTCACGTTATTCCTTTGTTTTTCGACAGCAACAAGCGACGCCATCACTCTAGTGTGAAACTTCCATTGCAAACGAAAAGTTAATCAGGGGTTCTGTCTCCATTGTACCTACTCCAGTTGGCCTTTATCTAATCAAGTAATTTAGGGACTAGTGCAGAGAATGGAAGACAAGAGGGCAAAGGAGCCTTTACTATAAGGTGCAAGGAGAAGAGCACAAGAAGGGAAAAACAGGCCTGAAATGGAATTTATCATCATTTATTGCCAAGTTCTTTCTTTCGTAGATGTGCAAAATGAGGCAGAGATGGACAAATGGACTTGTTCCAAGTAAAGCACCTAAGAAAGAGCAGCGGTTCAGGTCTTACCCCCTCGCCTGTGAGGATTCTTTCCTCGAGCACAAGAGCTCCCCTAACAAGGCATTAGGAAACAGGCCACCGCATCTTGCTGCAAATTGCTGGGACAGAAGATGTGATGGAAGCAAGCAGAATAATCACTACAATGCAGGTAGCAAATAAAGTTTTTTTAAAAAATAGACCAAGGCAGCCCCAGTGTTTGTACCCATCACTGTATGACAGTCACTTAGAAGTGAAAAATTACAATCACCATCTCAATGTTGTTTATTTTATCCAAGACTGCGCAGAAAAGGAAATGAGGAGAAAAGGACAATAGCATTTCTAGCTAAAAATTCGATTATACTCGCCACTCGAACTGCTTCTCTGGCATTTTGTAATTGTAGAAGTTTTAAGAGACATGTCTGAATAGCTCATCAGACAGGTAAGTTCTGTGATTGAGAACTAAAGAGCAAGGCCAATGTGTATGGGTAGGAGAGAAGCTGTTACCGTCCCAAAGAAAAGCGCCTGGGATTATTCAGTCCTGCATTGTAGAAAAAATGCAGGCTTTGCAGTCATGTGAGCCTTGAGCTCTACCTTTTGCCAGCTACACACTTCAACTCATCTGACTTGAGCAATCCCAGGCAGAAGATGGGACAAATAATTAATACCATCCTACCCACCGTCAGCATTAAATAAAGTCACATACTTAAAATTAGTGGCATAAAATAAATGTAGAGTAAAAGGCAATTATGATTATTTTCATATATTTTAAGAAAATTTCAAATCTGTATAAACTGTGAAAGTGAAAGTGAAGTCGCCCAGTCGTGTCCGACTCTTCGCGACCCCATGGACGGCAGCCCACCAGGCTCGTCTGTCCATGGGATTTCCCAGGCAAAGGTACTGGAGTGGGGTGGCATTGCCTTTCCAGGACTGCAGCCTACCAGGATCCTAATATTTACCTATGAACCTACTACTCAGCTTCAGTGATTAAAAATGTATGGTGAATATCGTTTCCTCCAAATCGACATCTTCTTCACCTCCTGTATCATTTGGAGGCAAGTCCTAGATGTGACTTTTCATCTTTGGTTGTCGTTCAGTTGCTAACTTGTGTCTGACTCTGTGATTCCATGGACTGCAGCACCCCAGGCTTCCCTGTCCTGCACTGTCTCCCAGAGTTTGCTCAAACTCATATACATTGAGTCAGTGATGCCATCCAACCATCTCGTCCTCTGTCACCCCCTTCTCCTCCTGCCTTCACTCTTTCCCATCATCAGGGTCATTTCCAGTGAGTCAGCTCTTCGAATCAGGTGGCCAAAGTATTGGAGCTTCAGCTTCAGCATTAGTCCTTCTAATGAGTATTCAGGATTGATTTCCTTTAGGATGGACTGGTTTGATCTCCTTGTGGTCCAAGGAACTCTCAAGAGTCTTCTCCAGCACCATGGTTAGAAAGCATCAGTTCTTTGGCACTCAGACTTTATGGTACAACTCTCACATTCAAACGTGACTAAATACAAGAGATCTGGGCTGGTTTGATCCCTGGGTCAGGAAGATCCCCTGCAGAAGGGAATAGCAACTCACTCCAGTATTCTTGCCTGAAGAATTCCATGGGCAGAGGAGGCTGGCAGTCTACACCCATGGGGTCTTAAAGAGTTAGACATGGCTGAGTGACTAACAATTTGAATATGAGGACCTGTATCAGCAAAGTAATATCTCTGCTTTTAAATGTGCTGCCTAGCTGTCATAGCTTTCCATCCAAGGAGAAAGCATCTTTTAATTACATGGCTGCAATCACCATCCACAGTGATTGTTCAAAATGTATCTCTAGAAAATAAGGATTCTTTTATATTCATAAATTATTATCATGCCTCCCAAGTAGTCATAATCTTTGTTATTAAATATCAAGTCAGTGTTCAGACTTTCAAGCTGTCTTGTCAATACTATGTGGGGATTTTTCTCCCTTAGCTTATGTGAGTCAGGATCTTGATAAGTTTGGTTTGTACGTAATCACTGTGATGATGATGAAAAAAGTTGCTGGGAAGAAGTCATATTATTTTGGAATGGAAATAAACTTCATAAGTAATACTAGCCTTTGCTACAGGAGATTAAAGAAGGTGCAAGAATATAATATATGACTCATAGATCAAGTCAAACCTCTCCTTTTTCTTACACTTACTTCAAAGGAAGAATTAACTCAGTTGTCCTGGCAAACAGATGAGTGAAGAAAACATCCCTTGTTATTTCTGTATTATTCTATAAGTCATTAATTTGAACTTGTCTACAAATAGAATTCTTGAATATTTGCAATAGATCATGGATTAAAGCTTCAGTCCCTGATGAATAATAAGTATTATATGTGCTTAAATTAATGAAACCACCATGCAATTATGTTCCAGTTTCACTGAAGTTGATCCAGACCTGGTTAAATTAGGCTGTACATAAGGCATTATTTTACGTCACACAATTGTTCAAACAAAGCTGAAAAGGATGATTGTTCTCTTATCCTTTGTATAGCTGCAGTAAATTACACATTTTTTAAAGGGAAGTGGTCAACTTTGGATACAAATATATTACCATACAATAATAATTTAATCATGAGGTTGAATGACTTTTATTTGGAAAATAAGCAGAATAATCAAATCTCAGGAAATTCCCACTAGAATAAGAATTTAATCTTTTTTTTTTTTTTTTTTTTTTTAATATAGAGAGCAGTTTCTAGTGTATGGTGCTCCATAACGATTTTGTCATGAATATACAAATTCATGAAGCCATGATCCTTCCTGACAAAAATGGGTTTCCATCAACTGACCAGGGTTCTGGAGAATGGTACAAACAGGCCTCCCGTTTGGCAAGAGAAAACTAGCAAGTCACCTGGAAAGACTTTTTCTCCCTCGTTCCGTACACACCTCGTCCCTAGGTTCTGTGCAGTTCACATCCTGCGTGTTGTCTGAGAGTTTTCTCACGGTCCAGTTTTGGGTTTTGTGGTTGCGGTTTAGTCACTAAGTCGTGTCCAACTCTTTTGTGACTCCCATGGACTATAGCCCACCAGTCCATGGGGTTTTCCAGGCAAGAATACTGGAGTGAGTTGCTGTTTCCTTCTCCAGGAGATCTTCCTGATCCAGGGATCGAATCCACATCTCCTGCACTACAGGCAGATTCTTTACCCCCAGTTGTGTCTGACTCTTTGTGACCCCTTGGACTGTAGCCTGCTGCCAGGCTCCTCTGCCCATGGGATTCTCCAGGCAAGAATACTGGAGTGGGTTGCCATCCCCTCCTCCGGGGCATCTTCCCAATCCAGCAACTGAACCTGCAACTCTTGTCTCCTACATTGGCAGGCAGGTTCTTTACCACCAGTGCCACCTGGGAAACCCTCCAGTTGGGTGTGTGAGTGTAAATTATTTGGATGAGTGGCTTCCAGAGACGCTGGTTTCTCACACTTAGTCCGCACTTTGCCTTCATCAGTTCACTAGAAAATTCAGCTAAATTCATCTGTTGATGTATATTATTTGGAATCTGACCCAGATAAGAAATTGTTTGCTCTCTCTCTCTTCTTGGAGGTGCCCATCTTTTACTAGGTTTTAAATTAGTTCTTTGCCCTGTAATTCCATTTCTTACAGTACGTTGTGATTTTTTTTCTTTTAATTATCTGTGTCTTCTTGTTGTAATCTTGGAAGAAAAGCTTTTCCAGCTTTCTACATCTTAAGCAGAAGCTACAAAGTCCCTGACATGTTTTAGCAGATAAAAAAGATTTAAAAAATACATTGATTTCATTTAAAAATATGGGCACAGAACAAATTGAATGATATCAGAAAACCTTATAAGCAAGTACACATGTAAATTAGTGATTATCAGTGAAATAAGAGGAAAAGCTACACACTACTAGGCAGGATCTGAGAATCTCCATGATTTAAATGTATGAACAACTTATGTTCACCTCCTCAAGAGCTAGCATATTTTGTTAAAAATAGAATGCATAGTGGTCTGTAGTTTAACTGTTAGTTTCAACATCTATAAGCATGTTTGAGCAATAATAACCAGCAACACTGTGTTAAACTAGGCCACACATGTTTTTCCTTTCTTCTCCTTCAAAATAAAAGCAGCAGTAAAAATGAATAGGAAGACAGGGTGAACGAGACAGAATAAAAAGACTGCCATCCCCGCAAATGCTGATTAATCAAGGACATGGCAGACATCAAGCTGTCCTACTGAAAGTGTTTCTGGAGAAGGAGTCTCAGTAAGAAATATGGCTGCCATTATTCACTGGCAGAACATGTACTAGTCATTCCAATATTGAGTACCAAACAATGGTCACTTCGGTAAGCAAAAGTTTTGCCTTTGTCGAAGAGTTTCAAAGTCCTAAGCCAAGAATGAACTATTATTTATCATTCAGTTCCAGCAGCTCAAAGCATTTGGAAGAGGGAGAGAGCAAGCAAGCAAGTTATCTAGGTTTCTCATCCTATGAGTAAGAAGCCAATTATCAGAAATTCCATATTGGCAAAAATCTTTATTTCACTGTAGGTCAATCCAGAATAAAGAAAACATTTTTCTACAAAGGCATCTATGTGGCTGTCAGATGGCAGCACATTAAATTGTCCAAAAAATCCACATCCTGGCATGTGAGTATTTTCTCAAAGCTAACTATTCATAAAACATTGACATATCATTCCTGTAACTGTCAATAGACACGGATACTGGTAAGATCACATGAAATTCTCTTCTGAAGGAGACCAGCTATCACAAGACTATTCTGGGAATTTTCAGAATGGCTAGTACTCAAAATAAGGAAATGGTCAGATTTATCTAAATTTATCTAGATTTATCCAAATATATAAAAATATGATAAAAGTAACAGCTTCAAAATAAGAAATTCTGAAAGAGTCACAAAGTCAGAGATTCAAATAGTATTAGAAGGGGCCTATTAATTATATTTACCAAGCTTAGTTAGTAAAGCATACAGCTTTGGAGATGATTACACAAGGAGCAACTCCTTTTTAAATGTGAAAAGTTTATATAAAATTTGACTGCATTAATCATGGTTCAACACTGTGATACGCAAGGTCCCTTTAATGATCTTCACATATGAAACTTAGCCCAGTCATTTTATGCCATATTAAGATACAGATTGCAATGTTTGTTCTTAGACACTTTCAGGGAATTTAAACTGGATGAAGAGCATAAATTATAGAAATAAAACTCCCCTAGCTGTTAACCAGTGAGTAATTAGAAAAAAAAAATTAGCTCAGTACATTTGAGATGTGTTCTTAAATATCTTCAATTCAGTTCAGTTCAGTTCAGTTGCTCAGTTGTATCCAAATCTTTGAGACCCCATGAATTGCAGCACACCAGGCCTCCCTGTCCATCACCAACTCCCGGAGTTCACTCANACAAATCTTGAAATTATTTGTTCTAATTCTGTGAAAAATACTGCAGGTAGCTTGATAGGGATTGTATTGAATCTGTAGATTGCTTTGGGTAGTATACTCATTTTCACTATATTGATTCTTTTGATCCATGAACATGGTATATTTCTCCATCTATTAGTGTCCTCTTTGAAGAAAGAGATTGAACTGAATTGGCTCATTCAGTTCTGGGGATGTTATTGCTGTTATTTAATCAGTAAGCTTTGTCCAGTTCTTTTGCCTCCCCATGGACTATAGCCCTCCAAGCGCCTCTGTCCATTGGATTTCCCAGGTAAGAATACTAGAGCGGGTTTCCATTTCCTACTCCAAGGGATCTTCCTGAACCAGGGATTGAACCTGCAACTTCTGTCTCCTGCATTGGCAGGCAGATTCTTTACCATTGAGCCACCAGGGAAGCCCCAGTTGTAGGAATAACAAGCGCAAAATTAACAGGATAGGCCGTCAGGCTAGAAACTCAGGCCGTACTTCTTATATATTATAGTTTTGAGGCAGAATTCCTTCTTCTCCAGGAAACCAGAGTTTTGCTCTTGTGGCCTTTGATTGATGAGATGAAATCTACTCACCTTATCATGGATAATAGCCTTTATTTAAAGTTAACTGAATGTGGATGTCAATCACATCTACTGGATACATTCATAGCAACATCTAGATTAGCATGTAACCAAATAACTGTGCACCATAGCCTAGCCAAGAGGCCATGTAAAATTTAACCACTGCATCTGCCAAAAGTTCATAATCTGAACCCAGTCATGGAAAACTAGATAAATACAAATGGGGGTATTTCATAAAATAACAAGACTATAGAATCCAAAATGCATCAAGTAAAGGACAGAAAAGAAGAAAGGCTAAGGAACGGATTTCGATTACGTTGACCAAAGACACATGACCGTTACATTTAAAGTGAGATCTTGCATGAAGAACATTGCTGGGGCAATTTGTGAAATTAGGTTTCAGAGTGTGGATTAGACAGTGTTCTTATTTTGATAATTTTGTTGTGGCTATATAAGAGAACTTCCTTCTTCTTAGAAAATCCATGTGGAAATGGTAGAGATATGGTGCACACTCTCTCCATTTTATTCTCCACACTAGGCAGAATAATGGTCCTCAGATGATGTCTGAATCCCAGTACCTGTAAATATGTTTCCATTTGCTGTTGTTGTTTTTCTTTGAGAAGCACTCATGCTCATGCTTAGTCATGTCTGACACTTTATGATCCCAGGGACTAGCCCACCAGACTCTTCTGTCCATAGACTTCTCCAGGCAAGAATACTATACTGGATTGCCATTTTCCTCCTCCTGGGATCTTCCAGACCAGGGATCAAACACTAGTCTCCTGTGTCCCCTGCATTGCAAGCGGATTCTGTACTCTCTGAGCCATTGGGGGAAGCCGAATATATTTCTTTACAGGACCGAAAAAGACCTTGCGTGTGAGATTAAGTTAAGGAGCTTGAGATGAGGAGATTCTCCTGGATTATCACAGTGAACCCAGTGTAATCACAAGTGTCTTGCAAGTGAAAGAAGTTGGCAAGCGAATCAGAATCTGAGGAGGAGCGGTTAGGATGGTGTAGAGCACAGAGTGACCCAGCTACTAAGTAGCTTTAAAAGTGGAGGAATGCTGCAACCAAGGGATCAGGCAGCCCTCTAGAGGCTGAAAGACTCAGGGGAGCCTGTAGATGCCAAAGAAGGCAAGGGTGATTTTCACAAGCCCCTCAAGAAGATTCTGCTGACATTCTGCTTTTACCTCCAGAAGATCCATTCCTACCTCAGAAGTCCAGATAGGAAAATAAATCTGCGTTGTTTCAAAGAACTGACCTTATGGCGCTGTGCTGTGAGTCTTAAGTCACTTCCGTTGTGTCTGACTCTTTGTGAGCCTTTGGACAGCAGCCCGCCAGGCTCCTCTGTCCTTGGGATTCTCCTGGCATGAATGTATGAATACTGGAGTGAGTTGCCATTTCCTTCTTCAGGGGATCTTCCCGATCCAGGGATCTCTTATGTCTCCTGCATTCACAGGCAGGTTCTTTATTATTAATGAATGTGTTATAATAACCAAAGAAAACGAGTATACCCTCAAGTAATTCAGAAGAAAAACATCTGCATTTATTTGAAACTATGTACAGAGATGACATATAATAAAGCAAACATAAAACATTAGCAAATTTTGCTTAAGAATCTCTAGCAGGTTTGGTTTTTTTTTTTTTTTTTTTTGTATTACTGTTGGAAATTCTTTTGAAGTTTGAAACAAAACTTAAGTTTGAAATGAAACTTAAATGAAATGAAAAGGAGCAAGAAAGTCACTGGGTTTTAAAGATATTTAAATATTATGAAATACTTGCAATTAAATGGCTATATAGAATTTGCTTCAAATAAAACAGGGAGGAGGGAAGTGTGTGGGGGTATGAATAGGGTAGTGTTTACTGTGGATGAATGCTCATTAGGAATGGGCAATGTGGAAAAAGTTTATACTCTTTTGTCTGCTATTGCATGTGTTTTGCATTATTCTTAAAAACTTAAAAAATAGGACGATGTTATCTAAAAATCTATGGAAGGGAAAATGATGCAAATGCAAACATTCATGTATCAATCAGTCCATCTGGGGAGTAGCAGCCTCAGTTGGAAAAATTTCAAAAAAAAAAAAAAAAGGTCTAAATTCAGTCTGGTGCCATGTCATATATTTTATTTATTTGAACAGATAAAGCAGGAAACAAGAGGCTTTCCTCTGAGCACGTTGGCCAGTCGACATTAGCCTTTCTCCACCATCAATGCTACTCTCTGCAGCTTCTACAGTTTGTTTTGCTTTCTGTTATAATTGCAGGCACTACTGTGAGTGTTTGGGATGCTGTTGAAAATAGCAGTATTGGAAGAAACTGGATGTCACTTAAGATGTGGGCCTTGGATAAACATCACATGCTCCTGGCCTTCTTACAAAATGGGTAAGCACTGAGTCTCTTTTTGGCCGCCAAAGCCCCTTTTATTTTCCTGGCGCCTTCTAGTTAGCAGGTCGTTTGAAGAGACCGTGGAAAGGGACAGACAGCACACATGTGAATTACTGTCTTCCTGGCCTCCACCTGTCCCCTCTTTTTGAACAAATAACAAATATATGAAAGCATTAAGGATATTAAAAACAAAGTGAAGGTATTAGTCACTCAGTCGTGTCCGTCTTTTTGAGACCGACCCTATAGACTGTAGCCCTCCAGGATCCTCATTCTCCAGGCAAGAATACTGGAGTGGTTTGTCATTCCCTTCTCCAGGGTATCTTCTTGACTCAGGGATTGAACCTGGGTCTCCTGCATCGCAGGCAGATTCTTTACCATCCAAGCCACCATATTTGCACACAAATGGGCTTCCCAGGTGGTGCTAGTGGTAAAGAACCTGCCTACCAATGCAGGAGACAAGAGACTCCTGGATCCCCGGGTCAGGAAGATCCCTTGGAGTGGGGCACTGCAACCCGCTCCAATATTCTTGCCTGGGAAATCCCATGGAGAGTGGAGCGTGATGGGGTACAGTTCTTGGGGTCGCAAAAAGTCAGATAAGACTGAAGTGACTTAGCACGGCAGACAGCAAAAAAAGAAAAGTAAAACAGTCCAAATAGGGAACCTAACTTTTTGCCCTCTCCCCAATGCAGAAAACAGATGAGAGCATGCATTTCTTGGCCAGATTCAACGAATTTAAATTCTCCATTAGCATATAATAGGTTTAGGTTTATAAATCCCTTTGAGTGTGGGAATTATTGAGGGGAAAAAACAAAACAAAAAAGACACCACTCTGCAAGCTATGGCTCAAATAAGCTCCAACGGTTATTTCAGAATCCACTGTGCCTGTAAAGAGAAACATAATCTGTTCGCTGAGTGTCGATCTTTTTTTTTTTTTTAAATAGCAAATTTTTTTTTTTAAGCCATTTCAGTCTCCGAGAGATTGAATGACCATGTTTGATGACAAGCCAGATGGCAGCCGCTCTCTGGACCCGGTGCCAAGAAGCTTGACAGGGGCTGCAATTTACCTTCCGCGGTGAGGCTGGCCGTGGAGCACAGCACAGCTGCGGGCGCGCAGGCGGCTGCCGGAGGTGTGAGCACAGTTGGTTCCCTCCCAGTTTGGATGGAGCAGGTAAGGGGCTGAATCGGTACCCGGCAATTATGGAGTTGGCATGCGCTGCATTGTTTACTCACAGTAATATTCCTACTGGACTTTATTAAAACACCATCTGTTGTCAGGGCAGACAAAGAATTCAAACACAAATCCAGAGCAAGGCACAGGCAGGCAGGGAAAGGGAGGGCACACGCGTGTGTGCCAGAGTCACTCTGCAGGAAAGGCTTGTGTTTCCAAGAGGCCACCTTTGACCCCGAAGGTCATCTTGAATGCGACATTCCCCCTCTCCCAGATTTCTGTGGGCTGGTCTCCACCGTCAGTGAGGCCCACGCGATTTGCGCGCCAGATGAAGTTGGCCAGTCAGGCTGGAATAGAAGGCTGTGAGTGCATGCGTCTGGGGTGGGGCGTGGGGGGAGTGGGAGGAGGTGGAATCCCAGTCACATTAGCACGACTACAAATTAAAACCAAAATGAGGGAAAGTAAAGTTGTCCCCGTGAACGATGCTCAGAGTACATTTCTCAGTTAATGTTCGGAATATAGGCTGACTAATAAAGGCTATCTGCCAATCATAATACCTCCGGGGCACAAGGAAAAGTGACTGTTTTTTACAATCAGCTGTTTTCTCTCACTTTTTCAAGTCCTGCAGATGGGGATCAGATATTTCTAATACACAGCTGGTCTCTACAAATGGCCAAGTGTAATTTTTCATCCACCAGCCTACAATTCCAGGTGAAATTAATTAGTCAGAATTCCTCATCGGATAATATACTAATAAAATGTGATACAAGTAATTAAATATGCAAATATGAGAAAGACAGCATCAAAACTCTGATGTGTCATTTCAACTTCACAAAAAGACATCTGTCTGTTTGGATACAGAGTGCAGCAAAAAAGCCCCACCAAACCTTAAAATGAAAGGGTAAACAAGCGTCAATTTATGTGGCAAAGTGAAACGTGCAGAAAAAAAAAATGATCCTAAAAAAGGCACTGACTACCTTCTGGGTGAAAGAGTTGGCTCATTGAAAATATAAATTCACATATTATGGAGCAAGTGAATTTGGAGCACTTGGGGGAAGCTGAAGGGAATGCTTACACAGTGTATGATGTCATAGCCCGCTTTGCCTAACACTCAGACCCTTGATATTCTCGCCAGGATGGGAGCAGTCATTTTAATTTACAGAAATGCTGTTTACCACTTTGCAAGCCGTACCAATATTTACAGATAATTCAGTGAATGAATGAAAAGAAACAGCTGCGACGTCTTCCACCTCATTGCCCACTTCATCTCTAACTCTCCTGCTCGGTACTGTCTTATTTGTAGTCATTTGTTGAGCCACGGATTGGACTGGCAGCTTTCAACATGCCAGTGCAAGTTCGCTAAATACTTCACAATCGCTGTTATGAATTTTCCCTTTCCTACGTGTGTTCTGCAGAGAATGCTGTGATTGACTGACTATACTCTGGATTTATATTTTTAATAGGCTTTAAAAATGTGTGAATAGGCCAGATATATATTGTTTTTCTAAAACTGCTTTTAAGACGGTTTTAAGCTCGTCTCAAATATCATGGTTTTTATTAATATTTTGCCTTTTGGTAATATATATATGCCATAGTATCAGTTAGTGTAGAGGATATCTTAAAAAATACAAAAAGACACAATTCTTACCTTCTGAAATCTTAAAATTTAGTTGGGGAGATGACATATTAACACACGTTGAAACAATAGAAAACAGTATCAAGTTACACAAGATGAACAGGCTATATAAATACTTGAAGGCCCGAGTTTACCAAGAAAGAATGAATCAGTGACTTGATTGTAACAACTGCGAAATATGGTTAAGAAAACATTGCAGAATCTAAGTGCCCTTGTAAATTTGTTTCTGCTGTGGGAAGAATTTTGTTTAGGTGCTACACCAGTAACTGGATCAAATCAAGTAAGGCTTCACATTTGATGGTTACTGTGCCCCTAAACTGTGCTTCCCAGGTGGCAGTAGAGGTAGAGAACCCACCTGCCAGTGCAGGAGGCATAAGAGATGCAAGTTCCATCCCTGGGTCGNCAACTGCGAAATATGGTTAAGAAAACATTGCAGAATCTAAGTGCCCTTGTAAATTTGTTTCTGCTGTGGGAAGAATTTTGTTTAGGTGCTACACCAGTAACTGGATCAAATCAAGTAAGGCTTCACATTTGATGGTTACTGTGCCCCTAAACTGTGCTTCCCAGGTGGCAGTAGAGGTAGAGAACCCACCTGCCAGTGCAGGAGGCATAAGAGATGCAAGTTCCATCCCTGGGTCGGGAAGATCCCCTGGAGGAGGGCACGGCCACCCACTCCAGTATTCTTGCCTGGAGAATCCCATGGACAGAGGAGCCTGGGGGGCCACTGTCCATAAGGTCACACAGAATCAGACATGACTTAGTATGCATGCACGTGACCTAGGCTAGAGCAGGTGGGCTTTTTATCAGGACAGCAGAATAGTAGATATTGAGCTTGAGCCAAGCTCAAAAGGAGGGAGTCTAAGGTCAAAGGCAAAATAACTCTCAGTATGGCAGCCCACTCCAGTACTCTTGCCCGGAAAATCCCATGGATGGAGGAGCCTGGCAGGCTGCAGTCCATGGCGTCGCTAAGAGTCGGACACGACTGAGCGACTTCACTTTCGCTTTTCACTTTCACGCTTTGGAGAAGGAAATGGCAACCCACTCTAGTATTCTTGCCTGGAGAATCCCAGGGAGGATGGGGGAGCCTGGTGGGCTGCCGTCTATGGGGTCGCACAGAATCGGACATGACTGAAGTGACTTAGCAGCAGCAGTAGCAGGTCTAAGGATGAGATCTAACCACACACAGAATGATAGTGTTGCAGAGTCTGAAGACAGGAAAAGCTGGAATAGGTTAAGAGCTGGCTTATGAGTGGACTGCGAACAAAGGCCAGGATGTGTGGTGATCAGAGCCTGGAACTTAGCTGGTATGAAGTAGGGACCCATAAAAATGTGTTGCTGTTTTATCCCATGTTTTCCTGGTGGCTCAGAGGTTAAAGCAACTGCCTCCAATGCAGGAGACCCGGGTTCGATCCCTGGGTCAGGAAGCTCCCCTGGAGAAGGAAATGGTAAACCACTCCAGTATTCTTGCCTGGAGAATCCCATGGACGGAGAAGCCTGGTAGGCTACAGTCCATGAGGTTGCAAAGAGTCAGACATGACTGAGCAACTTCACTTTCACTTTCATGCATTTAATACAGTTTTCTCAGTTTCAATATCAGTCCTTCCAGTGAATATTCAGTGTTGATTTCCTTTAGGGTTGAATGCTTGAAAGAGAAGTTAGTTCTCTTTCATGCTGATAGAAATTGATCCTACTTTAAAAAAAAAAAAGCATAGGATCACTGTCTTTGAATTATTAATCACTATATCACTTCATTAGCATGAGAAGTTGACAAATACATAGCCATCTACACAGAACCTAGACAGTGTATTAAAAAGCAGAGACATCACTGCCAACAAAGGCCCGCCTAGTCAAAGCAATGGTTTTTCCAGTAGTCATGTATGGATGTGAGAGTTGGACCATAAAGAAGGCTGAATGCCGAGGAATTGTTGCTTTCAAGCTGTGGTGCTGCAGAAGATTCTTGAGAGTCCTTGGATCGCAAAGAGATCAAACCAGTCAACCCTAAATGAAATCAACCCTGAATATTCACTGGAAGGACTGATATTGAAACTGAGGCTCCAATACTTTAGACAGTTAATGTGAAGTGCCGACTCATTAGAAAAGACTGATGCTGGGAAAGATTGAAGGCAAAAGGAGAAGGTAGTGGCAGAGGATGAGACTGTTAGATAGTGTCACAGACACAACGGACATGAATTTGAGCAGACTCAAGGAGATAGTGGAGAGCAGGGAAGCCTGGTGTGCTGCAGTCCATGGGGTCACCAAGAGTCAGACGCAACTGAGCGACTGAAAAACACCACCACCAGCAAATGACTAGACAGGTTGAAAGAGACTTTTTGATAAAACATTAAACAAAAGAGTTCTTCCTATGTGATCACATTTAACCTGTCCCTACTCTCATTTTCTCCATCTTCACTCTTGCTAATGTTTCTCCCCTGGAAAATCCGACGGCAGTCACTTCTCAGTTCAGTTCAGTTCAGTCGCTCAGTCGTGTCCAACGCTTTTCGACTTCCCTGTCCATCACCAACTCCTGGAGTTCATTCAGACTCATGTCCATCGAGTCAGTGATGCCATCCAGCCATCTCATCCTTGGTCGTCCCCTTCTCCTCCTGCCCCCAATCCCTCCCAGCATCAGAGTCTTTTCCAATGAGTCAGCTCTTCACATGAGGTGGCCAAAGGNTGGGAGGGGGGAAATACCTTATTTGAAAAATAAACAGACCTGGAAAGTAGAATAAATCCCTTTATCAATAAATCTGCATATGTGAAAAATCCTTAAATGTAGAAACTACATTAAAAAACAACTGGACAAAGATAAAAAGCCATAAAATGATTTTGGTAAAGCATAGACTCGAGATTATCTTGTCTGATAGTATTATAGATAACATATGGATTATGTTATAGATTTCCCACATATAGGTTAAAACCTGACACAAATGCAGAATATGTTTAGAATCAGCGAGTCAACTGCTAGGCTGCTTGTTTATTCTTAGTCTTCTAAGAACAGATCGTTTGAGAAACTCTTGTCTTGCCTACACTTCCTTAAGTCAGTACTAAAGGAAATTTTATTTCGAATTTGGTTCTAATCATCACTTAGTTACTTTGAAGCAATGGGAAATTTTGAGGAGAGTGTCCATGTCATTTTCATTTCTAGTTATTAGGAAATAAACTAATGGTGGAGATTGTCACAGAAAATTCAGATATGATCAAGTTGGGATAGAATAATATGCCATGGGTTTTGACAAAAGATAAATCTGATTTTAAGCCTCCTGGGTTCAACTCTTTTCTATCTAAATGACCTTGGCCAAGTCAACACTTTTAATTTTTTTCTAATGAGTAGTTTACATATATCTAGAATACAGTTTTATTACTGTATGTTGCACTAGACCAGAAAATTTAACTTCAGAAATTCTGTATTTCTTATACCAATAATGTCACTGAGTTAGAAAATGACTGCAATAATTCAAAATCTGGCAATTAACTATGTCTGCATATGGGAAGAGGGAAAATGGTCATACTGGGCTAGTTACTAAGCAACCACTTTGTAGCGCCCCATCTCTCCAGGCTGGGGAGAGAATAAAGAAATAATGCTTTCCTATGAGGCCCTATTAATCCCCTTTAAAGGGGCACAGAACCAGTGCAAAGATGACAACTCATTTCTCTAACAACTTGTTGGTAAATGAGGCTTTGCACTTCTATGATTCTTCTTCCCATTTTCTGGTATTAAATTTTAACATTTCTTGGGACATAGGCCGCTTTGGGAATCATGAAATCTACAAAGAATGAATGAATGAATATATGAAAAGCCCAACAGATAGCTGTGCACATATTAGGGCCTTGATAGCCACTCATGGATCATACGGTAACACTAAACGCAGATGCATATTATTACTGATGTTTTTAATGTTCACCCAAAGTCTAAAATTATTTATGTATTAAAATATAAAGCATATATCAAAAGCCCAGGAAAATATAAATGTTTATTTAAAAAAAAGACACAAAATATTCCAAAAACTATTATGGGAAGGAATATTGCAATTGCCAAGACCTAATGGAGATATGGCGGTTATCCAGAACAGCATATTATTTTTGCCTGCTTCTGTTTGAGAGGTAAATTAAACCCGTAATTTCAGAAAAGATTGACTACAATTCCTAGGTGAGGGTCAACATGTATTTTATAACTGAAAAGAAAAAAAATATCTGCTTTAGAAGATCTATGGCTGTTTTTCTTGAATGTTAATCTACAGCTACCTCATCAGAATTACCCAGGGCACTTTTTGAAATATGGATTCTGGACTTTTTATCATATCTAGGAATCAGATTCTCTATGGTGATGTCTGTGACTGTTTGCTTTTTGATAAGCAATCTAGGTGATTCTTAGGTAGACTAAGAGTCTTAAAAGTCTTCATTAAGAATTTTTTGATATTTGCCCAAAGCTGCAAAGATATATGAGCTTCCCTTGTAGTCCAGTCCATAAAGAATCTGCCTGCAATACAGGAAACTGTTCGATTCCTGGGTCGAGAAGATCGCCTGGAGAAGGAAATGACAACCCACTCCAGTGTTCTTGCCTGGAGAATCCCATGGACAGAGGAACCTGGCAGAATACAATCCAGAGTGNTCATCAGAATTACCCAGGGCACTTTTTGAAATATGGATTCTGGACTTTTTATCATATCTAGGAATCAGATTCTCTATGGTGATGTCTGTGACTGTTTGCTTTTTGATAAGCAATCTAGGTGATTCTTAGGTAGACTAAGAGTCTTAAAAGTCTTCATTAAGAATTTTTTGATATTTGCCCAAAGCTGCAAAGATATATGAGCTTCCCTTGTAGTCCAGTCCATAAAGAATCTGCCTGCAATACAGGAAACTGTTCGATTCCTGGGTCGAGAAGATCGCCTGGAGAAGGAAATGACAACCCACTCCAGTGTTCTTGCCTGGAGAATCCCATGGACAGAGGAACCTGGCAGAATACAATCCAGAGTGTCACAAAGAGTCAGACATGACTGAGTGACTAAGCACACACACACACACACACACACACACACACACACACACAGCTACAATCCTACAATGATGTGAAATTTCACTTTGTTAAATGAAACGTATTTCCAACCTGACTGCCCTGTTTTTTGGTACAGAGACTTTTTATAGTTTTGACTGTATTGTCTACAGGAAGTTGAAAGTGCTATAACCCAAAGGGGAGTAAAACTACGCCTATCTGTGATGGTCATCTTGTTCAGTTAATAAGAAATATTACCAATAATATCATCTTGGAAAGTGACGTGAAATGTGGTGATCATATGCACATTGAGAGTTGAGCAGTAGAATCTCCAGAGATTATTTTCTGAGAAAAGCATAATACCCAAAGCTGAGTATTATTCAAACCTAATTTTTTTCATAACCATAAGTACTGTGTAAGTCCAACAGAGCTTGAGATGCATCTTTCATTAAATCCTGATTATGAAATGTATAAATTAATGGCATAAAGCACAATACACTTTTTCCCTTCTATATCACTTCAACGTTGCAGGTTTGCATTCTTTTACTTTCTTCCCAGAGATGGAATAACATGTGGAGGGGAGGTTTGAGAAAATAGAGCAATACAATGAAGCTACCAACTGTCCCAGAAAGGAACGTTTTTATGGTACAGGAGTCCATCAGGGATCCAACAGAGACAAGTCAACTAATTACAAGAAGCTAAACTGTCCCCTGCCCCTAAGGGTGACATTTGGTATTGACCTGCTTAAAAGATATACCCCAAACACGTTCATTACCACAGAGGTCAGTGCTTTCTCTGTACTGAAACAATCCTGAGATCTGTTGGCACTGACCTCTCTTATCATGTATGGGAGCATCAGCGCCTCGGAGAACGGGTCCATCACACTGTGCAATGCAAACATGCTGAAGCTGTATAACATTTGTGTCAGAACTTTCGCATCCTTCTAAATCATTTCCCAGCTCTTGCTGGGGCAATGAAAAAGAAATTGCTGGCATATAAATGTAAATCATTGCATGTCCTCTGGAATAGAATAATAATCAAGTTGATTTACCAGCTATGCACAGTTCCCTGAGAAAGTTTGAGCGTGAGGAATGGTTTTAATGGGGTGGACGGGTTGGCTTTTATGGAACCATGCACATATAATTCAAATCATAAGCAATCAGCGTTGTCTATCACCACCTTCTGGATAGAAATTTCCATCAATCTCTGCAAGTAGACTGGAGCGAAAAGGGGTAGAGAATGAATTCCCCACCCCATGTTAGTATGATGTCTAATATCGTCATGTCCCTAAATAAATGGTGGCCTAAATAAAAGTATGTGATCTACGGCAGCAGAGCAGATATCAGATACCAGCAGTGGTGTGCTCACTTCTTCTGTTCTATTTGTGGGAGTGGGGCAAGGGATAACGATGAGAAAAGCTCATTTTCTTGAGAAATGATGGTGTGAGGCTCAGATGGAAAGAAACTCATCTCTAAAGGTGAACAATTTCTCCATAATTTGGGGGCTCGTGCAAATCTAAATGTTTCTCATTCCTTTTGCTTCTCTTCCTTACACCCTCCTCCCTTTCCTAATTCTTCCTCTTCCTTTTCTCCTTTCCCTTCTTCTGAATGTCTCCAGGACTGTGCTTTGTGTTCAACTCAGTCTAATGAGGAACAGGTAAATAATTCAGGAACGTGAAACACTGGCCCACCTTCCGTGTTAGGACGGTTCTGTCGATAGCACAGTGACAGATGTGGTCATTTCGGAAAGCACTCATCTGAACACTAATTCCACCAACTAGGTAACAAGGGAATTGCAAAATCCTGAATATCCTAGAAATTGTAAGTTTAGGCTCGTCATTTGACAAGCAACATTGGAATGACAGATGCAAACATGAAGTTTATCCACAGTTTCCGAAAAGCTGGTGGAAATTCTAATTGATTTCTTTTCCGGAGGAGAGAAAAAGGGGGGTATCACTTTTATAGGCCAATGAATAAAATTATTTTATGGATGAAAAAGCAATCTGACAGTCAGTCTTATAAACAGGATGCAATGTTTACAACTACGCCCAGAAATCTATTTTTTATACTCCCCTCCTAGAAATTGTATATGTATGTTTGTTTATATATAATAAATATATTAATTTATTTATAGAAATTGTATTTTATATATATATATATATATTTACTTATTTATTTCCTAAAATTCAGTCATCAGCTTAACAAAGTAGTAAAAATAGTTTGTAGGCTTTACAGTTCTTTGAAGGAACTATAGACCTGAAGGAACCCTTAGACCTGTGACTAATTTACCCCCAAACTCAAATGTCTCACTTAAATGTATCATCTTTAGCAGGTTAGGTGAATTCACTTTTTTAAAAACCTTTTCTCCTAAGTATATCCTCTGGAATTTTTAGTAATGCTCATGGATTTTATCTATCTATCTACATATATACATACACATATATAAATCTATCCATGTATATATAAACATGTTTTCATTACCTTTATGATTATTACTATTATTATACATTCTTAAATGCAATTCCATTATTATACTTGAGAAGCATTTGTTAGACTTAGTGAACACTTAGCATTTCTGTTGTTTGCCTGCACAGATTCAAGCATACGGTAGCATTGTCCATTAACATTTACTTCTGCTTAATTAGAGTCTGTATAACTAGATGAAGCGGCATACTTCCTGAATGGGCAATCAGTTAAACTTTTTGGAGAGTAGATATTTACTATTTCTGATCATGGCCTTAAAAATATCTGCTGAAGTGTTTTCTTAGAGTATTTCCCTTAGGATAGCTTCTATGGTATGTGGCAAATACTATAATAGCTCCACTTTCCACAGTTTATCATGAGGAAAAATTCAGAAACATTAAAATCGTCTATGAAAAAGGCATTCACGGCAGGGTCATTTTCAATAACGGAAATCTTAAAACTGTCTAAATACTCAACAACAGAGGGAAATAATTATGACATCCTATTCAATAACTACACAACCTCTAACAGAGTTTCACAATACTAATTTTGAGAATGAGAGAGTAACTGGGAAAAGAGAGCCGGTGGTATAACTGTTGGAAATAAGAGCAACAAGTAGAAGTGTATTTTTGCTGCATCACACATGCTTGTAGTCACGGAGTGCAGGAACGGCAAGGAAGGTGGCAGATTCCGTGAGTGTGCTCAGTGGCTGCAGTCGTGTCCGACTCTGCGACGTTATGGACTGTGGCCCGCCAGGCTCCTCTGTCCATGGGATTCTCCAGGCCAGGATCCTGGAGTGGGTGGCCATGTCCTCCTCCAGGGGATCTTCCCCATCCAGGGACCAAACCAGCATCTCCTGCATCTCCTACATTGCAGGTGGGTTCCTTACCACTGAGTGGTCTGCACAGTTTTTAACTCCACAATTTTAAATCATATATAACTACATGTATAATTATATGTTACGTGCATGTATATGTGCATACGTATGTATAATGGGGCTTCCCAGGTGGCTCAGTGGTACAGATTCTGCCTGCTTATGCGGGACATGCAGGAGATTTGAGTTTGGTGCCTAGGTCAGGAAGATCCCCTAGAGTAGGAAATGGCAACTCACTCCAGTGTTCTTGCCCGAAAAATCCCGTGGACAGAGGAGCTTGGTGGACTACAGTCCATGGGGTTGCAAAGAGTGGAACATGAGTAAGCACACAGCGCTCGCTCACATACACACACACATATAATACATGTAATAAAAACTATTATTTGTATGTTACATGTTATAATACACATAAACAGTGTATTATATAATTTATTGGAGTATAATAAAACTATTTGGCTTTTATTCGTATGTACATATAGAACTATTTCCGAATATTAGGACATTACTTTTTGCAGTATGGTATAGCACCATTATGGCACCCTTATGGCAGAAAGTGAAGAAGAACCGAAGAGCCTCCTGATGAAAGTGAAAGAGGAGGGTGAAAAAGTTGGCTTAAAACTCAACCTTCAGAAAACTAAAGACCAGGCCATCTGGTCCCATCACTTATGGCAAATAGACGGGGAAACAGTGGAAACAGTGGCAGACTTTATCTTTTGGGAGCTCCAAATTCACTGCAGATGGTGACTGCAGCCATAAAATTAAAAGACTCTTGCTCCTTGGAAGAAAAGTCATGATCAATCTAGACAGCATATTAAAAAGCAGAGACATTAATTTGCCAACAAGGGTCCATCTAGTCAGAGCTATGGCTTTTCCAGTAGTTGTGTATGAATGTGAGAGTTGGACTATAAAGAAAGCTGAGTGCCAAAGAACTGATCCTTTTGAACTGTGGTGCTGCAGAAGACTCTTGAGGGTCCCTTGGACTGCAAGGAGCTCCAACCAGTCCATTCTGAAGGAGATCAGCCCTGGAAGTTCATTGATAGAACTGATGCTGAAACTGAAAGTCCAGTACTTTGGCCACCTGATGCAAAGAGCTGACTCACTGGAAAAGACTCTGATGCTGGGAAAGATTGAAGGTGGGAGGAGAAGGGGATGACAGGGGATGAGATGGTTGGATGGCATCACTGACTTGATGGACATGAGTTTGAGCAAACTCTGGGAGATGGTGAGGGACACCATCAGCCTGGCATGCTGCAGTCCCTGGGGTTACAAAGAGCTGGTCACAACTGAGTGACTGAACTGAACTGATACCACCGTTACGGCATTTCTTTAGCGTACTTCAGAGGCCATTATCTTCCTGAGCTTGTAGTCTTTTCTTCAAATGCAGTTTTAATAGAAGAAGTTGCACTTTCTTTTCTTTCTCAGCTCTGCCCTCTATGCTTAGCAGCGGATTCCTTCTGTTTTGGGAGTTCCAAAGTATCACTTCTTCACCTCCTTGCCCCCCTCTATCCACAGTGGTGTCAGTGTTCCTGGCAAAAGAAAGATAATCTCCATCAACCAGTGCTTCGCACTGACATTAGCATCCTCGTTGCTATATAATAAACTGCCGCACGCTGAGGGGCTTCGAACACACATCTTTAGCACCTCACAGCTTCCCAAGGTCTGGAGTCTGGGCCTGGGTTAAATGGCCTTCAGTTCAGGGTCTCTTTGGGTTGAAATCGGTGCAGCAGGGCCACCCCACCCTCTCATCTGAGGTTCAGTGTCCTCTTTTGAGCCTACTCAGATTGCTGGAAGATTTGAGATTTGCAGTTGTTAGACTAAAGCTACCTTTCTTGTCAGGCCTTGCCCTGAAGCTGTTTTTAGCTCCTACAATTACCGCCCCCTTGTAGCTTCCCTTGTAGTTCAGTCGGTAAAGAATCTGCCCACAGTACAAGAGACCCAGGTTTGACCCCTGGGTTGGGAAGATCCCCTGGAAAAAAGGAAATGGCAACCCACTCCAGTATCCTTGCCTGGAAAATCTCATGGACAGAGGTGCTTGTTGGGCTGCAGTCCATGGGGTCGCAAAGAGTCAGGCACAACTGAGCAACTAACACTTATTACCGCCCCATATCCTGGCTGCCACCCCATGGCCCTCAGTTCAAGACCAGCAGGAGGAGTTCTTCGTCCTCCTCACTGAGTCTTATATGACATAATGCCATGAGAGTGACTATCCCACCATCTTGCTCATAGAAAGCGAAAGTGAAGTCATTTAGTTGTGTCCTATTTTTTGTGACCCCATGGGCTGTAGCCTACCAGGCTTCTCCCTCCATGGGATTTTCCAGGCAAGAGTACTGGAGTGGGTTGCCATTTCCTTCTCCAGGGATCTTCCCAACTCAGGGATCAAACCCAGATCTCGAACCCAGGTCTCTCACATTGCAGGCAGATGCTTTACCTTCCACCTTGCTCATTGCTGAAGGGGAGGGGATTCATGGGGGCAAGTCCACCAGCAGGTGGGAATCTGGGGCTTTGGTGGGAATCTGGGGTTTTCTCAGGATTCTGCTTATCACAATACTCCTACCTAGGCTGGAGACCAAGCAAAGACATTAAGAACTTCTCTTTCCAAGAGAAAGAAACAAACTATCACATAAGATCTGAAATTTATAAATCAGAAAATTAAATAGTCTTTTGGGTTCCACAGAGCAAAAAGGAACAGAAGTGTAGAATAGTTTTAATGAGAAAGTGCAACATCTTTCTGTGATTTGTGGGGGGATAGCAAGAAGAGATAAGAAAGCCTTCTTCAGTGATCAATGCAAAGAAATAGAGGAAAAGAACAGAATGGGAAAGACTAGAGATCTCTTCAAGAAAATTAGAAATATCAAGGGAGCATTATATGCAGNCTGATGCTAAAGCTGAAACTCCAGTACTTTGGCCACCTCATGCGAAGAGTTGACTCATTGGAAAAAGACTCTGATGCTGGGAAGGATTGGGGGCAGGAGGAGAAGGGGAAGACAGAGGATAAAGTGGCTGGATGGCATCGGTGACTCGATGGGAGTGAGTCTGAGTGAACTCCGGGAGTTGGAGATGGACAGGGAGGCCTGGCCTGCTGTGATTCATGGGGTCACAAAGAATTGGACACGACTGATCGACTGAACTGAACTGAACTGAACTGTTCCCCTAGTGGAAAAGTAATCATGGCAGATTCACTTTTACAAAGAATTTTCTTGTTTTAATTAAAGTAGATTTGATTTACAATGTTGGTTATTTTCAGGTGTACAGCAAAGTGATTCAATTATATAGATTATATGTGTATAAGATATATACATATATTTTTTTATATTCTTTTCTATTAAGGTTTATTATAGGATATTGACTATAGTTCCTATGATATACAACAGGACCTTGTTTTTCATCCATTCTATTTAACAGTTTGAGTCTGCTAACCTCAAATTCCCAGTCCATCCCTACCATTAATCCCCACCTTGACACTCACAAATTGTTCTCTTGTCTTTGTGTCTGTTTCATAGATAAATTCACTTGTGTTGTATTTTAGACCGCACATATNGTTTATTATAGGATATTGACTATAGTTCCTATGATATACAACAGGACCTTGTTTTTCATCCATTCTATTTAACAGTTTGAGTCTGCTAACCTCAAATTCCCAGTCCATCCCTACCATTAATCCCCACCTTGACACTCACAAATTGTTCTCTTGTCTTTGTGTCTGTTTCATAGATAAATTCACTTGTGTTGTATTTTAGACCGCACATATAAGTGATACCATATGATATTAGTCCTTCGCTGTCTGACTTACTTCACTTCTTGTGATAATCTCAGTTCAGTTCAGTTCAGTCGCTCAGTCGTGTCCGACTCTTTGCGACCCCATGAATCGCAGCACTCCAGGCCTCCCTGTCCATCACCAACTCCCAGAGTTCACTCAAACTCACGCCCATCAAGTCGGTGATGCCATCCAGCCATCTCATCCTTTGTCGTCCCCTTCTCCTCCTGCCCCCAATCCCTCCCAGCATCAGAGTCTTTCCAATGAGTCAACTCTTCGCATGAGGTGGCCAAAGTACTGGAGCTTCAGCTTTAGCATCCTTCCTTCCAAAGAACACCCAGGACTGATCTCCTTTAGAATGGACTGGTTGGAACTCCTTGCAGTCCAAGGAACTCTCAAGAGTCTTCTCCAACTCAAGGCCCACCCAAGTAACTGCAAATGCATCATTTCATTCTTTTTACGGCTCAGTAATATTCCACTTTATATACGCAACATCTTTATCCAAAGAATACTTTTTTATTAAAGACGTTAGATAGCTACGAGGATGATGTCTTATAAAAGACGAATGGTTCTTCTCCAGCTTCAGTACCTGACGCTGTGACCTGCTTGCCTTTTCTTAAGGGTGAGTGTTTCAAATCAAGTTTATCTCCAGTTATATTTTGTATCTGAAAAATGCAGCAGGTGTAACAGCCACATAGAAGTGCAATGTGCTTCCCTTCAGGTCTACTGTAGACACGGCATTTGCTCACATTTCTGTGCTAGCCCATTGCTCTTGATCCACACCAGATTAATCAGCCCCATGGGTTCAGCCATGAACAGGTAGTTATCTTTCTTCCATTGTGCAGGTGAAGTCAGGGAAACTGATATGTTAACTGCACTTCCTGAGGCTTCATGACTAATCAGTGATGTAACTGGGGCTATAATTCAGCCTATAACCCTTTGCTGTGGTTTGTCCACAGTCCCCATAAAGAAGATGTTGAGCACTGGACTATAAGTTTGAGTTATCAAAGGAATCTGAAAAAAAAAAAAAAAAGTCAAAGGAACAATATGAACTTCTCACTTAATTTCCCCAGTAGTGTTTCTTTGAAGTTAAACAGGTCACACCATCAACTTGTTCTCAATAAATTTACTAAGTCTTTAGACACAAACAGGCTTCCTTTGTGGCTCAGATGGTAAAGAACCCATGTGCAGTGCAGGAGGCCTGGATTCAATCCCTGGATTGCGAAGATGCCCTGGAGAAGAGAATGGCTACCCAATCCAGTTTTCTGGCCTGGAGAATTCCATGGACAGAGAAACCAGGTGGACTGCAGTCCATGAGGTTGCAAAGAGTCAGACATGACTGAGACGTTCACTGACACAAACACAGACGCGTAAAGGCTTAATGCTCCTAGCTATCAAGTTTACTGTTTTAATTTCCATTTAGGAACATGATTTTGCAGATTCATTCTAGAATCAACTATAAACAGCTTTTCCAGGCTGACCTCTTCTAGAGACAGAGAATTCACATCTGTACCCTCCAAGCAGTGCAACTATCATTTAGGATAATTCCTTACTTTTCTGTGACTTGTTAACAGCACCCTACACACTGAAACACGGGAAGTTTCAAACCCTTTCAGCTCATCTCTCTGCTAATGAAAATTTTAACAGACTCCACTAGACCACCTAACACTGAATAAATACTTTTGGAAGTTTTCATTTATTCAATTATTTTTGCTTCACTGCATGACGTTTTCCTTGTTTGGCAAGTATTTATACTTTCCAAATTCAAATTAAAGCGGAATTCCATTGGATAAAAGGGAAGTAAGCATTTCCTCTCAGGAGTTAACCCACGCTTTCTCAAAATGTTTTTTCTGCCGTATAAGCGGTGTTCATCTTTTTCTTACCACTGTTCTTTTTATGTTGTTGATTTTAGATGGTAGGGTAGCTGTGCTTTTAGTTTTTTCATTATTTCTTCTTGCCCTTCCTGCTAGTGAGTTCTTTCAAAACGTCTCTAGAGAAATGTCTACTATCTTGGCATATAGAGGTAGATCTGGGTGTATAATTATTTTCAACCATGGTTAAATAACAACACCAAGTCAAATTGTTATATAAATTAAAGCCATTATGAAATATTGTGTTAAGAGAGGTTCTGGGAATGTAGATTAAAAATAAAATGTTCAGCCCATATATGCCCAATTAATGGCTTAGGCTGCAGCCTCATTAAGCATCAGAGGAGAGCTGGGTCCTTAGCTCGCAAACTTAGGTGAGCATTTCCACTGTGCTGAGATTGTGCTGAAGGACCAACTTCTCCATCTCTGGCCCCCCGGAGAGTTACGTTCAATAAGTCTGAAAGCTTCATGATCCTTGTAAATTCTGAACATCACTGGGCAGGATGAATTTTTTCATCTGTGACGACATCTATGAAGATTTTTATTTCAAATGTTTTCCTTTTTGAGATATATTTTATGGAGAATGGAGAAACTAGCAGAGATTTACCATTATTTTCTATAAACAAAAGAATCACCATTACTGTGCAAACCCTAATTAGAGATACTATCTATTCAATGTCAGTGACATTCCTCAAGAGAAAATAGAAATTCTGCAAACTCTGACTACAAATGGCACTTATGCAAGTATGTTTTTAGCCTATCATCTGTGTATCTAATCTATTTGCTTAAAATTTGATTCGGGTAACCTTTCCAATAATGCTTATTTTTAAAAAGGACATGTAAGCCCATTTATATAAGTATTTATATTTCTTTGATTTATTGATATCCTGAAATCATAAAAATACCATCAGCAATCCATCAACATGGATTTCTTACTCTCAACACTATCCAACTTACAGGAGTTCCTTTTAGTTATAAAGAGTGTGAGTTTGATGACCTCACCCAGAGTAATCATTTCATCCTATTAACAAGCAGTTTCAAAAAGAAACGCACTCAGCACACACACACGCATATAATAGCAGAAATTCTCTCAGCCTCCTAAGCAGACTAGTCTTTACAATGGTGTGATGCTTGTCTCTTGTGGGTGATACAGCTTTGGAGGTGAATCTCCTTAGATATGAAAACAAGGAAATGGGTAAGAAGTATTTCAGAGGGTATCTTATCTATTCCATGCTAGGGCTTTACACTAAGTATGTATGGAGTAATTATAATTTCTGATCAGGGTTTTATTAATAGGCATTGCTCAGATATACATAATTGACTGAAAGTCTGACCTTGTTCACACTAGTGAACTTGTTCTCCAGAGAAGAAAACTGATAACAGGCTTCTTTGTCATCAAAGGGTGAAGAAATGTGACAATCTGGAAACTGGTTTTAGGGCCCCATCTGCTAAACCAGAGAGAAATCAAGATTTTACAGTTCTATAAATATTTTAGTGTATCCCATCATTTATGAACTGTGGCAGCTATCATAAAACGTCTCTGACTTTTGTTACAACTGCATATAAGGCCAGAAAATTGCATCTCGTGGTAAACCATAAAAACCTAAGTAAAAGCACCATTCCTTTCAGTATATTCTAAAAATATACAACCTCCCTGTCAGTACATGGCAGAGTAGTTACCACCCCAGGATGCCTGTTTCTTTCTCATTTTTTTATCTGATCTTACCCTGGTCTTTTCAAGCCCTTTTGTATTTCAGTATCTTTTTATGTTTCATAAATAATAGCCATCGCCACGTAACAGCTGAAATAGATTTTAGTTTGTCGCAATATACTATAAGCAAGAGCCACTGGATCAAGATAATTCTACCGTCCTGTAAGCTTTCATTCTTGATCCAGTGTCTAATTGCTCAAGCTGCCATTCTCCTTTTGTCTCCACTGAGTTTCTTGAGGTGGCGATCAGAAGAGCTGAATTAAGAAACAGTCAGCAGCTTTATAAGAGGCAGCTACAGAAAAAAACACAAGTGAGACCAACTTGGCAGTGAGATTCAAATAGTGATTTGTGCTTTGCTCCATCCCTCTTTCCTACACACTCTTGTTCTCTGAGTTTTAAAAATGTTTTATGATACACTCATCATATTTTATCTCTTGAATATGTTTTGATTCTTCTGACGGCCCCTCAAATATGTCACTTCTCTGAGGATCGTGTGACATTCCAAGGAGGACAGACTGTACAAATTGGCATCATTTGATCAGAGAGCTGAGTGTTCCTCTTCTTCTTGGACTATAATTTGCTAGCCTCACTAACGTCAGTAAGGTAGTAGACGCTAGAGTTTGCAGTCATTTGTGGGAATCTGAGAGCCCTCACTGTATTCTGACATACATCTGACTCTATATGGATTATATCTGGGGTGGCTGGGTAATAATATTACTTTTTGTTCTTTATTTCTTCCACACAAGTGAACGTGTGATTCTCAATGTCCAAGCCGGCCTGAACATTTATCATATAAGTCAAATCATTCCCGGCTTATATTTTAATGTTATTTCCACCCCCTTAAAATCCATCTTTCCACTCTAGCTTTCCTCCCTATAAATAAGCCATTTTCATTTGCAGTGAACAATGCCAGGCTCATACTTGGGATGGAGATGTGAGTTTGAGACAATGTGAGGGTGATTTATGGACCATGAATATAGTTTGGGCACGCCAAGATCCGTGATGGACTGCCCTGTGTGACTGTGTTCTCAGACATAAGTGGTGAAAATTAGGTCATATCCTGGACCTTTCTCCCCTACTGTATAGATCCCACTTCTGACCTTGGAAAAAACGTTCAGCCACAGGCAATCTGAGCAAAGGAAGACTGGACAGAATTCCAGGAAAACTCTGGAGGGGTCTGCAGGGCCTCAGTAGGAAGATTAGTGCCTTGCTGGTGAGGTTTGAGAGACCCCGTTGCCTAGTACTGGAGCTCCTTTCTGGTACTACAGGACTTCACCCAATAATAACAAGCACAAGATGTCATATACCTGAGTCTTTAATGGCAGTGACAAGGGGAGGCAATGACATTGTGACCGAGAAGATGGTTTTTTGAAACACTTAACCTAGAGCTTTCAGGATGCACTGACTTGTACTATGACATGCCATAGAATAAAATGCAAAACTAAGAGAAAAATCAGGGCTGAAAACCATAGCGCGAGACGGGCTTATCCTGACTGTAAAGTTAACACACTCATGACAGTCTTGCAAAACAGCCCTGAAAGCTTTGCCACTTGCTATACAAGGTGAGTTGATTTAATATCTCACATCCTCAGTTTCCTCTTCTGTGAAATGGGCTTCCTGGAGCTCCCAGGATAGTATACTGACATGACCATTGTTAAATATTTTGAACAACATCCCTGTCTACTCATAGTTATTATGAGAATCAAAGTGTATAAGATGACCCACCTCAGGGCCTGAAGCAAGAGATTACTGAGTAACTGAGCTCTTGTTAATATCACTGTATCTGTGTGTCTGATACATGGTGATGCTCAGCAGATTTTGGCTGAATTGAATTAAGTTGGACAGAGACGTATGGAAGTGATATGTAGGGATACATTTCTACTCGTTAAAAATAGTCTTGGATGGGGGTGTTTCCACTTACACTAAAATAGGAAGGAGTGACTTGAAGGATTATCTAGTAATGCAAGTGGTCCTAAGCACTGTGCAATGTTTACTTTATTAAATTATCATTAAAATGTTGTAAGTTAGGTATTTTTCCACTTCAATGATAAGGACATTACATTTCAGAGAGAGAGAGTGACTTCCTTATGGTTACACAACCAAATGGCAAAGCCAGGATTTGAAGTGAGTTTATCTGGCTCAAAACCAGAAGACAAAGAGGAAAGACAATAGCAGACGGAAGATACTGAAAAGCTCCTGAGTCAGCATTCTGTCAGGATAGAAAAACAATATTAAAATGCTGAGTAATTGAAACAGTGTTGTTGTTTAGTTGCTAAGTTACGCCAGATCCTTTTGTGATCCCATGGACTGTAGCCCACGAGTCTCCACTGTCCATGGGATTTCCCAGGCAAGCATACTGGACTGGGTTTGCCATTTCCTTCTCCAGGGGATCTTCCCAATCTGGGGAACCAACTCACATCTACTGTGTTGGCAGGTGGATTCTTTACTGTCTAAGCCACCAGGGAAGCCCAATTAAAACAATAATTTTAAGCCCAATTAAAACAAAATATTAACACATGTTAATATTTTACCTAAAAGTTCCTAAAAGATCTCTCAAAGTGTTATGACTTGTGAATCCTACAGAAAGCTCTGTCACCTTGAAAAAATCTTCTATCATTAGAGATCGGCGATTAATGAGTGCTCTGAATTTGAGTTCTTCCTCTCGACACCAAGTCCTGCTGGGCTGGGGCATATAGTGGTTGGGGCTGGGGCATATGGTGGTGGTGCCGGTGCAAGATTCCCCTGCGTTCCGGGGAGAGCGTTCTTACCTGCTCTCACTCAAATGAGCAGAAGGACCTTGCTGGAGTAGCCCATCAGTGCCTTCTTTAATTTGTCACAGAGGAACTGAACGTTATGTAAGACCTTATTTATTGTTGGTGTGTTGTTGCTGTTGCTGTTGTTTCACTAGAATTAAGACCAGTGAGAAGACTTTATAAGGAAGTAGATTTAAGTCCTATAAAGTAAAGAATGTTTCCAATCATTAGAGCAGTTGTTGAGTGTCATCTGCTCTAGAAGAGATTTTAATAGTTAGCAGAAAATTCAACAGATGATGTCTAGGCTGCCTTTTGACCGGAAATGCTGTGATTCTATTCGAGAAGCTATCTTGAAAGCAGATGTTTTTTTTTTTATTTGATAATCTTTCATTGTTTAATTGATAATCACATTTTTTACAGAGAATAGGAAGTCTTTCTCTGTGGCAGCATGGGAACTATTAGTTGCAATTATATGGAATCTAGTTCCCTGAACAAGGATCGAACCCAGACCCCCTATATTGGGAGCATGGAGTCTTAGTCACTGGACCACCAGGGAAGTCCTGAAAATGAAGTCTTTTTAAAGAAATACTTTTAAAGTAAAATGGAGAAGCCTGGTCACAGATAAATTTGTTTAATCCTGTAATCTGGACTCACTGAGCACATTGTGTGTTTCAATCAAGGCAAACGTGGTTCCAGCCTCGTGAACCGCACAGAACAGTGGGATCTCATTGTTGACAATGGTCCTGGTAGACTCTAACTGTATATGCAAATAAGTGTCTGAAAATTTTGAAACTTTAGCATTGCGGGCCTGCCAGGGAGGGCTGAAATTTCCATCAAAGAAGACTCTGACATTTCTCTGAGGTCCCTTCATACCCTGTGCCTTTTGTCATCATTCTTGGTTGGATGCAGTTGTCCAGTCTGAGTGCTGACAAGACTGCTCTTAAGGGCTCCAAGCTCCATGCCCAAGCTGCCCACGTATATCCAAAAGTACAAGCCCACCTTTCTTCTGTCAGTTATGCATTTACAATGGCCCTGATAGAGCAACTGTGGACTGTGGGAGTTCATTTCCTAAGCAGGAAGTGAGCCCAGGAGGAAGCACAACAAAGCCGATGCGTGTCTGTCGTGGTAACAAAATCCACGTCTGGGTTTAATCAGAGGGCAGTGGTGAGTCATGATGTGGAGAGCGGGGGCTTCACGGCACTAATCAGCAGCAGAAGCCCACATCCAAATGCAGCGTCCACGCTTGACTTCCTGCTCTCCATTGTTCCAGACAGACATCCTTAGAGCAGAAGGTGCAGCCGAGACAGTCGATGCTTTAAGGTCTTGTTTTCACGTTTCACAGCTTTCACAGGAGTGCATGCCTCCAAGCCACAGAGACAGGCCAGCACAATAGTATTTATCCCGAGAGCAATGACCTTGTTGATCTGGATTCACAGTGTCGATGCTTGTCTGCAGCCTCCTGTTCCCGCAGCTCTGTGATTGGCCCTATGGGAGACGCTGCAGCTCCCTCTTGCCCGCGCCGGCATCTTGCCTGGCTAACAGGGTGTCCCTCCCTCGTGTGAGTTATCTCTCTCCCCAAGATCTCAAGGGGACTCCAAAGCAACTTCGCCCAGGGCTTTGTGTTTTGAAAGTCTGCCCCTAGAAAACGTTATCTTTCTGCAGCACATGGGCCTCTGCAGGAAGTGTTCTTCTGAGGAAAGCAAGTCATTCTTATTCATCACTGAGTGCTGCCTCACATGTAGACTCGGAAGTGCGTTGCAGGCAAATTACTGTACATGGAGTTACAGAAGGAGGGTTACAGCTCACATTCTGAGGCTGCAAGCAGGAGGCTTCATCTAGTGTTACTGCTCTTTTAGAAAAAGAACATAAGTGGAACAGAGGCTAGAAAAATCTCCATGGTAATTTCTAGGCCATTTTCCTATTCCATGAACTATATCTGTGATCAACATCAGTTTACACTCAGCAAGTACAAATTGATACTCTGTATACTCAGCAACTCAGCAAGTTGGAGAAGACTCATGAGATTCCCTTGGACTGTGAGATCAAACCCGCCAATCCTAAAGGAAATCAGTCCTGAATATGCATTGGAAGGACTGATGCTAAAGCTAAAGCTCCCTCCAATACTTTGGCCACCTGATGCAAAAAACTGACTCATTGAAAAAGACCCTGATGCCGGGCAAGGTTGAAGGCAGGAGGAGAAGGGGATGACAGAGGATGATACGGTTGGATGGCATCACCTACTCGATGGACGTGAGCTTGAGCAAGCTCCAGGAGGTGGTGATGGACAGGGAAGCCAGGTGTGCTACAGTCCATGGAGTCACAAAGAGTTGGACACGACTGAGCAAGTGGACTGACTGATACTCAGCAAGTTTTGGTACTTGGAATAATATTATTTTTGCAAATAGCAAAAAATATTATTATTACCAACAGTAATAGGTTGTCATGTCCTTACTCAAAATGAAGATTTCGTGCCACTTTTGAATTCTGCCATGAATTTTAAATTATTTATTTCGTTATTTCATTTGGGATTTGAAATATGAGTTATTAGAGCTTTAAAATCTATTTAAATGTAGATATATCTGACTTTTTCCTTTATTTTCCATGCCCATTTATACTTGAGTGGCTTTCTAGAATTAGAAAAAAATATCATTGGTGTCTTAAATTGATGATTTTATTTTGCATTTCCTAATGTATAAAAATTAATACATAGCAAATTAATAAACATTTAGTCAAAAGGGTCTATAATTCTCTACCCCCAGTATAACAGGATGGACTGAAGAAGGCCTTTCTTCACTCTGAGACAAAATGCATTCCCTCACCATTAACAGAAAGAATTTATACAACAAATCTAAAAGTTAACTCTAGGTCAAATTCACATGTGAGGAGAGTTCACCCTTGAAATGAATGACTGGTGACCTGGTGACGAGTCACTTAGTGATCTTCAGCACGCAGTTTTTGTCCATAATTTAGGGCAGAAGTTCCATTCTTCTTAGGGGACATTCATTTCTGGAAGAAGAATGTCTTGTCAATGCAAGTCCTGAGGAGGAGTCACTACAGACTTTTTGTAAAATATTGTCCTTCTTGTATAACAAAAGGGATCATCCTACGGATGGAGAAAGTTATTCTGAACAGGTGTGTCTCCTGGACGTTTGAAAGACAGCAGCTTTTCCACTCACTGCACGTTTCATAAGCTCCTCAACACAGAGATGTTGCCAGAACTGCTTGCTTTTCCTTTGTTATATTGTTTCTTGTTGGGCTCAACTTGTTGACTTGAGCAGAGCAACCTGATCTCGTAATTGCATCCAGAGGAAATACTCCTGTGACCCCCTAGGCTGCCAGGAGTTTACAGCATCCAGTTTTCACTCCTCTAGGAGGACCACCTTACTTCAAAGAGAAATGGAGAATGTTTTACTTTAGCTACAGTCTCAAAACAAGACTTGGCGAAAAGCAACAGAAAGGAGAGCTAGTGAGGGAATATGCAAAATTCCCATTGCCCGTTCCCTTCTGTTCTCAACTTTCAGGGCCTTTTCTTACCGCAGACTTAAGCAGCACAGTGGGAAATAGTACTGCTCTCCCGTGAAACTGTAAGAATAGTTTTAGGTTAAGGAATTGATTTTGCCATGGCAGAAAAACAAACAGACACAGAAAAGTTTTGCATCCTGGAAACTTCTGTTCTTGCCCATCATGCTGTCAGTGGTCCTTCATGCCCTTGGTGACGTCCCAGGGAGCAATCTCGGGGTGGCCGTGAGCATCATTAACCTAATGACTTGGGTGCTTTGCCCTGGGCCACAATTTGCATTCTTAGTTTCTCGGGAGATAATGTGGTTTAGCCAGGACTTAATTTCTTTAGAGGCTTGAGCCCAAGGACCTCCACAATAACTTCCATGTCCACAGCACTACGTTTTCAGTAGAAAAACATCCAGAAATAACCAATAGACATGCTATACTTGACTACTAAAATTTTAGACTGAGCGCCACTGCCAATTTTATTCCACAACCGCTCCTTCCAATAGGTATTTCTACACTTGATAATTAGAGTTGTCATTGAAATGTAGGATAAATAAATACAATGGCACCCCACTCCAGTGCTCTTGCCTGGAAAATCCCAGAGCCTGGTAGGCTACAGTCCATGGGGTTGCTAAGAGTCGGACACAACTGAGCGGCTTCACTTTCACTTTTCACTTTCATGCATTGGAGAAGGAAATGGCAACCCACTCCTGTGTTCTTGCCTGGAGAATCCCAGGGACGGGGGAGCCTGGTGGGGGGTTGCACAGAGTCAGACACGACTGAAGTGACTTAGCAGCAGCAGCAGCAGCAGCAGTTCCCTGGTAACTCAGCGGTAAAGAGTCTGCCTGCAATGAAGGAGACACAGGAAACTCGGGTTCGATCCCTGAGTCAAGAAGATCCCCTGGAGAAGGAAATGGCAAGCCACTCCAGGATTCTTACTGGGAAAATCCCATGCAGAGGAGTCCCGTAGGCTACACTCCGTGAGATCACAAAGAGTTGAACGTGACTGAGCACACGCGTGCATAAGCAATAACAATTTTACCGTCTCATTTTTGTGTTGGAGGTGCTGTATAAGAAAAAAAACTTCACTGTCGTAAACATCTACGTTTTGAAGTAGCTCATAGAAGAGTTGCTTTTGTGCCACTAAAGCGCTGGCAGTAACACTATCTGTGCTTTTATTTTCTATTATACAGTTCAAGTCCAGCTTGTCTTTTTATCAGGACTTTGGCCTGAGAGTAAAGGATTCCGGATCTGCGTTCCCTTAGACTGCGCACAGAATGTCTGAGAATGGCTTTCACATTCTGACAACCTCAGAATTTTATTTAAACAAATTCTTCTTCTCCAATTCCCTACAGAGCAGCTATTGTGCCCTTTTGTTGATTGTAGTGGACACACTGCAGATCTCCGGTTACGTCCCCGTGGACCACCCACCAGAAGGCGGTTTTGTCCCCCCAGAGCAGCAACACTGGCAGGCTTATGCCTCCTGAAGACTGGAAAGAGGCTTCTGTCCAGCCTCACTCTCCACTGGCCCCGAATCTGTGCTCTTCCTGATGAATAACCTAATCAATTACCCCAAACCGCTTAGGAGTATGTACATCGTCTAACATGATAATCATTAGGTGGTAAAAAGAAAGCACCATAATGTTCTTTTGGATAGCGAAGTTGACAGTGTCCAGACAACACGGAGCTTTGTCTGGATGTGACAATGTAGCACAGGAACAATCCAGCTGCCTTTGAAAGCCTGTCTGTTCAGTCGCTCAGTCGTGGCTGACTCTTCTGCGACCCCATGGACTGTAGCAAACCAGGCTCCTCTGTCCATGGGATTCTCCAGACAAGAATACTGGAGTGGGTTGCCATTTCCTTCTCCAGGGGATCTTCCTGACCCAGGAATCGAACCCATGTCTCCTGCACCTCCTGCATCTCAGGCGGATTCTTTACCCACTTAGCCACCGGAGAAGCTCTGCCTTTGAAATTGCAGCTAAATACAATATGACAGATGAATCTCTGAGTATTTACAATCAATACCTTAAACCTAGCACCTCTTTTATAATCTTCCGAAGGAGGTAATTTGATTATTAAAATCTCTTGTTAGTAAAGTAGCATTTGAAAATGTTCTTTGTATATCACTTGAGGCAACATATATCAAGGTAAATTGTGGGTTGAAATTGATGACGTGGTTCTGGGTAAATAATGTAGATTCTGATTCTTCGCATTAAATTCTTTTCCCAGTTAAGTTTGGTTTACATGAATATGATTTCTGGAATGATGTCTTACTCTATTCCACTTTCTTCATGGTATTTTTCCTGAAAAAATAAGGATACTTCCTTAAATTTGAATAAATCAGATGCTATTTTGATTGGTATGTAAAACTACTCTGAAAATATATTCCTATTTGTATAGTTACCATTTACTGTACATTTGTAGCTCAAATTTTTAAAAAAGGAACAGCCCTTAAAATTTTATGAGTTAATAGAGTAGCAGAATAAAAAGTAAAAGAATCAAATTTAGTTTCAATGTATTAGTTTGTCTTCACTAACATCAGACAAAATTGTTCTATTATTCAATTTTTTCATTAATAGAAATATGCATAACCCTGGATTTATGTTTCAACATAGAAATGTGAAAAGAATTTTGGGTTTATATGTGAAAAATATTTTAGCTCTTTCAAATATATATTATTTAGTTTCTTCTAAAAATGAATAGCAAAGAGCCACAGTTAAAGTTATACATAAAATGTGTCAGCTGACTTCAACCATTCCTGCTTTTCATTATCACTCAAGAAACTTATTCCTTAATAATTGCATCGTTATGAATCATATGCCCACAATTAGGATGGAAAATATGAGGTTATCATATTCATGCTCTTTTAAATTTATGGGTCAGAATTAAGTATTACTATTATGCACAGTAGAGACAAACTGATACCCTAATAGCTTTTCTCTTACATTTTGATTCTGCAGTCTTGCTCACCTGCAACACTGTGCATGAATGCACACACACACACACACACACACACACACACACACTCGCTCTGTCTCTCTCCAGGATCAGTTTTTGCTCCCGACTGATCAGTTTTTGATCAAGATTGTGATTTTTTTTACCGTGCAGTGTTTGAAGGCATTTATTATGGAACAATAAGAAAATGCTGGTGTTTTGTAAACTGGATAAAACTGATGGTAGAGATAGGCCTGCACACATACCTGCAGGTGTGTATACAAAGAGTTAGTCACTCAGTCGTGCCTGACTCTTTGGGACCTCATGGACTGTAGCCCACCAGGCTCCTCCAATCATGGGATTTTTCCAGGCACATGCAGGTAAATCCCTGATGGCTTAGCAAGAAAAGAATCTGCCTGTATTGCAGGAGGCACAGGAGACGTGGGTTTGATTCCTGAATCAGGAAGATCCCTTGGAGGAAGAAATGGGAACCCTTTCCAGTATTGTCAGGAAAACCCCATGGACACAGGAACCTGGCAGGCTGCAGTCCATGGGGTCAAAGGGTTGAACACGACAGAGCAATGAACACACTAAGCGTTTGTAATCACTTTTAGTAGATCCTGCCAATTGTTTTCCAGAATGGTTGTGCCAGTGTGTGCTCCTGTCTGCAACTCCTGGGAGTTCTAGTTGCTGCTAATCCTCACCAGCGCCAACAATCTAATTTCACATCTTAGTCACTGTGATGTGTGCGTGGTAGTATTACATTGTGTTTTGAAGTATTTCCTTCAAAACCAACATACTGATGACTTTACAGATATGTTTGGTAGTTTTGGAAATCATTTTTATAGCAAAGTGCCTTTCAAGTAGTTTTCTGCCGTCCTGTCGAGCTGTAGGGTCTCCTTCTTCTCGTCATGTGGGAGTTTGTTGCAGATTCAGAAGGTGACTCCTTTATTAGCGACAAACACTTCCAATACATTCTCCCTGACTATAGAGTTTGCATTTTCCATCTCTTAGTGGTTTATGAGAAAAAGTAATTCTTAGCTTTAAAGTGTTTCAACGTCTCATATTTTCCCTTCAGAATTAGAAGTTTCCATGTCTTATTTGAGACATCTTCGCTAAATCAAATAACATGAAGACAGTCTTTTGTTTTTTCTTCTAAAATTTGTATTGTTTTTACCTATCACATTAGGATCTAGAGTCCATTTGAGAACTGGATTTGTGCTAGTGTGTATTTGTGTGAGATGAGGATTAAGAGGCATCATTTTTCCGTGTGATTTCTAATGACTCAGTGCTATGAATTGAAAGCACCATTCTTTTACAGCATTCTTTTACTGTAATTTTGCTGCTTTTATTGTAAATCACATGGCTGGATACCTATGATAGACAAGCAATCGCTTGTCTTTCCTTCTACCAATATGCTATTTTCTGTGACTCAAACATTTTAACATGGATTCTTGTTATGTCCTGACAGTCCTCTGGCTTTATCCTTCTTATTTAAGACTTAGTTATTTTTGTTCCTTTGTATTGCCTCCTACATTTTAGTATAAGTATTTTAACTTGTATCCGTGCATACAAACACCTGAAGTTCTGTGGTGTTACAGTCCTCCACCATATAGGTCTACCTTAATTTTCTCGGTAATGTTTTGAAATTCTCTGTGTAAAAGTTCATCATTTATTTATTATTTTAGCTTAACTATGTGATGATATTTCATGTTCATGTAAGTGACATTTAAAAATTTTCACTTTCTATTGATGTGTGCAAGTATATACAAATGTTATTGGTTTCTCTAAATTGACCTTTTGTCATCTGATCTTTTGCTTAATCCCCTTATTAGTTTTACTAGTTCATCTACAAATGATATGTGTATATCATGTCATCTTTATTTCTTCCTTTGTGATTGCTTTCTTTTCAGTTTCTTTTGCTTTTATTCCCAAGTTATGTAGGATCTCCATTAAAATGTGAATGGAAGTAATAATAGTAGGTATCTTTGTTATGTTTTGAGCTTATGGGAAATATTTCAGTGTTGTATCATTAAACATTATTCTTCATACAATTTTGTTATAAAAATATTTATTAGGTTAGAGAAGTTTTTCTCTCCCTACTTTTCAAGATTGCTGTTATTATGAATAAGTCTTGAATGTAATCAATTTTTGGCATCTATTGTAATGGTATTTTCTTCTTTTCCTATTAATGTGATAAATTACCATGATTTTTTAAATGCTATGATAAACTTGTCTTTCTAAAAAAAAGAAAAAGGCTTAAATTGGTCATGATATATTGTCATTTTTGTGTATCTTTGCATTTGTCTTTCTAGCATTTTAAGATTTTTGTATCTATAATAATGAGAGAGTTTTTTCCTTATTATAATCTGTTTGGCTTTCATAGTCAAGTTATGCTGACTTCAGAAATACTTTGAGAAGTTTCACTTTTGAGTATTTTGAGAATTAACTGTAGAAGTGATCTGGGCTCAGCTTTTGCTTTATGAGAAAGTCTTTAACTATAGCTTCAACAACTTTAATTATGTAGAATAATTCAGATTCTCCATTTTTTATTATGTTATTTTTGAGACCCTGCTTCTTCTCTAGGAATCTTCCAGTGTGTTCTAAATTTGTAGACTATACTGATCCTAAAATTCTCATGAGGTTGCTTATAACTTGATACATAGGTTACCTAGAAATATTTTGGCTCATTTTCAAGCTACTGGGTATTTCCTAAAATTTGTTATGTTATTAATTTCTAGCTTCTTTCACTGGGGTCAAAAAAATATATGAATGATTTTGGTCATTAGAAAAGCAATGAAGCTTACACTGTTTAGTTGCTAAGTTGTGTCCGACTCTTTGAGGCCCCATGGACTGCAGCATGCCAGGCTTCCCTGCCCTTCACGATCTCCTAGAGTTTGCTCAGACTCATGTCCATTGAGTCCGTGATGCCATCCAACCATCTCATCCTCTGTTGCCCCCTTCTCTTTTTGCCTTCCATCTTTCCCAGCATCAAGGTCTCTTCCAATCAGCCAGCTCTTGGCATCAGGTGGCCAAAGTACTGGACNATTCTCCCTGACTATAGAGTTTGCATTTTCCATCTCTTAGTGGTTTATGAGAAAAAGTAATTCTTAGCTTTAAAGTGTTTCAACGTCTCATATTTTCCCTTCAGAATTAGAAGTTTCCATGTCTTATTTGAGACATCTTCGCTAAATCAAATAACATGAAGACAGTCTTTTGTTTTTTCTTCTAAAATTTGTATTGTTTTTACCTATCACATTAGGATCTAGAGTCCATTTGAGAACTGGATTTGTGCTAGTGTGTATTTGTGTGAGATGAGGATTAAGAGGCATCATTTTTCCGTGTGATTTCTAATGACTCAGTGCTATGAATTGAAAGCACCATTCTTTTACAGCATTCTTTTACTGTAATTTTGCTGCTTTTATTGTAAATCACATGGCTGGATACCTATGATAGACAAGCAATCGCTTGTCTTTCCTTCTACCAATATGCTATTTTCTGTGACTCAAACATTTTAACATGGATTCTTGTTATGTCCTGACAGTCCTCTGGCTTTATCCTTCTTATTTAAGACTTAGTTATTTTTGTTCCTTTGTATTGCCTCCTACATTTTAGTATAAGTATTTTAACTTGTATCCGTGCATACAAACACCTGAAGTTCTGTGGTGTTACAGTCCTCCACCATATAGGTCTACCTTAATTTTCTCGGTAATGTTTTGAAATTCTCTGTGTAAAAGTTCATCATTTATTTATTATTTTAGCTTAACTATGTGATGATATTTCATGTTCATGTAAGTGACATTTAAAAATTTTCACTTTCTATTGATGTGTGCAAGTATATACAAATGTTATTGGTTTCTCTAAATTGACCTTTTGTCATCTGATCTTTTGCTTAATCCCCTTATTAGTTTTACTAGTTCATCTACAAATGATATGTGTATATCATGTCATCTTTATTTCTTCCTTTGTGATTGCTTTCTTTTCAGTTTCTTTTGCTTTTATTCCCAAGTTATGTAGGATCTCCATTAAAATGTGAATGGAAGTAATAATAGTAGGTATCTTTGTTATGTTTTGAGCTTATGGGAAATATTTCAGTGTTGTATCATTAAACATTATTCTTCATACAATTTTGTTATAAAAATATTTATTAGGTTAGAGAAGTTTTTCTCTCCCTACTTTTCAAGATTGCTGTTATTATGAATAAGTCTTGAATGTAATCAATTTTTGGCATCTATTGTAATGGTATTTTCTTCTTTTCCTATTAATGTGATAAATTACCATGATTTTTTAAATGCTATGATAAACTTGTCTTTCTAAAAAAAAGAAAAAGGCTTAAATTGGTCATGATATATTGTCATTTTTGTGTATCTTTGCATTTGTCTTTCTAGCATTTTAAGATTTTTGTATCTATAATAATGAGAGAGTTTTTTCCTTATTATAATCTGTTTGGCTTTCATAGTCAAGTTATGCTGACTTCAGAAATACTTTGAGAAGTTTCACTTTTGAGTATTTTGAGAATTAACTGTAGAAGTGATCTGGGCTCAGCTTTTGCTTTATGAGAAAGTCTTTAACTATAGCTTCAACAACTTTAATTATGTAGAATAATTCAGATTCTCCATTTTTTATTATGTTATTTTTGAGACCCTGCTTCTTCTCTAGGAATCTTCCAGTGTGTTCTAAATTTGTAGACTATACTGATCCTAAAATTCTCATGAGGTTGCTTATAACTTGATACATAGGTTACCTAGAAATATTTTGGCTCATTTTCAAGCTACTGGGTATTTCCTAAAATTTGTTATGTTATTAATTTCTAGCTTCTTTCACTGGGGTCAAAAAAATATATGAATGATTTTGGTCATTAGAAAAGCAATGAAGCTTACACTGTTTAGTTGCTAAGTTGTGTCCGACTCTTTGAGGCCCCATGGACTGCAGCATGCCAGGCTTCCCTGCCCTTCACGATCTCCTAGAGTTTGCTCAGACTCATGTCCATTGAGTCCGTGATGCCATCCAACCATCTCATCCTCTGTTGCCCCCTTCTCTTTTTGCCTTCCATCTTTCCCAGCATCAAGGTCTCTTCCAATCAGCCAGCTCTTGGCATCAGGTGGCCAAAGTACTGGACCTTCAGTTTCAGCATCAGTCCTTCCAATGAATATTCAGGGTTGATTTCCTTTAGAATTGACTGGTTTGATCTCCTTGCTGTCCAAGGGACTTGCAAGAGTTTTCTCTAGCACCACAATTTGAAGGCATCGATTTTTCAGCACTCAGCCTTCTTTATGGTCCAACTTTCACATCTGTACCTGACTATGGGGAAAACCATAGCTTTGACTATACATTAGTGTACATTGCTACACCACATGTGATTGGTCTGGATGAGATTCAGGTGATCTTGAGACGTAAACTTTGTTTCCTGTTGTGTTCAGTTTTCTAGATGTTATTTAGATCAAATTTGTTGATCATGATCAACTATATTGCTAATAATATATGTCTGCTTCTATAATCAGCCTTTGGCAGGAATTACTGCATTTAATTCACAAATAATCCATAAGATCAGTATTTAAAGATGAGCTGTCTTAGGTATGGAGTTTCATTAATTGAGCAAAAGCACTAAAGCCAATGAATGGTAAAGCTGAGACCCAGACATAAGTTTCTTTGTCTGCAAAGTTTCGCTTCTCTTTCCTTCACACAACACTGCCTCCTTGCATCATGAAGTAGATGTATTTTAGGATGTCTGTCTAGGCCATGATATGCTCTATCCGCCTGAGAAATGCCTTTCTTCTATAAGGACTAACCTATGGCAGCTATCTGTGTGCTTAACATACTCCAGACCTGTGGGTGGTTGGGAAAGAAACGAACAACCCTTGACCAACGTTGGGCCCCCAGAATCAATCTCTTGCAATGCTTTGAGATAAATTGAGCCTACTAGTTGGAAGTTACGTCAAATGATAGCATAAAGGCCAATCCATTTTTTTGCTACCCAGGTTTCCATGCTTTTAATGTCTGTTTGCCTTTTCATTAGCTAATTTATGATTTGTTTCACTAGCAGCTAGATACTCTAATCTTTGCTACAACGCTGCCCTCCAGGCATTTGCCAGTTTTTACCTGTGAACTGTGTTCATATACAGAATATATAAATAATTTCTATAAGTCAATAACAAAAAAACACATTAATGGAAATACAGGCAAAAGACAATCAGCTGATGATGTGATGGTTGTATTCAGTTTCCAAAAATCTATCAAGCTATGTGGAACAGCTAAGCCCATGTGCTACCACCACTGAGCCTGTGCTCTAAAGTCCACAGTCACAGCTTCTGAGCCTGTAACTACCGGAGCCCACGCACCCTAGAGCCTCTTCTGCACAAGAGACGCCCACACATTAGAACCAGAGATCCAGCTGCAGTTCTCACTCGCCGCAGCTACAGAGGAGCCCACGTGTCAGCGAAGACCCAGGACAGTCAAAAACTGCTTACTAGTCTAACTGGAAGCTCAGTGGATATCTTGCTCCAAGGCACCATCAAAATCTGATTAAAGGAAAAAAAGTCATTTTCATCACAGAAAATGAAAACATATATACATTAACATCCACAGTTAAACATAAAGCAGGTAAATACGCATTTTATTTTCGCTCATCTTTGATATCATCTTTATTGGTCAGTTGATTAAATAGCCTCATGTTTTCCTGTGACCTTTTGACCAAAACTGCACTCATGCCGTGTCCTTCCTAGTGCCCAGTTTTTGTCTTAATTGGATGGAGAGCGTGAAGATACCACAACGGGAGGAAAAGCAGTCAGAACAATGAAGACCGAGCACAGCCAATAAATAAATAAAATCATTTTAAAAAGATCTATCAAGCTGAGTCCTGTGATTTGTGTACTTTTTTCTGGGTATTATATTTAAATATGAAAATATTCTTTAAAACTTTATAGGTACTTTCTAACGCATTTAAAATTATAGAAATTCTAATTTTTTCTCTTTCTCCATATCAAGTGCCATATGCGATGGTTTTCTTTTTCTCAGATACAACAAGTCTTTGTTTCCTTCTTCAACAGTTCTGCCCATCTTGAAACAGTATTTGGTGCTAATACCGAAAAATAAGACGTGGGTCCCTCCCAGGCATTTTAAAATGAGGTCCCTCCCATATGCCTGTGACGTTGATGAACTGCTCTATGAAGGAGGAGTATAAAGTTTAGAATCAGTTCCTTCACAGGCACTACTAGTCACCTCCTGCCACAAAGAAAGTATTGAAAGATCAAAAGAAACATACTGCTGCCTCTCAAATGGCCCTGAGATCTTTCCCCAGTGCTTTTACGTATGTATTAACAATAACTTTTAAACAGAAATTGACTCTTAAATAGAATTTTAAATGGTGATGTTTTCACAAAGTGGAACAAACAAGCTTTGCAGCATTAATCACTTAGAAGAATAAGTATGAGAAACACAAAGAAAAATACATAGTTCTCCCGAACATGGACCACTAGTTAGAACTGAATTGCCAAGAGCCCTGTTTTGAATCGAGTGAACCTGAATGGTTCTTCTTTAAAAGCAAAATTAAAGGATTGAAAGAAAAAAAAAAAAAAGGAAAAAGGATGAAAGAAAGGAAAGGAGAAAGGAAGAAAGAGGGAATGAGGCTTCCATATGAAAACGCACATTACTACAGTCCCAGCAGAGCCTTAATAGTTTTACAGCTACAGTAAGAGCTGCTGATTAAATATTTAATTAATAATATCTGGCTCTGAACACTTCTTTTTTTAATTTGAAGTATAGTTGATTTACAGTGTTGTATTAGTTTCTGGTGTACAGCAAAGTGATATTTACATATATCTCTGTGTGTGTGTACGAATCACTTCAACACAAAAAAAGAAACATGTATACCACACACACATACAAAATGTGTGAACATACGTTTGTGAATCACTTTATATGTGAATCACTTTTATCACACCACATTTTCTTTATTCATTATCTATCAATGGATATTTGAATTGCTTCCAAATGGAATTGCTTCCATGTCTTGGCTATTATAAACAGTACTGCAGTAAACACTGGGGGTGTAAGTATCTTTTCCAAATAGTTTTCTCCAGATCCATGTCCAGGAGTGGGATTGTAGGATCATATAGGTGACTCTATTTTTTATTTTTTTAAGGCCTCCATATTGTTCTCTGTAGTGGTTGTACCAATTTACATTCCTACCAACAGTGCAGGAGGGTTCCTTTTTCTCCACACACTTTCCAGCATTTATTGTTTGTAGACTTTTTGATGTCAACCATTCTGACTTCTGTGAAGTGATACCTCACTGTAGTTTTGATTAACATTTATCTAATAATTGGGCTTCCCTTGTGGTTCAGCTGGTAATGTGGGGGACCTGGGTTCGATCTCTGGGCTGGGAAGATCCCTTGGAGAAGGGAATGGCTACCTACTCCAGTATTCTGGCCTGCAAAAATACAAAGCACAGCCATGCAGTGCATTAAGCTATAATTTAGAAAACTCCAAGTGGTTACTGAAAGCTGTGTTAGCTGGGATGTTCCATAAAAACCTCATTGGATGCTGAAACAAACAAAAGAATGTGCAAACAGACAAAATAGAAAGGTGAGGGCAAATAACTGTGTAAAAATACTTTGAGAAAGGATAAGGCAATTATGCTTAAAGCAGGACATGTTTTGAATCACTCTGTGTTAGCTTAAATTGGAAAAGGAGGGAATAACTTTGCTTCTTGGTAGAAAAGAAAGCCATTTCACTGTTCTTGGAATGATCAGACTCTACCATTGTCTGGAGTCACCCTGGAGACCAGAAGGATTGGAAGAGATATGTGAAAAGATAGAGCCATGCTGAAGAGTTCACAGATAAAATATAAATATGTATAGCAGTTTGCCACCAAGGGCATCTTGATCACAAGCAGACCTTACTGAAAAGCCCCTAGCCATTTTTGTTTGTTTGTTTAAAAAAGCAAAACAAACAAATAAACCAAAAACAAAGACACACACACACACAAACAAAACAAAACATGTAATTATAAAGTAAAATATGACTGGGGTTGAAACCTACCTATCAGAGGGATGAAAAAGAAATACAAAGCATGACCTCTAACTATAGACTCTTCAGTTTACTAAGAAGTTTTGTGGAAGCTTCTGTGAGAAACTCAGTAATAAATTAATAACTGCTTATAATAATAGATATGCTTAGAATACTTGAGTGCCTCTGAAGAAGCTTTGCTGGTGAAGTGGGAGAAAGCCAGTAAGTTATTTTTATGACAAAGTCTCCCATGTGTCATCCTTGTTTCCGTAGTGTCTATAACTATGAATCAAGAAAAAATATAATAATTTTAAATTTTGGATATACATTTATTTTGTATATAATGTAAAGAGTTGATGTTGAATTAAATTTTGTAAGGACAGGTACAGCAGAGAATGGGGGCTTCCCAGGTGGTGCTAGTGGTAAAGAATCCCCTGCCAAAGCAGGAGACACAGGAGACCCGGGTTAGATTCCTGGGTCTGGAAGAAGGAGATGGAGAAGGAAATGGAAACCCACCCCAGTATTCTCGCTTGGGAAGTCTCATGGACAGAGAAGCCTGGAGGGCTACAGCTCCTGGGGTCTCAAAAGAGTCAGACATAACTGAGCACACAAAGAGGGCAGCAGAGGGTAGAAAATACATGTGCCTTTTGAGTCAGCTTAACCTAGATTCAACCTAATCCGGTATTGACCAGCTACGTGATCTTGTACAAGAACAACCTCTCTGAGCCTCAGTTTCTTCTTCTCGAAAATGGTGGAGATCACTCTTATTTGTACTTAAGGAAGCTTTGATGAAAACAGTGATCATCTTTACCAACAAGATAAGAAGAAAAATATTTGTCTCCTACAAAGTTTCAGATTGTTTTCTAAGTCAATTGTTTCTCTGTCAGTAATTTGTTGGGAAAATAATTTTTTTTTTAATTTTTACTAAGCCTATACTTTTCCAGCCAAAGCACAACAAAGCCTAAGAAACAGTTTACTTTTTTGGGAAAAAAGAAAAAGTTGTACAAAACGTATGTACTGTTATATGTGGCGTACTTTATAGTTCTCATAACTCCCTAATTACCTTTTAGCTAGGGAATCACAGTGGAAAAAAGCTGAATTGAAATTAGACATTCATGACCCGTTTTATAATTTGAATAATAATGGCCTGTAGTTGAAGCAACACAGCACTATTCATTGGCAATTGGTAAGAGCGAAACTTCCTAAGTATGTCTCTGGCTTCAGTACTTGGAACTGTTGGACCGTTTTATGCATGACCATTTTATAAACAAAACAAATATTTCTCCTCTGTATTTAAAGTAATTTTTTTTCCCTGCAGGCTGTGTGATTCCACTGGCAGAATGAGCTCAATGGTAAGACTGAATGAGCTGATTTTCCTTCAGTATGCGACTGCAACACTTAAGCACAGAGACTTATTTGTAAGTACGCAAACAAGGATTTTGTGTTACAGAAACATTTTATAGATTTCTGCACCAGAAGCCATTGATGAGACAGCATAAGCAATGGAAAAGTAGTTGGGCAGCTGGAGAAATAACCTTGATTCAGCCCCTGCTGGCCATAGCACCCTACATTAGTCATGTAACCACTTCTGGCCTTAGACTTCCTTCCTGACAGGGTCATGTGGACTGCGTGACCTCTAAGTGTTTCTTCGGGCCTCATGTAATCTATGAGTCATGATAGACAAACCCCAGTGACCGGAAAGAATTAATTTTTATTTTAAAATCCTGCCTCTAATATTTCAATCGCAAATAGCAATACCTTAACCAGTATGGTGGTTACATGAGTGTTTGTTTTATAGTTATTCACTACGACCTACACTTTTATTTAATGTACTTTCTGTGTATATATGTCATAAATCAATCTTTGCATGTTTATAAAGACTAAATAAGTACAGGAACGTGACAGTTAAAATACATTTTTTGGCAGTGCAAAATACAAACATTTTAAAAATTATTTGCTTTTTAAGCTGGAGTCCCCTTGACAGTCTTGTGATGGTCTATTGTTTTCCTGAACTATCTTCCTCAAACTTAATAACAAATGCACCACTGATGTCCTATAAACTAGTTAGACACAGAGATTTGGAAAGAAGTTCCATCTTCTCGAAAAGCATTGTTATCACCTACGTAATTGACCAAGAGTGCTTCCTAGGTCGCTGAGTTAAGAACCTGCCTGCAATGCAGACAATACAGGTTTGATCCATGGATCAGGAAGATCCCCTAGAGAAGGAAATGGCAATCCATTTCAATATTCTTGCCTGGAGAATTCCATGGACAGAGGAGCAGCCTGTGGGGTCCCAAAGAGTCTTATAGAGCTGAGCAACTGAACACACACCCACATGCTGTCTACGAGGCAGACTCTTACAGCTTATCAAGCTCTTCTGCTCATTCACACTTGCGGCTGGAGTGTGTTTACTCTTCGGCTTCCCCGTGTGCATAGCAGCACTCTTCTCTTCGTGTTGGAGATAAGATGACCAAAAGCCTTTTGTTACCAGCCCCAGCACCCGCCAAATGCAGGAGCAGTTTAGATCATGTTCTTCCAGGTGACTTCCTTTTGGTTGTTCCTTTGTTCTGTTTGGCTGTGGTCTCAAATCTATTTGAGTGTATATAATATTGAACCAAATCCTCCAAACACTCTAAAATCCCCCCAGTGCTCATGAACTTTAACCACTGTGTCTTCACCACACGCTTTCCCAGCAACTATAGGTGTATACAGAGTCTAAGTTGCAAATCCTTTCATCCTTAATGAGAATCCTGGAGGCCACTGGGGAAATCCGGAAGTCTTATGATTTGTGGAAAACAGGCAGATCCAGAAAGGGTTACTTGAGACACCAAATAATGATATTTGTGCTCTTTTTTACATTTTGTTAGCAAATTATATGCCTACGACTTAGAAGTGGGGGGATTTCTCTGTTCTTTCTACCATTTCCCTTTCCCATTGCCATCTCCAAACTTCTTTCCTTATGACTTTTTTTTTTTTTTTTTTTTTGCACTAAACATTAAGCTCATTGATTACCCGGATGGCACCAAGTGACCTAATGACGTGTCAGTCTTAATGAGAAAAGCAAGCGGCTGCCTGTGATGTGGCCGGGCTTGGCCACCCCCCACCGCGTCCCGGCATGTCAGACTTAGTCCCCTTTAGGAGAGGGGAGCATGGAAAATCAACAGAGACCCGCCCGGTGCCTCTTCACAGAATGGACATGGGCATGGCTATTTAGCCTGTAAAAGGGGGCGCATTTGCACAAATGGGAGTGAACATAAGGAGTCCTTCAGCAAAGAATGGGGCCTTGGCAAATTTATAGACTCCCCTGAAAGAAAGTGATTACAGATCATTATCCAATTGAGGCAGATTGATGGGCTGGGGTCAAAGTAATATTGCAGATCTCACAGAGGGCACAATGGCTGCTTGTCACAGTGAAAGAAAAGAAAGGGCGGGGGTGGGGGTGGGGGAGACAGCCACACAGAGAGGCGAGGCTTAAGCTTTACCAACTGCTCTGAAAGGGCCTAGATGTGTACGTCGTTACTTTTCTTGAGCACCGTGTTTTATTTTATTTGCAAAGGACACGCCATTGAGATCAAATTGGGCATTCAAAAGTACCCCAATGAAGAACATACAAAGGCCCTTACAGACCACAGCACTCATTTTTTTTTTCTTCCAAAAAGCACTAAAGAAACATAAACGGGGAAAAGGATGGACCACATAAAAATGCTTAGTTCCTCCTTTCTCTCCCTCTTTCTCTCTCTCTCTCTCAAGTGGAACTATCTCATAAAATATGAATATGCAAAAAGAAATAATAATAGGCAGAAGGTCTTAATGTCTATAAGTGAAACACCCTTAAGCTGACAGCTAGGGGATGAGCAGATCTGACTTTGAAACTTTGCAACATCTGTTCAGGCCCAACGTGGCAGTCCTGAAATGGATAAAACAAGGGGGGCTGTGTGCCCACTGCTTCCTTTGTATTGATTCCTGAGTGTTTAAAAGTGCTTAGCATTCATGCGTTTTACAAAATGCGATACAAAAGATGGAAGAATAGCCAGCATGCCCAAGTGCATTCGCCTTTCATTTTGCAATAGGTTTTTGGGATCTAGAGGGTTAGAAGTATCAGACAAACATGTATTCAGAGGAGATCCGGTTTTTACCTACTTTGTTGGGGTCCAGAGAGTATTAGCAAGTAAAAATGAACAGATTTATATTCTGAACGTATTTTACCAGGAAGAAGTATAGTCATTTTCTCCCCCACATATAGATTATTCTTAAACAATAAAGTTATTTGACTTCTCTAAGATATATCCAGCTAGAATTTAAGGATGGATAGATGACAGATAGAGACATAGATAAAATTGGAGGAAAAGAGAAGGAAAGAAAAACCTCAGTTGGGGAATAGGGAATTTTTTAGCTTTCTCCTTCATGATAAAATCAAAGTTGTGAATTCACTCACTTGTGTCATCTTTTCTTATTAAGGCAAGTCAGCTAAGCTATACCAAATGGTAATATTAGTATTTTTTGTTTGTTTTTATAAGTATATAAGTAGCTGCCTTGCTTTTACCATTAGACGTCACGGATGTGTTTCAGATTCTTGAGTTCAGAAATAACTGAGAAACTCACAAATGAAGATTTCCTTCTCAGCACTGCTGTGCCTTTGTTTTTTTTTCCCCCTGTTTCCCCTGATCACAAGGTCTTCACTGTTTCCTAATGAGCTCTTAATGAGCTGTCAATTGCTTATGTAAATAGAGAAGGAAACAGACACTGAGGGGATGCTGGATATTCAGTTAAAATTTGACACTGCCTAACCTCTCAAAGCTATTGAAACGTAGATTGCTCCAACTTAGTAGCTAGCCTCGACTCTCCCTTTCTTCCACTTCTCTACTTCCTGTGAGTATGCCATTTGAAAGACTCAGAGACACCATCACTTTACTTCTAGATTACCAGCTTTATATTTAAAAACACTGCGTACATAATTAAAGTTTCATGTCGAATGCACTGTAGAAATGTAGGTTAAAAGAAAAAAAAAAGTGAAAATTGTTTCATCTTATTTGTGATAATTATGCTAAGAGACTGGGAGTGTTTGCTGGATTGATAACGGCAGTTGTTTCTGGGAGGGAGAGAAATAGAAGTAGAAGCTGTAGCAGGACTTTTTTTTTTTTTTTTTTCCCCACTGTGTACACATTGCTTGGATAAATTTACCAGAAATTAAAGATTTAATTAAAAACATTTCCCTGTCCCTGAAAATGATTTCCTGAAAATATCTGGGATTCATGAACATTTACAAAGAAATTGAATTTTTAAGTCTATTTTCATTGTGCATTTTACTCCAGTTTTATTTCAGAGTCACTGATGCGTAAATCTGCGTTATGTCTTCTTCCTAAATGTGCTGCATTCATGCACATATTGAGACTCTGAAGGGTTTCTAGGTAACTCCTTAGGAACTAGAGCTCTTCAACGGAGACTGGAAGGGTAACTTGCAATGTGGACCATCACACTGCAAATACGACGTATCAGAACTGATGCTCGAGGCCTTCGTGTCTGCTGCAGGACAAGCTAGTTGAGACCAGTGACTGAACTGAGCATCTCAAATTAGGAGGAGATTTGGGGAGAGTTGGGCAGTCGTGGTGCTAATTAATTTGCTGTTGCTTCACACTGAGATAAGGATTGGGCTGCTTTCATAGATGTCCCAAGTTCCTTCCTGCAATACCAGCCCTGGGGTCTCAAATTTATTGGCAGTTGGGAATTATAGGCCCAGAATGTGACATCTTTTCCCGAATGTCCAGACACCTGGAGTTCTCAAGGGAGCCCTGATTTCATTAAGTATCTAAGAGGAGAAAAGTTCTGAGGAAACGGGGAAGGAGAGATGGTGAGTGGGAGTTCCCAAAGGTAATCGGACCCACTTTTCCATTTATCTGGGATGGATCCTGCCTTGAAACCAGGACCCATAAGATGCTTGATGCCCCTTCAGAAACAAAGATCTACCTGACAGTACACAACTGTCGAGCGAGTTCACCGAGATTGTAACTCACATGGACTTGATTGCTCTTTTTCTTGTTTCATGAAATGGTAATGGAGAAAATCCGAGCCACTGTCGATAGGTCTGAAACCTGTCAGGGTTCTGCACTGTATTCGGTAGGAGGTAAGCGCAATTCAGATTATCTTGGCACAAAAAGATTGGCACGTTTCTTTATAGCCTTGTATCCTCTTGGCAAGATTACTGTCTTCCTATAGGGGGCCTTTTATACACTGTGAGTTTCTGTAGTAAATCCAGAAATTATGAGACTTTCTGCGAAAGGCAGGCTGAATTCAGACATTAGTAGAAAGAAGTAGGAAAAGGGAACTGTGGAAAATTCTTAAAGAGATAGGAATACCAGACCACTTGGCCTGCCTCCTGCAAAACCTGTATGCAGGTCAAGAAGCAGCACTTACAACTGGACATAGAACAATGGACTGGTTCTAATGGGAAAGGAGTACATCAAGGCTGTATATTGTCACCCTGCTTATTTAACTTATATGCAGAGTACATCATGAGAAAAGCCAGGCTGTATGAAGCACAAGCTGGAATCAAGATTGCTGGGAGAAATATCAATAACCTCAGATATGAAGATGACACCACCCTTATGATGAAAGTGAAAGAGGAAAGTGAAAAAGTGGGCTTAAAACTCAACATTCAGAAAACTAAGATCATGGCATCTGGTCCCATCACTTCATGGCAAATAGATGGGGAAACAGTGACAGACTTTATTTTCTTGGGCTCCAAAATCACTGTGGACAGTGACTGCAGCCATGCAATTAAAAGACACTTGCTCCCTGGTGGAAAAGCTATGACAAACCTAGACAGCATATTAAAAAGCAGAGACATTACTTTGACAACCTGTATTGTCAAAGCTATGGTTTTTCCAGTAACAACGTATGGATATGAGAGTTGGACAATAAAGAAGGCTGAGCACTGAAGAACTGATGCTTTTGAACTGTGGTGTTGGAGAACTCTTGAGAGTCCCTTGGTCTGCAAGAATGTCAAACTAGTCAATCTTAAAGAAAATCAGTCCTGAATACACAATGGAGGAACTGATGCTGAGGCTGGAGATCCAATAGTTTGGCCACGTGATGTGAAGAGCCGACTCATTGGAAAAGACCCTGATGCTGGGAAAGACTGAAGGCAGGGGAGAAGGGAGAAACGGAGGATGAGATGGTTATGTGGCATCACCAACTCAATGGACATGAGCTTGAGCAGGCTTCAGGAGACGGTGATGGACAGGGAAGCCTGAGGTGCTGCCGCCCAGACTCAGTTGTATCGAACACAACTGAGTGACTGAACAACAACAAAGCAAAATGTAGATAAAGTTACCAGCTGGAATAGAGTGTTACTTTTCTCTTGTAAAAGATGCCTATTTAGATTGCTGTATTCAAGTGTATACTATGAGAGAATACTTACGGCTTACCTAGTGTTCCCTAGAAATAGGCTGATTGTGAGTAACAAATTCTTTAAGAGGATTGTAGCTAAATTGTTAGAAGTAGGTTTCCAGACTATATGAGCATTCAACTCAGTTAAGGTAACTCAGGTTTTACCCTGTTTTGGCAGACTGAGCAACTGTTCTGATCAAACAAAATGCATTTGTTTACATAGATATTTTGTAAAGAAATTGGAAAAATCTTTTGGGAGACTGATTTTTTGTGACAAAGTAGAGAAAAAGATGTAAGTTTTATCAGTCTGATGTATTTCTATAGCTAATCGGGATCGTGCCCGTCTGTGAAGGGTATTTGGGGCCTGACTGATTTTCTTCATATTTCTCCAGTTACCCATGATTGTCTAAAATACTGTCTAGAATGCCTTCAAGAATTTTGGAAAAATAAAAGAAAGCAATGAATCCCTATATACTTCCGTTATTAATCTGAATTAAGTTGGAATGAATAACACGGTTTTCATGTTATAGTATTTGTTTATATGATATTTTAGCCTAAGAATTAGATAGATTATGCCCCCTACCCAAAGTATTTTAGGAGTATTCCAGCCAGTTAAAATGAAATACCTCCTTAAACCGACACTTCTCAGCTTTAGTTGACTGTTATATATGTAGGGGATAGATTAGAGTATTGTGGTTCATTCTTATAAGTATCCCCAAATTCTTATCATCATAACAGGTTTGTTTTAAAGTGTTATAATTTCAAATGTTATTTTTGGTACATTTTATTTAATCCTTATAGAACATTATAGATGACTTCAACAGTAACAAAACATAAACAATTTCCCAACAGAATACAGATGCTAAGGGAAATATAAACATAATGGGCTTCCTTGGTGGCTCAGTGGTAAAGAAAATCTGCTGGCAATGCAGATGCCGCCAGTTCCATCCCTGGATCAGGAAGATTCCCTGGAGAAGGGAGTGGCTACCCACTCCAGGATTCTTGCCTGGGAAATCCCATGGACAGAGGAGCCTGGTGGGGGACAGTCCGTGGAGTCACAAGAGTCAGACACAACTTTGCGGCTACACGACAACTTACCACCTTACTCAAAGCCTGCCTGAGTCCGTTGGATGACAGCAGGCGACACGCTGGAGTGGAGCTGGGTGCACCCATTCTTGGGGCGGCCTCTAGATGTCAACATTTGAAAGTCTGCATAGTTCCTCTCAATTGCTCACAATAGTCCTCCCGTGTTGCAGCCATTAGGTGTCCCAGAGGTCTCTGAGTTGAAAATGAAGGACCACGGTTCAGCCTCTGGGCCCCTGTTTGCATCGTATTAGGTGAAAACAACTCGGTAAATGTGATGGAAGCCATTCTTTCGGACTCAGAGATTAGCCCCTCCTAATAGAGTCTAAGTATCCGGGCCAAATTCAACTTTGTTGAAGCCAGTGGAAAGCCATTTAATGCGCTTTCATTAGTCTGATAAAGCACTTCTTGAATATTAATTGTGTACATTGCACTGGTAAGATAATTTTAAAGAAACTTGATAACTTCACACACAGTTTGGCCTAAAAGAATTAATGGAACTCCCAAGAAGTGAGTCATTTGTTCCACAGAAGTAGTCTGGCACACTGAAAAACGTGCTCCACTTGCTAGTGATAGAACAAAGGAGGATTTCTCCAGCATGTTTTCCACATAACACAGGTAAACCTTACCCGTGTACAATTCTGCCCCAGTTCTCCTCATCATGAAATTCCAGTGTCTAGTCACAGCTGTGGCTTATTTATTTTTACATTTTCAAAATATGTCTTTTCCCCAAATTGGCCAAAACATTTATTTTCCTTCCCCTCCAAAATAAGTCTTCACAATAGAACATCAATTTTACTCATGCAGAATGTTACATTTTTCAGCCTTGAAAATTGTTTCACTTCTTTCTAAAGTCTCACATTAAACTTCAAAGCCTAACCACAAAATCTTTCCCAATCTTGCAATACTACCAAACTTAGATTTTCCCCAAGTTTTGCCAGAAAATAAAATTTGTTTTGTGCCATAATTGTTTTTTCTAAGAAAGAAGTCTCCCTAGAGGTTAAGAAGAAAAAAAAACAACTAATCAATTGTACCATGTAAAACACAGCATAACACAAGCAATATGTGTCGAAAACAAAACGTACCAAAGGCAAGGTATCAGTTTTTTGCGAAAAAACTGATTATGCCATTTGCCATCACAAGGTAGCCAATTGTTTATCAAAATGAACAAATTGACTGTGCTTGGACCAGAGTAAATACATTAACTATCCTTTCCCAGAAAGGCTTTGCTATAAACCCACCCTTCGGAGGCAGTTTTCCTTGAGTTTCTTCCCTTACTGATAATGAGTTTGACCAAATGTAAATAGAATGGTCTGGGTCTGGCACCCACCGGGCTCCACTGTCCATTGAATTTTCCAGGCAAGAATACTGGAATGGATTGCCATTTCCTCCTCCAGGAGATCTTCTCAACCCAGGGATCGAACCTGTATCTTCTGTGTCTTCTGCATTGGCAGGTGAACTCTTTACCACTGAGCCACCTGGGAAACCCACCCCAGGGTTAGAAATTGTAAGAATTTTCAGATGAGTCGGTGGTTCAGTAGCTCTGATTGCTTCTTGGCTTGACTAAGGATGTAATTCTAAATCTTCTGGAGAAACAGAGGTCCTCAGATAAACAATCAAAGAGATTTGATCCACATCTCACTCACTCCTCACTGCTCCACATCTGTCTGGAGCCTTCTGCAATGCTGAGGTCCTACATTTGGATCCTGGCTAATTGCGCTGAATTTTCTATGTTGCTGACCCTCTTTGCCCAGTAGCACATCTTCGTGTTGTACTAGCTCTGGTTAATAACTGCATCAAGTCACTCAAGCATATTTCCTTGAAGCAGGAAAAATGCCTGGTTCTTCATTTGACGTTTGGTCTCATCATGCACAGGGAGGTGGGCCAGATCACTCTTAGGAAGTCATGGGCATTGAAAACCACTCTGCTTTATAAGGGATCTATGTTACGGATCTGATGACATTTGTCCAAAAATCTGCCTTTAGATTTTGTTTGATTAGCAACTGGAGAACAAGCAAGAAAGCAAGATAGATTATCTAGCTGTTTTAAGTAAAGACAGTTTCTACACAATGGACAGTTGATGCAATAGGGCCCTCCTGTGGACCCAGGGCAGGTCATTCTTAAAGCTCCCAATTAATCTTCCTTGCTGGTGATGTATGCTTTATAACACAAGTCCTTCAAGTGTTTTCAAGTACAGAAATGGCAACTAATAATTGCCATTTGCACCATGAGTTTAAAAAAAATTGTTTATATATTTCCATACAAGAAAAAGCTTATTTTGTCTCCTAAAATCTTGACATCAAGAATTATATTTTTAAATATAATAATGCTATCCAGACTTGAGATACTTTCTTTTGCTTGAGTTTTCTGGGAGCAAAAAAGCTGAGAGGGTAAAGATACATCCTTAATATCCTAAAGGAAATCTAGGCGAAGTCACTCACCCAAATTATATTGACCATAAAGACTTCACGGGGCCATTTCATTAGTTTATGAGGCAAAATTAAATAAAACGGGACCTTAAATGAATTATAATCAGCTTGTGGAATAACAAATATATTGTGCATGAGAAAACTAGCTCCATGTGACTTGCACGGCCACCATATGTAAAAACGCCTATTATTTGTCCTGTCTCTTTGAAAATCATTTTATTGGAATGTATCAGCTAAAGCAAAACACATGACCATCTAGTTGGTACATGAAAGAAACCACTGAAGACAAGTTTCTGCCCAGCCCCCACACCCAGCATGTGAGCACTCTGGGAAAACAGCCTGAAGGATTTCTTTTCTTTTCTTTCTCTTTTTATCGGCATCTATGTACCAGCAAGTGCATCACATGCACCCTCCACCATTAGCTGCCTCTGCCTAAAAAAACTGGGCCAACATTTAAGCATTCACTTCATGAAAGGCTAGCCTATTGAAAGCTCTGTTGGCCAGAGGAGTGGCTTGGGCTCGTCTCTCTGGCTTCCTGGATCCCTGTAAGTGCTGCTCGGCGGCTCATCCATGTGATCCTGCCCAGGCCCTGGGCGTCAAGACAACATCGTGATGTTGGAGCCCACACTGTCTGCTGTGGACCTCAGGCTTGATTTCTAAGACGCCCTTTGTTTTGCACACTGCAGCAGGTGGCACTTATTGACTGCACAGCACCAACCTGTGCCTGGAACGTGCCCTCAGGTGGTCTTCTGGGAAAGGGGTGCAGCTATAGTACAGCAAGGTGTCTAGGTTATCCGTAGGGATCTTCATCAGGGACAGTGCACCGTGAATTTCTGTTTAAGGCTACCTCCTGCAGCAAATGCTAAGTGGCTGGTACCCAAACTTGCTTTTGAGGTTTTGTTGTATGGAAAGATTCATACATGCATGAATGCCTGCTCAGTCGTGTCCAACTCTTTGCGACTCCACAGACTGTAGCTTGCCAGGCTCCTCTGTCCATGGAGTATTCCAGTCAGGAATACTGAAGTGGGTTGCTATTTTCTACTCCCAATGATAAATCCAACATAAAAGTAGTTCTTTGACCAAAGAAGTTATGTCAAATTATTTCAATGTTTCCACAGTACTAAGTGTAGCATGAGAACTTGATATTATCACATTTTACACAGAAAATGCATTCAGTAGATAACTGCTTACCCATTGCATGTTAACATCAGTCACAGATGTAAATAGCGGGTCCTGGACTGTTAATTTAGAAGGCCAGAGAGGACCACATTTGCTGAGTATACTCCTATGCAGTCATCACTGAGTCGTCATTATTTTAAAACAAATAATCTCATTTATTTATACTTAATAAAAAAAGATTTAAGTTCTAATTGATCTTCATCATTAAAAATCTGTGTGATTGAATGAATAACATCACCTCCCTTGAGTCTTGAATTTTCATCTAAAAAATAAGTAGGCTGTTTCAGATCATCTTAAATTCCTCAAATTTCCACGCACACATTTTTCTCAACTCTACAACTGTTCTTTCATGGCTATTAAGAATTTCAGAAAGCAAACATACAGATAGCTAGTAAACACATGAAAAAATGCTCAACATCTCTCATTATTAGAGAAATGCAAATCAAAACTATGATGAAGTATCACCTCATACCAGTCACAATGGCCGTCATCGGAATGTCTACAAACAACAAATGCTGGAGAGGGTGTGGAGCAAAGGGCAGCCTCTTGCACTGTTGGTTGGAATGTAAATTAATACAGCCACTATGGAGACAGGATGGAGATTCTTGAAAAAACTAAGAATAAAACTATCATATGACCCAGCAATCCCTCTGCTGGGCGTATACCTTGAGAAAAACCACAATTGAAAAAGATGCATGTACCCCCAATGTTCATTGCAGCACTGTTTACAATAGCTAGAACACGGAAGCAACCTAGATGTCCACTGACAGATGATGGATAAAGAAGCTGTGGTACATATACACAATGGAATATTCAGTTCAGTTCAGTTCAGTCGCTCAGTCATGTCCGACTCTTTGCGACCCCATGAATCGCAGCACGCCAGGCCTCCCTGTCCATCACCAACTCCCGGAGTTCACTCAAACTCACGTCCATCGAGTCAGTGATGCCATCCAGCCATCTCATCCTCTGTCGTCCCCTTCTCCTCCTGCCCCCAATCCTTCCCAGCATCAGTCTTTTCCAATGAGTTAACTCTTCGCATGAGGTGGCCAAAGTACTGGAGCTTCAGCTATAGCATCAGTCCTTCCAAAGAAATCCCAGGGCCGATCTCCTTCAGAATGGACTGGTTGGATCTCCTTGCAGTCCAAGGGACTCTCAAGAGTCTTCTCCAACACCACAGCTCAAAATCATCGATTCTTCGGCGCTCAGCCTTCTTCACAGTCCAACTCTTGCATCCATAAATGATTACTGGAAAAGCCATATCCTTGACTAGATGGACCTTAGTTGGCAAAGTAATGTCTCTGCTTTTGAATACGCTATCTGGGTTGGTCATAACTTTTCTTCCAAGGAGTAAGCGTCTTTTGATTTCATAGCTGCAGTCACCATCTGCAGTGATTTTGGAGACCCAAAGAATAAAGTCTGACACTGTTTCCACTGTTTCCCCATCTATTTCCCATGAAGTGATGGGACTGGATGCCATGATCTTCGTTTTCCGAATGTTGAGCCTTAAGCCAATGAAATGCATTTGAGTCAGTTCTAAAAAGGTGGATGAACCTAGAGCCTATTATACAGAGTTGTGTGGAATCTAGGAAAATGGCACTGATCATTCTGCAGGGCAGCAGTGGAGACAGAGACATAGAGAACAGCCTTCGGGTCACAGGGGAGGGAAGGAGAGAGTGGGACAACTTGAGCCAGTAGCATGAAACATATGCATGACCGTGTGTAAAACACGTAGCCAGTGGGAATTTGCTGTATGACACAGGGAGCTCAAACCTGGTGCTCTGTGACAAACTGGAGCAGCAGAATGGGCCGGGAGGTGGGAGGGAGGTTCAGAGGGAAGGGCTGATATTTGTGGCTGCATCATGTTGATGTATGGCAGAGACCAACACAATATTGTAAAGCAATGATCCTCCTACTAAAAATAAATAAATTAAATAAAAATAAAAGAAAGGAGAGAGAAAAAAAAATAAGAATTCCAGAATTCTAGGACATTTCATGTATGTGTGTTTGAGGCCCTGAATTTAAGTATAATCAGTGCTAGCATTTTTCCACAGTAAACACACATGTAGGTAAGCTCTTGGAGACACTGCTCTCCATCTAAGGAAGAGCAGAAGCCCTTCTAGTCACCATCATCATCACCCATAGCTTCCCTTCCTCCAAGTCCTCTCCTGTGATCCTGGTCAGCAAGGGTTGGCGGTGTTATTTAATGAGATGTTTTTGTTCACCTCATGGGCATTGAACGTCATCAAAGAAGCTTGTGCCTTGGTTTCTTTGAGAGCTGCCATCAAATTGCATTTATTTCAAAAGTATTATTGCCATATTTATCAGAATAATCAATTCTCTTTTCCCAAGTCCTGCCATTCAGATATAAGATCTTTTAAAATGCCCCATTTAGGGAGGTGGTATAGTGAATAGGCAGAGAAGGCGATGGCACCCTACTCCAGTACTCTTGCCTGGAAAATCCCATAGATGGAGGAGCCTGGTGGGCTGCGGTCCATGGGGTCGCACAGAGTCGGACACGACTGAAGCGACTTAGCAGCAGCAGCAGCATAGTGAATAGGAATAAAGACTTCAGAAGTAGACAGTCATCTGGGGCGATTTAGAATTTTGTTCATCCTCATTTTTCTTAACGGCAAAATGAGATAACAATGGTATTTACTCACTTGCTTTGTTGAGAATATTAATTGAAGTTATAGGCATAAAATTCTTAGAATGCTGGTTACAAGTAGACAAATTATAAATAGCATATATTCAGGTTTGTTGTTATGACTTTTAACTATTAGACTTGTTAATACTAATATTATTCTTACTTATTCACTTTCTACAATAATTTCGATGGTTAAAAAATAAAAGTACTTGCCAATGAAAATAGGGAACACAAGTAAAAATACAACATTTGAGAAGATATTTCATTATTAAAGTCAGTTTAAATATAAGCAATTAATGCTAATATTTTTATACAAACTTGTAAAAATATAGAGACTCTCTTTATCCTGAATTGAATTGCTCCTTCTAGAACAGGAAATCCTAAATTATAATTTTCTTAGTGAATTAATATACCAATATAAATACATGTTATTAATTTTAACAATGATATCATTATCCATCTATAATAATAGATTAAGCACTTAACTAGTAATTAACATGACTTGCTAAATTATGACCCATATTTCAGAAAAATCTTGATGTTTTTCTTTTGTTACATGTAGCTGTCAAATCTGTTTTCAGGTTTTAGTAGCTTAATTTCTTTTAATGTTTCCATAGAAATATCGTTAACTAGATGATAGATTAGAGGCAATAACATGATATCCTTGACATGCGGTTAGATTTATCTTCATCACGTGTCTGGTAATATCCTCTTATTGTGTAATGGACCCTGCTGTTTGTATCTATCATACTTTTACTCTTTCATCTTCTTGTCTCCTAGAGATAGAATTCTCATCCAGACTCTGTTACAGACGCAGATTCACACGCCTCTACGTGTCCTCTGTTATTTATGGTCATCTAATAAACTGGCTCTTTATACACCAGAGCAAGTGGCATAACACTGGAAGGCATGCCCATGAGATAATAAGAAACATTTTATATATCAGGAATCCCAGTTGAAGAAGAAATTATTGTAAACAATTTTTTTAGGCATGTTTGCAAATTGTCAGTAACTGCAAACACCTTTCTACTAAAAGTATGAACTAGGTAGAAAGTTGAGAGGAGGCATGAGAATGGGATGAAAGCTCTGCTGTCTACGTTGATACTCAGAACGGGAGTATCTGAGAACAGGAACCCTGTCAAAAGCTCTCCTTTTCCCTGTCTCTTTTTGTCTTTAGTCACTCACTATCTGCATTCTATCAATAGCTTTGCTCTTGGCTTGCAAAAAATGGAGAAGAAAACAGAAAGTAGATTTGCTCACTTTCTAGAATTTAAGGGGGCTTCCCTGGGGGTTCAGACAATAATCTGCCTGCAATGTAGGAGACCTGGGTTCTCTCCTTGGGCCCGAAAGATCCTGTGGAGAAGGGAATGGCAACCCACTCTTGTATTCTTGCCTGGAGAATCACATGAACAGAGGATCCTGGCAGGATACAGTCCCTGGAGTTGCAAAGAGACAGTCGTGACTGAGAGACTAACACTCTCACTGGAATTTAAGATATAAGAACTGTCCGATTCTAAATTTGTCCCTAGTTGATATAGGCTTATTGTTTGTATCCTTTACCCTCAATGAAGCACTGTTCCTCCATCTTTCACTGAAAGAGAGAACTGCTGCTGCTGCTAAGTCGCTTTGGTCGTGTCTGACTCTGTGCGACCCCATAGACGGCAGCCCGCCAGGCTCCCCCGTCCCTGGGATTCTCCAGGCAAGAACACTGGAGTGGGTTGCCATTTCCTTCTCCAATGCCTGAAAGGGAGAACTAGACAGACATATATGAAGGACTAACTGTGTTGCAAGCGATACGCAAGTTTCTTGGAATAAAATAACCCAAATACTTGACTCCCAGCCTTCCTTGCACCTATATTCTGTATACGGAACCAGATAGGGAAATCATTTTTACTCACTGGGGGAAGAAAAGAAACAAAAAGTACCTTGACAGGGAATGGGTGGGTGGATAGAGTTGCCCAAGGATGGCAAAACCTTGGGAACACAGGCTATATCACATAACTTCATGGAAATTAAACTGGAGCCATAGATGAAATGGATATTTTTGAGGAAAATGCAGTTTACCAAACTGACTTCAGAAGACATAGAAAGTTGAAACAGGCCAATTTCCTCCAGAAGAAATAGAGAAAGTTTACAAACCTACCCTTTCCTCCCACCCAAAATCACCAAGGAGCAGCTGTTACTGTGAGAGAAGTTTATTCCCAGTGGTAAAGAATCTGCCTGCCAGGGAGGAGACGCAGGTTCAATCCTTGGGTCCGGAAGATCCCCTGAAGAAGGTGAAGGCAACCCACTCCAATGTTCTTTCCTGAGAAATCCAGTGGACAAAGGAGCCTGGTGGGCTACAGTTCACAGGGTCGCCGAAGAGTCAGATGCGACTTAGTGACTAAACAACAAAACATCAAGTTTATTCTACTTTTGAAAAGAGCATTCACTCTTTAGAGAATTTATGAATGCAATTTATCATCAAAAGATCTAAAAATAATAATTATAATCAGCTTCATAGATGCTGTGTTCTGCTCATAACACTTCATATATATATATATACACACACAACCCTAACCCTATATATATATATATATATTTTTTTTTACCATTTCTGAGCACCCTATTCACCCCCACGGGTGTTTTCAGCAACCAGGAAATGCTGTCGATCTTCACACTGCTGTCCTTAGGTTGCTGGAGCCACTTTGAATAGATATACAGAAAACTGAGTTTTTCTCCTCCCTCTCCCAAGCATGATCCCTGTGGTTATTGACCAGTGATTGGAGACTCTGGGATACGAGAGTCAATGGCCTGCCCTAGTTGGGACAGCTCTGAGATGTAGTTACATTCCAGGGTGGCCCTGCGGGAAACGGCAGGAGTCCACCCTCTGCAGGACTCTTGCCTGCGGTTGCACTCGGGTTTGCTGTGTCCCACTCTCCTGGCCTGCTCTCCCTCTTCCCTTACTGGTCTCTCCTGGGATCATTTCCTTAATAAATGACCTACTTATATGTGCTATCCTTAAGATCAACTTCAGGAAGACTTGTTCAGAGCAGACACTAAAAGGGTATTCAACATTAACTGATTGATTTTTTTTTTTTCAGCCAATGAAGTAGAAACAAAAGGAAATTCTCTTATCCCTGTAAACTACAACTATCTCAGTCAAAACTAGCATCATACTTGATGGGAAATGGAAAAGCCATTTCTGCTAAAGGCAGGAATTGGACAGGAATTCCTCGCCTAGTTTCCAGGCTCGACTTGTTCCTTACTACAGTAAATCTCAAGCTTGTTCCTAATATTTATTAATTGTTCTGAGATTCTTCTTTAGCAAGAGCAACCAACCCAGGTGTATTGTGAAATGCTGAATCTCTCAACTTATGTTGTAAAAGATATTAACATATAGAGCAAAGACTTTCTTTTAATTGAAATACAGTTGACTTAAAATGTTGCGTTAGTTTCATGTGTACAGAAAAGCGATTCAGATATATATATATGTGTGTGTGTGTATATACTTTTCCAGAGTTTTTCCATTATACTTTATTACAAGATATTGAATATATCTCCCTGTGCTATACAGTAGGTTTGATTTTATATATGGTAGTATATACCTGATGTGATCACTCACCTAGAGCCAGACGTCCTGGAATTTGAAGTCAAGTGGGACCTAGGAAGCATCACTATGAACAAAGCTAGTGGAGGTGATGGAATTCCAGCTGAGCTATTTCAAATCCTGANTCCTGAATATTCATTGGAAGGACTGACGCTGAGGCTGAAACTCCAATCCTTTGGCCACCTGATGTGAAGAACTGACTCATTGGGAAAGACCCTGATGCTGGGAAAGATTGAAGGCAGGAGGAGACAGGGATGACAGAGGATGAGATGGTTGGATGGCATCACCGACTCAGTGAGTTTGAGCAAGCTCTGGGAGTTGGTGATGGATAGGGAGGCCTGGTGTGCTGCAGTCCATGGGGCTCAAAGACTGAGTGACTGAACTGAACTGAAATGTATACCTGCTAATCCTAAAGTGCTATTTAAAGCTGCACTCCCGTGCTTCCTTCTTTGGTAGTTATAAGTTTGTTTTCTCTATCAGTGAGTTTATTTTTGTTTTGTAAATAAGTTCATTTGTATCTTTTTTTAGATTCCACATGTAAGTGACATCATATGTGTTTATGTTTTTCTGTCTCACATATCACTTAGTGTGATAGTCTCTAAGTCTATCCATGTTGCTGCAAATGGCATTATTTCATTACCATTATGGCTGAGTAACATTTTATTATATATATATATATTCTTCTTTACCCATTCCTCTGTTGATGGACACTTAGGTTGCTTCCATGTCTTAGCTATTGTAGATGGTGCTGCTGTGAACATTGGGATGACTGTATCTTTTTAAACTAGAGTTTTCTTCTTTTCCTGACATATCTCCAGGAGGGGGATTACTGGATCTAGAAGAAGGATTTTGTTCAAATAAACATATGGCTCTATCTTGGGCAACCCTCTCTCCTTAGATGAGATTCTTAAAGCCTAACAAGAAAGGCCAACTATCCAGTGTTCATACTGACAGTAAAAAGACTAGAAGAAACTTGTGGGTGGATGTTACTGAGAAATCTGTTGCTACTAAAATACCTTTTAAAGAGTGTGCAAGTGACTTGTCAACACACATAAAGTGATTGGAAGAACTAAAGTCACCATTCAAACAATGGAAACTCTAACATTTGCCTTCAAAGAAAAGATATAGTTTAGGATTATATTATTCATATTTTTAGTATACAATTTTTCTGTTTTCAACATATTGTATCTGCTTTCCATTTCCCTTTACTATACAATATTACTAAAAGAACCGGCTGTTCTGGTTTTTCTGAAATTGTAGAGATATCTTGAATTTCAGTTCAAATAAATTAAAGACTTTTCTTTTCACAGAAACATTTTTTTGTTTGTTTTTTAAAGCAGACCACCTTCGAAAAGGATCAAAAAATCCAGGAATTGTAAAACTTTTCTTTTTAAAAAGAAATTAGACCTAGTTGGCTGATAAGACTTAAAAAAAAAAGAAAAAAACACACACACAGCTATTTGTGGTTGACTGTTTTCCTACATAGATGCCAAATCAGTGGTTGAAGAATTTACTGATTTTAAAAATGACTCAAAATTGAAAACGGAATCATCTTTTTTTTTTTTTTTTTTNGGATCAAAAAATCCAGGAATTGTAAAACTTTTCTTTTTAAAAAGAAATTAGACCTAGTTGGCTGATAAGACTTAAAAAAAAAAGAAAAAAACACACACACAGCTATTTGTGGTTGACTGTTTTCCTACATAGATGCCAAATCAGTGGTTGAAGAATTTACTGATTTTAAAAATGACTCAAAATTGAAAACGGAATCATCTTTTTTTTTTTTTTTTTTTCCTTAAACATCAGTTTACGAAGAAGCCACACCAAGATTATATCTTCTGTTGTATCACCATGTAACCATCTCTGGAGAAACTAACGGCACTTCTCCATTGAGTCTGCCCAAGGACAATGTACCAAGGAAATCCCAAATGCAGCCAAAACTGTAAGAATTAATTTGCAGAACTGAGGCACAGTGTTCGCCTTCTCACGAGCCTTCACTGTTAATCTGGACACATGAACTTCTTCACTACAAAAAAAGAAAAGAAAAGCACGCACCAGCTAGTGAATCATGAACATTCATGATTTGTTGAAGGAGAAACTATAGCAATAGAATGCTTTTTTTTTTTTTTAAAGCAAAGCCTCAAGAAATCCAGCATCAGTGGCATGGAACTGGTTTTTGAATTGAGCCCTGAGAACTCATTGTGATTTGCATTCATGTAAACACCTACATTTTTTCGTTAACTGAACTGATTTAACTGCTAATTAAAACTAGTCAGTAAGCACAAAGCAAAATCAATTAAACCATTTAGCAGAGAGATCCAAATTAGGCAGAGCAATGTATTGGACACTATCAAAGTAAGTGTGACTGCTACTTGGCATCAGGCAAAATAGTTCCCAGGTTAAGTGCCTTCCTTGGGGAGCAACGTGAAGGAATAAAAATCACCCTGTTGACTGTATGGTCTTCTGCTAGGCCAGCATTCTAAAAGTCAGCTTATCTTTCAAATGGAAAAATCAGGGTTTCATAGTTGTTTAATACTAAGAAAACTTGTGAAATTTACAGTGAAATTTATTATTTTATAAGACAAAATTTTACCCTACATGATATGGGACCATTGCTTATTTCACCTAAAGAGATAAGTCAGTCAGGCTTTTCCGTCCTCCGTCTTTCAACTCCAGTCTCTTATCTAACAATACTGTAGTCTTCTAAGAGATTAGCACTGTCTTTGTGAATAAATTTATCACATTGGCACTCTGGGCATTCTTCATTTTCTTCACTTTTTTTTTTTCATTTAACTTTGGATTATTTTCTTTTTGAGTAGCTCCCCTCAATGCTTCTGGATATCAGTCAGAGGAAAAAGAATATTTTGCTCTTAATGCTCAAAAATATGTAGTGGGAGAAATTTCATTTGTCGGCCTTTTTCTTAATGAATGCTGCTGACTACCTCCATAAACATATCTTGCATGCCACCTTCTGTCACCTCCCATGCTAAAAGCAATTATTAGCGATTTGGGAAGCCATCTACTGATGTGGGCACAAGTTGTGCTCACAACTGAGATGCTGATAGCTGGCTGCACCGCAGAACCGACCCTACATTCTTCGGAGATAAAACACACACACACACACTGTGGTACTCTGTTCTGAGTACCATAGCTAACATCTTTCATATGCTTCGAAACATTTTCTGAATCTTTTTCAAAAATAAACTGAATAGGGTTTACCGTAACCAAAACAAAATGACCTTTTTTAAGATAAGTTAATCTGGATTTGGGTTCAGCAGTTTATGTTTTATACACTTGATAAGATCTCTTGGATTAGTTGAAGAAGCTTCTAAATACAGTTCCGTAAAACTGGCCTTAGAACAGGCATATCGCAGGGGAGCTGTGGCAAAAAGAACCAAATCAGAGTCACCATAATCAACATCATAAAACCCGAAAGAGGGAATGTTGAATCTATAACTCAAATACGTTTATCAAGAATCAACTCATTTCGTGAAATGAAACCTTGTATGTGGTTTCCCTTAGCTAGAGAAGAAAACACTCTTTGATAAGTCACAACTGAACCATTGGCAGATTTCCTCACTGTGGAAAAATCTGGGCCACGGGATTTTTTTTCCCCTCTGCATGTGGTTTCCTTTCAGACCATGAGATGGATGTTAAGCCTTTCAACTATCCAAAATAAATGTTGGCCCTGAAGTTCAATCTTCTGCCATATAGCCAGGTACCTTGGCTTCTGACATACCCAATTTATCCCTTCAGAATAAACCCAGAAATGTGGATTTATAGTAAGCTATAGGAACGTAGAGCAACTTTTATTCCATATATACAATAACTCCTAATTGTGGAATTTTAATTGGAGTTGGGTATGGGGGAGGTGGGGTCCATGTGTTAGATTTGAATCACAGCTATTCAGACAGGAGCTTCTGGTATATCCCCCCAACCACAAGGAGATCAAACCAGTCAATCCTAAAGGAAATCAATCCTGAATATTCATTGGCAGGATCAATGCCGAAGCTGTAGTTCTAATACTTTGGCCGCCTGATGCGAAGAGCCCACTCACTGGAATAGACCTTAATGTTGGGAAAGACTGAGGGCAGCAGGAGAAGGGGGCAGCAGCGGATAGCACGGCTGGACGGGGAGCCTGGCACGCTGCATTGCTATACTCTCTAAGTGCTCAGCCTTCCTTTCCCTGTAGAACTATTTATCCATTCAAGGACCAGGACTCAGTTTTGGAAGAAGTTAGCAATACTTCCATGAGGCAAGTACCTGACCTTACAGAGTGTGGTTTGAAACTGACTTTATCTAAAGTGGAACTTTTTTCTCAGTAGAATGATAGTCCTTTTTCTTTTGCAAGAGGCAGAAAATTAGCTCAAACTCTACCTTAAAGGATAAAAAACAAAAAAAGGAATGCATTCATTTACTAACTAAAAAATACAGAAGCTTCCTGGCTGGATCCAGGCTCACATAGCACAGTCAGGTGTTCATTTCCTTCCTCCTCTTCCTCTCCCTCTTCTTCCCCTTCCCATTCCTCTTTTTCTGGGTCCCCCATTCCTCAGTTCTCTCTCCTTTCCTTTCCTCGCTTTAGCTATTTCAGCTCTCCTGCCCTCTTTTTCAATCAGGATCTCTTTTCTATAATCCCAAGGCTCACAAGCTCCTCAATGGCCATAATCTCCCAAAGAAGGACACCTCTCTCCCCAGTATCAATGCCACTCCCCACAAGAGACTTTTAATCTAGAATCCTGGTTAACATGCCCATCTGTGTGGTGAGGAGGGCAGGGCCTCTGGACTGACAGAACACCCCCTTGCCAGGCGGGGAGGGGGAATTTCCCAAGCCTGGTGAAGAGCAAAGGAAACCAGGTTAAAATAAAACAATCCTCGTTCACTGCAACCACATAAAGATTTTAATAATCAAAGAGGAATCAAAGAATTAAAGAAATGAAGACTATGGACTTAATTAAATGCAGAGAATATAAAATAAGAGAATGAAAAAGGACTTGGATTTAGATTCCAGTTTTGAGTTCAGTTCAGTTCAGTCACTCAGCATGTCCGACTCATTGCAACCCCATGAATTGCAGCACGCCAGGCCTCCCTGTCCGTCACCAACTCCCGGAGTTCACTCAGACNAGAAGATATTAAGAAGAGGTGGCAAGAATACACAGAAGAACTGTACAAAAAAGATCTTCACAACCACGATAATCATGATGGTGTGATCACTCACTTAGAGCCAGACATCCTGGAATGTGATGTCAAGTGGGCCTTAGAAAGCATCACTAGGAACAAAGCTAGTGGAGGTTTTGAGTTATTCCACTGTTAATCGTAATGACAAGACGTTTGTCCTCTCCGAGTCTTTGTTTACTCTGGTTACAAAGGGAAACTGAGGTAGCTTCTCACTGCCAAAGCCAACGCGATCCCATCTACAGAAACTGGCGTGGGCCTTTGGCAAGTCCTCACTCTGTGACAGTGTGTCCGATGAGGCTGCAGAGAGTGAGCCCCCCCTCGCTGCTCTGTCCACGCTGCCTGTTCACACTCCATTCAAGCTCTTTACCAACTGACTTCCTTGTAAGAAGTGGCGATTAGGACACAACACAGAAGAGAGAAGAAACTGTGAAGACACAGGGAGAAGAGGGCTGTCTCCAGGCTAAGGAGAGAGGCCTCAAAAGAAACCAACCCTGCTATCACCTTAATCTCTGACTTCCAGCCTCCAGAACTGTGAGAAAGTGCTGCTAAACCAATATAGCTAGTAACGATAACCATGAGAAATTACTTTTTGAACTTAGTCAAGTTTGGATAAAAACGCTACTAGTTCTGTTATGAAATGGAACGTCCTTTGAATCACAGAAGAAATGTATGTGAAATTAGCACCACAAACTATCACATCTCAAGCAATCATGAAGTAAACGTAGGATGTTAATACTGACTACAGAAGGCTAGTTTCTCATTAGTGACGTATTATGGACATATCTGTACCTAGCTAATGCAATTATGTCTATACTAACTGGTATGAGTCTTTAAAAAGGTGTTAGGACTGCATCAGTTCTTTGGATGAATCTGAAGCAAGTGTTACAAAAACACACAAGTCCTAAAACTTCGCCTCACAGTACTCTAAAGGATGAAAATAAAAACAGTACTTTAATTTGAGTAATCTTTTCTCATCTCTTTTCCCTGTCTGGGGGCTTCTCTAGTGGCTCAGATGATAAAGAATTGGCCTGCAAGAGTCGGGTTCCATCCCTGAGTAGGGAAGATCCCCTGGAGAAAGGAATGGCTACCCACCCCAGTGTTCTTGCCTGGAGAATTCCATGGACAGAGGAACCTAGTGGGCTACAGTCCATGGGGTCATAAAGAGTCGAACACAACTGAACAACTAACAAAAAGTCCTTTGCTCTTTTTGCACGTAAAGTGTTAGCTAATTTCACAATTGCATCCAGAGTAGTCTTTTCTATAGATTGGTGAACAATGCATGCAGTTTGCTATTTCCTATCTCCTTCTAAGGGAATGTAATTTGCCTACCCTTTAATAGCAGAGAAATGTGTTTCTAAAACAAATTCACTATGGTGATACTAAAAAATTAACATAGCATCTCTACAGTTTTGGTCTACAGCCAACAGAGAAAAGGCAGTGCAACATGGAATTGGGATGTGAATGTTTGTATTCTGGATGATGACTGTGTTGGCAGTAAATTATTTTCCACACCCATGGCATTTTTTATATAGGTGGGGAAACCAACTTGAAAGACTAAAGATACCTTATTAAAGTTGTTATGATTAAAAGCATTCAAAAAAAAAAAAAAAAAGGAGAGAGAGAGATGATGTTTGGAGAAGTTCCAAGTCCTAACTAGTCAGAAAAGAATTGTGAAATAGATGAGCAGTGCTAATCACACGTACAGTTACATAGAGGCAGGAATAGACTGGTGAAGGCCAGCTGTAGTTCATTCTAAAAAGAGCATGTTTATGGAATTACTTTGAAAGGGTAGATTTTTATTTTTTTTTATTTTTTTTTATGTCTATTTTTTTATTTTAATTTTTAATTTTTTTTTTTCATCTCAGGTGTACATGAGTTTGAAAGGGTAGATTTTTGAAGATGGTAGTTGAGAATAATCAGACAATTAGGCTTATATATTTCCATGAGGAAAGTTTAAATCAATGTATGAATTAAGATGTTCAGTGCTGAGATATATACTTAAAATGAACATTGATCGTGCAGACTATTGATTCAGAACTGGCTAATCATGGAGTAAAATCCACAGGGGGTGAAATGAAGAATTTTAAACTGTTTCTGAGTGCGGGATACCAATGTGGCCAAGTGAGTTTAAAAATCCCACTAAAAACTATATTTACGTTGTAAGTGTTCAAAGCAGAACTTTCATTTGGTTTAGTTGGTTTATTTTGGTTTGGTTAAATTCTGTTAGCAAAATTGACTAGTAAGTCGGCCTAGTTTTACATAAACAGACTGCCCATTCCTACCCACTAACTCTAGGCTTTCTGCCCTTAGAAGCCAAAATGCAAAAGTCTTGATCTTTGTACCTCTGAAGAGTGACACCTTTTCTGCCCCTGGATTAATGTAGCTCCTTAGGCACCCATGGCTGTGACAATGGGAGAAAAAGGATCCGCCAGCCTGGCTCCTGGCCAGGCTCTCTATGCTGGACAGACCTTTCAGAGATGAGCTCAGATTATATCCTCCCCTGCCATCCACATAAAATTAGAACCTACCAAATATTACCAAATGTACAGGCTTCCCTGCTGGCTTAGTGGTAAAGAATACACCCGCCAAAGCAGGAGACATGGGTCTGATATCTAAGTCAGGAAGATTCCCTGGAGAAGGGAATGGCAACCCACTCCAGTCTTCTTGCTTGGAGAATCCCACAAGCAGAGGAACCTGACAGGCTATAGTCCATGGGATCATGAAGAGCTGGACTCAATTTACCAGTCCAACAGCAAACAACCAAATTACCACTTAAGGGATTTCCAGAAAGCCTTTATGCTTCTGAATGCCTCTCCCATGTTGCCTGAGATCCACGGCTTCATCCACTTCCTGAAATCCTTCATGGGTTAGTTACCAGACATGTAAGTGAGGTGGTCTCAACTGTGGAAAGGAGAGGCAGTCTAAGAACCCCAAATCCTGCTCCTGGGAAAGGAAAGGAAAAGTCTGATCAACAAAGTTCTACCTCTGGGCTTTAGAATAAATGGACAGCTGAGGGATCTAACTGAGTTCCTAGGTTGGGAGAAGTAGGGAAGAAAAAGTAATTTTTCTCTTACCCTTCTGAGTTCTTAGCTGAGACCATTGTAAAAAGAGAGATTAACAACAGGAAAACAAACAGGAGCTTATTAAAATGAGTATCTCATTTATACCTGGAAAATTATACTCATTGCAACCCAGGGAAAAATGAGTAACTCCTTGAGGTGGTTTAGAATTCAGGCTTAAATGACAGCTTAATTCAGGATGTCATCCTCTTGGTAGAGAGGGAATGATTTTTAGGAGAGCTGAACGGGCTCTTAGGAGAGTAGGCGGGAGGGGTGACCGTTTGTGACAAAGTGTCTGGGGGTGGTGTGGATGTGTATGTAGTCTCCTCTCCTGTGGCAGCAGTCAGTCTTCCCTGGTTGATGAAGTTCCTGGGGAGGGATCTACAACAGCTGAAAGTTTTGGCGGGGGGCTTTCTCTTTTGCCGGAGAAGAGGAGTTCAGAGAAAGCCTCTCCCTGCATTTGCTGGGTTTTCCAGGGCCTACAGCTCAAAATACACCATCGCAGCATATTTTGGGGTGTCGTACGCTACGGTCCCATAAGGGAGGACCTGCCGACTCCTTTTTGTAGATATATTAATTTGTTTTCTTTTCTTAATTTTGGTTTATATTTTGGTTCATTGAAATATACATTTAGATTATACTTTCTGATAAAAGGCTTCCTTAAATTTCTACAGGTTGGTGACGCTTCCCCTATACTTATCCAGTTTTGGAGATGTATGGACAGTGTTCACAGAGACAATGCAAAAACAGATGCAGCAGTTACTATACAGGCCCAGCTGCAACAGATCTGAAATTTGAGAGTCCCGAAACCCTGCAAATGCAAAGCGCTCTCTCTTATTATTCATTTGATGGTGAAACGTGACCTAACCTAAGACCATTTATGTGCCCTTTTCTAATCCCACTGAATATTCATACATTTCACTGCGGAAATATTAATGTGGGTGGGTTTTAAAAAACAGGTATATTGTCAGTGTAGCTCTTAGCTCAGACAGAGCAACTATTTCATGATGTAAATAGGTGCACATATGAAGAAGTTTCTGTACCCAACGAAGAGGCGTAATGTGTTTTGATATAGGCTATGACCTCAGGCTCTGAGTCTTAGTGAAATATGCAGCCATCTAGGATTATCCTGCTAAACATTTTCAGAGTCATCCACCTCTGGTCTGCAAGAGCGCTAGCTTCCGAGTAGGTCTTCCTGTTTCTCCCCTATTTCCCAAGCACAAGTCTTTTTTCCAGCCAGCGGTCATCTCCAATCATTTAAAACCAAACAAAGCTCTTCCCTTCTCTACTCTCAACTGTACACTACCAAGGCGTCGAAAGGTCCTTGGACTACAAGGCCTTGGGTGAGCTGCCCCGATCTCCCACCTCTTCTCTCATTCCAGCCCCGTGGTTCACGGGGCCATGGTCTCACTGCTCTTCCCACTGCTTCTCACACCATCCCAGACGGACCCACTCCTCAGGGCATCTTCACTCGCTGTGCCTTGGCACGGGAAGTTCTTCCCCCGGATATTTAGGGGGCTTTCTCACTCTCTGTTTGGAATCACTAGTGAAATTCCATCTCTCTAGAGAGTCTTCCCCAATCCACCTGAAAGAGCCCAGCCTACCCCTGTATACTGCCTTCTTTGTTCTTTGTCACCACCTGCCATCACGCAAATAAGTATATACCTGCTTTTGGTTTAGGGTTTCACTTCCTTAAATAGGACATTAACTTCATGAGTGCAGGAAGTGTCCTTCAGTCACTCAGCCACGTCCTGTCCTTTGCCACCCCATGGACTGTAGCACGCCAGGCTTCCCTGTCCATCACCAACTCCCAGAGCTTGGTCAAATTCAGNCTGTTTGGAATCACTAGTGAAATTCCATCTCTCTAGAGAGTCTTCCCCAATCCACCTGAAAGAGCCCAGCCTACCCCTGTATACTGCCTTCTTTGTTCTTTGTCACCACCTGCCATCACGCAAATAAGTATATACCTGCTTTTGGTTTAGGGTTTCACTTCCTTAAATAGGACATTAACTTCATGAGTGCAGGAAGTGTCCTTCAGTCACTCAGCCACGTCCTGTCCTTTGCCACCCCATGGACTGTAGCACGCCAGGCTTCCCTGTCCATCACCAACTCCCAGAGCTTGGTCAAATTCAGGTCCATTGAGTCAGTGATGCCATCAAACCATCTCATCCTCTGTCATCCCCTTCTCCTCCTGCCTTCAATCTTTTCCAGCATCAGGGTCTTTTCAAATGAGTCATTTCTTTGCATCAGGTGGCCAAAGTATTAGACTTTCAGCTTCAGCATCAGAATATTCACCATGAATATTCAGGACTGGTTTCCTTTAGAATGGACTGGTTTGATTTCCTTGCAATCCAAGGGACTTTCAAGAGTCTTCTCCAACACCACAGTTCAAAAACTTCAATTCTTTGGCACTCAGCTTCCTTTATGGTCCAATTCAAATAGTAGGTACTACATAAATGAATGAACGAAACTAATTTGTATTATTTTGTTTTATTTTTTATATTTATTTCTATGTGTTTAATATTCATTATTTATCAACACTAGTTATTGATTTATTTGAACAGTACAGAGTCAAAATTATTCACTTCCTCACACTCTAATCAACCTGTCACATTATCAAAACTATAACAAAATTTAGGGAAATCAAAATTATGTAATACTATATTGTATGGGATTCCCTGGTGGCTCAGATGGTAAAGCATCTGCCTGCAATGCCGGAGACCCAGGTTCAATCCCTGGGTCAGGAAAATCCCCTTGGAGAAGGAAATGGCAACCCACTCCAGTATTTTGCCTGGGAAATCCCATGGACAGAGGAACCTGGTGGGCTTCAGTCCATGGGGTCACAAAGAGTCTGACATGATTGAGCAACTTCACTTTCACATATTGTATTATTTTAATTCATTAACTGTAACATTGCCTTGGAAAGGATCTAAGAGACAAAGCAAGAACAGAAGCTCTTACTCAAAGCTATTTTCTGCAAACAGGGTTACCAGCGTTATCTTTGTTCTTTGAGATTATTGTGTTAAGTTTTGTATTAATACTAAAATGTTATACAGTCACTGTACCTTAATTATTTTTAGCAAGCTATCTTCTACCATGAATTTTGTTGTTGTAGTTCAGTCACTAAGTTGTGTCTGACTCTGCTACACCATGACCTGCAGCACTCCAGGCTTCCCTGTCCTTAACTATCTCCCAAAGCTTGTTCAAACTCATGTCCATTGAGTCGGCAATGACATTCAACCACTTCATCCTCTGTCTCCCCTTTCTCCTCTTGCCCTCAATCTTTCCCAGCATCAAGGTCTTTCCAGAGTTGGCTCTTGACATCTGGTGGCCAAAATATTGGAGCTTCAGCTTCAATTGTGAATCTACAAATCTGTAATAAATTATTATCTTCCTTATAAGTGGCCTTTGCCAATAGCTCTCAATTGACCTCAACACTGATGAACAAGCACCCTAAAATCTCCAATTTAGATGCGTCCAATCTCACAGAAGTGTCTGTCTTACACCCCAGGATAAAATTCCAGGCAAACAAACAATAACAAAGCAATAGCAGGTGCTGTGTGCTTAAGAAAAAGGATAAACACTTTACAATAGATAAAACTTCTAGCTATGCCACTTAAGACATGTTGCTTTTGTGTTTTTTTCATTACACACTAAGCCAGATGGGGAAACAAGGCTGGAGAAACAAGTCAGATACATGTGACACTTGCAGACACAGGTGGCTCGCCTTGATCACAAGTGAGTATAAACTCACCGTAAGTCAAGGTTTGGCATGTGTGTGCAGCTCAATAAAAACATCAAGTGTAGTTTCTTTGCTCCTTTGTTCTGAGATGCTCAGAGCTCTTTGCCAAAAAGAGGGTGGGGAGTTTTCATGATTCCCTTTAAGAATATTAAAACTGGAAGTAAAACACAGATGACATGACTTGGCTAGGAGTCTACACAGATGAGAGAAGAGATAAAATTAAACTGCTACTTTGCTTGTGAAATTAATCACTGCCAAAATTCTATAGGGTTTGTTCAAAATATTATTCTTTGCCTTAATTCTCCATTGAGCTTCCTAGCACGGGTAAAAACTTTTGTCTCATCCTCAATTCCAAGTTGTGTCCCAAAGCAGTTGAACACTGCAGTGTGTATGTGTGTGTGTGTTTGTGCACAGTTGTGTCCAGCTCTTTTGACTCCATGGACTGTAGCCCATCAGACTCCTCTCCATGGGATTCTCCAGGCAAGAATACTGGAGTGGGTTGCCATTTCCTCCTCCAAGGGATCTTCCTGACACAGGGATCAAACTCATGTCTCTTGTATCTCCTGCATTGGCAGGAGAATTCTTTAACACTTAGTCACCTGGGAAGCCCCACATTGAAGTATAAAGGAAGGCATTAATGGTAGGGAAAGTCTTGAGGATTAAGCCTTGAGGTTATAAGACAAAACAAAATACAGCAAAGCAAACCTACAAATAAACCAGAGGGATTCCCTGAACAGTTCAAATGCAGAAATCACTTCTTTGCTTCAATGTTATAACCAGTGTATGGAGCATGTTGTGAATGTTAGAATTAGATCTAATAAGATTAAAGGGAATGTATAAAAGGAAGAAAGAAGAATCTAGGGAAAAGCTTAAAGGGACTTGCCATAGGGTCATTCACGTGCCCTAAGAGCTTTGAAGACACCTCTCCCGTCCTAGCAGCTACATCTGGAATATTTCATCACTGTTTAGTTCACAGGGGACCAGAATGGAGGTTATCAGCAACAAAGATGTCATAAAAGTCCATCAGGATTTCTTCTGTATCTCCGAGAGCATGTTCAGATTGCATTAAAAGAATCAAAAGAAAGCATGCCATACAATTTCAGGGGGAGGAAACTACCATGCTTTCTATTTGCCCTTGCCTAAATTCTGGATCTCCTAGCAAAATATAATTTTCATAGTTGAATGAAGTTTTAACCCAGTGATATCTAAAAACAAATAAGAAAAGTACAATTAAAATCTAACATGACAAAACAGGGTGATATTCAACAGTCTCTATTATTCACCATTCACAGAAATTATGATTAATTTGTTGTTTCTACAAGATGGAATGGAGAGATAGTTAAGCACAGGGAGCATCAGATGATGTTCTCTATGCATTTTCACTTTAATATTAGAACTGAATCTGTCCTGGACTAAAGGCTACCCTGGACCACACTAAAATATCTTAACAACGGCAACAACAAATCTCAGAAAAATCCAACTTATCCCAAGTAATTTAACTATTTGAAAGAACAAATTTCAACAATATTTTTAAAAATGCACCAAAACAAGCTTGAAACCATGTAATATTCATAACATCTGGCATCTATCAAAAGCTCACAAAAATTCAGAGAAGCAGGAAAGTATGATTCCATAGCAGGAGAAAAAGTAATTATATAGAAATATACTTAGAAATGGCAGATTTGGGAATGAGAAAAGACAATAACACAATCATAAATATGTACCATAAAGTCAACAAGGTCTGGAAAGACAAGAAGACGATATAGAAGAGTAACAAAGACTAAATAGAAGATATTTTTTAAAAATCTCACGTGAAAGTTCAAGATACTGAAAGATACTATCTGAAATAAAAGATACTCTGTAAAGACTAACAGTAGATTATACATTGCAGAAGAAAACATCAATGTAGTTAATTCAGTTCAGTTCAGTCACTCAGTTGTGTTTGACTCTTTGTGACCCCATGAATTGCAGCACACCAGGCCTCCCTGTCCATCACCAACTCCCGGAGTCCACTCAAACCCATATCCATCGAGTCGATGATGCCATCAAGCCATCTCATCCTCTGTCATCTCCTTCTCCTCCTGCCCTCATCTTTCCCAGCACCAGGACTTTTTCCATTGAGTCAGCTCTTCACATCAAGTGGCCAAAGTATTGGAGTCTCAGCTTCAACATCAGTTCTTCCAGTGAACACCCAGGACTGGTCTCCTTTAGGATGGACTAGTTGGATCTCCTTGCAGTCCAAGGGACTCTCAANGTCCCTTGGACTGCATGGAGATCCAACCAGTCCACTCTGAAGGAGATGAGCCCTGGGATTTCTTTGGAAGGAAAGATGCTACAGCTGAAACTCCAGTCCTTTGGCCATCTCATGCGAAGAGTTGACTCATTGGAAAAGACTCTGATGCTGGGAGGGATTAGGGGCAGGATGAGATGGCTGGATGGCATCACGGACTCGATGGCCGTAAGTCTGAGTGAACTCCGGGAGTTGGTGATGGACAGGGAGGCCTGGGGTACTGCAGTTCATGGGGTCGCAAAGAGTTGGACACGACTGAGCGACTGAACTGAACTGAATGAAGGCTTGACCTCTGAATTCTGTGTGCCTTTTTACTTTCGGTTGCCTGAAAACTGCCAACTTTTATGTTGTTTTCTGTGGGATATTCGATCTAATATACAAGCTACTCCACTGAGGCCAGAAGATAGTCTCCATTTGTTTTCTCATTAGGTCTTGTTAGAATAATATTCAGTTATTTTGGTGCCATTTTTTATTTCATATAACCATTTTGTATAGGGTGATAATGTTTTATGTCACTGACTTCACCACTATTTTTTTCTTTACTCATCTAGCTTTATATGGACTTCCCTGGTGGCTCAGACAATAAAGTGTCTGCCTACAATGCAGGAGACCCAGTTTCAATCCCTGGGTGGGGAAGATCCCCTGGAGAAGGCAATGGCAACCCACTCCAGTATTCTTGCCTGGAAAATCCCATGGGCAGAGGAGCCTGCTGTGCTACAATCCATGGGGTTGCAAGAGTCGGACATGACTGAGTGACTTCATTTTCACTTTCTCTTTATCTAGCTTTGGTTGATGACTCTTCCTGTGTCTTTCCACCACTTGGTTCCTCAAAAATAATCTTTCTTTGACATTCTCCTCCTTTCATTGCCTCTTTATTCTTTCAAGGAAAATCTCTATATCCCTAAAAATTTTGTTCAGGAAAAATTACTGGCAAGAGTAGTTTGAGGTAGAATAAAACAAGGGCAAAAGTTATTAAACTGTTTAAATGCTTATAGGTATAAATGTTTAGACACAAATGGAAATGCACTGTAAGGGAAAAAGACTAGTTCTCATCAATGTGGAGGTCGAATTATATTAGATGTTTCTCTCAAGCAAAGTTACATGAGATAATACTGAGATGTAAGTTACAGTTGGAAGATTTGGGCCATAATGTTGATCATGAAGAAACTATATTGTTGTAGAAAACTCAGTTAAAACAAGTTGATCATATACATGAGACATTAACTTCTCACTTTTTATTTATAGGTGAGACCAACTCTTGTATATTTTCAGTTTATATTCAAGCTTTGCCTTTCAGGTGTTTACATGTTAAAAGTCCTATATGCTATGTTTCTTCTCCTTAGAAAGTTATTTTCTTACTCCTACTTTCCTGAAAGTAATATAAATCACCAACTTGTTTGAATAATAAACAAATAAAATGGTATATAATTTTTCATTCCCTTCCTGGAAACTTGAATCTTATTACTCTGAATGCAGAGATATAATCTAATATTATCAATACATTCTGAGCAACCTCAGTTTTTTCAATCTGTTTGCATTTGTAATGTAATATTTCTTCAGAATTATTCCTTTAAACAGTCAGTCTTCTCTGTGTCTGCATACAGTGATGTGTAGCTCTCTGTTTTAAAGACAATGAAATGTCGGATGAGTCTGCTAACATTCCTGAGCTCAGTAATGCATCTATTTCTGCTACCTCTTTAAAAGACTGGCATGTAGCAAACTGTTTCTGTATTATTGCATTTCTGTAAGTGATACGAATTAAGTCAAGGTAACATCTGAAAAATACCAGATGACCACCAAGCATAAACATTTTCAATCACGTTTCTACAAACCAAGATCAAAAAAGGAATTCTTCATTAACATAAATAAGATAATGCAATGTATCCTAGTTTGAATACAACAATAATAGAATTACAGTCAACTATTTCCTTTTCTTCTGTTATTTTACCTAGTATTATGATTACTATGATTAGCATATGAATGAGGCCTCAGAATCTTCAAGTTCAAATGTTGTGAATTCATAGGTGACCAAAGGTGGTTAGATAATATTATACAGCTATATATATTGGAAAAATTGGCTTCTTGAAAGGAAAGTTGTGTTCCTGGCAGCTGAAAGATAGAGTGGAAAACATAGGGCAAAAAGAGAGCTCACTTAGTTCTAGCAGATTCTTTAACAGGTTAGGGTCATATTCAAAAATCTGTCACCAAGATCAATGTGGAAAATATTTTTTCCTACGTTTTCTTTTAAGAGTTTTAAAATTTAAAGTATTATATTAAGTCTTTACTGGAGAAGAAAATGGCAACCCACTCCAGAATTCTTGTCTGGAAAATTCCGTGGACAGAGGAGGTCAGACTACAGTTCATGGGGTTGCAAAGAGTTGCAAAGACTGAGCATGTATGTCATGCCACATTCAATCTTTAATCTTTTCCAATTTATTTTTTGTATGTGTGTATACTGTAAGATAAGTGTCCAATGTAATTCTTTTGCATGTGGATGTCCTGTTTTCCACCACCATTTATTAAAGTGACTGTTCTTTTCCCATTGTTTATTCTTGGTGACCTTATCAAGAATAGGTTGACTGGATACACATGAGTGTATTTCTGGGTTCTCTGTTCTGTCCCATTGGTCTATGTGTCTGTTTTCATGCCAGTGCCCTATTATTTTGATTACTGTAGCTTTATGTATCGGAGAAGGCAGTGGCACCCCACTCCAGTACTCTTGCCTGGAAACTCCCACGGTTGCAGCAGCCTGATGGGCTGCAGTCCATGGGGTCGCTAAGGGTCCGGCATGACTGAGCGACTTTCACTTTCACTTTTCACTCTCATGCATTGGAGAAGGAAATGGCACCCCACTCCAGTGTTCTTGCCTGGAGAATCCTGGGGACGCGGGAGCCTGGTGGGCTGCCGTCTATCAGGTCGCACAGAGTCGGACATGACTGAAGCAACTTAGCAGCAGCAGCAGCAGCTTTGTGTATAGTTTGAAATCAGAAGCTGTTCAGATTTGTTCTTTCTCAAGATTACTTTGGTTATCTGGGATCTATCTAAAGGTTCAGTACCAATTTTAGTTGTTGTTGTTGTTTCTTTTCTCTTGTGAAAAGTATAATTGAGACTATTATTATTAGAATTGTACTTTGTGTGGTATGGACATTTTAACAACATTAATTTTTTCAACCCATATACATGGTATATCTTTCTAATTATTTCTGTCTTCTTAAATACCTTTGGTTAGTATCTTATAGTTTTGACTAGTATCCTATAGTTTTCAGTGTACAGATCTAAAAAGACTTTTGAATTATTTGATTTTTATGTTTTAGTTATATCCTTTCATTCAATATGGTTTTTAAGAAATGTCTTTATTCTCTTTTTGTTAAGTTGTATTAACTAATTAATTTATCATTGATCTTAAATGCTTATCTTTCCTGACCTAACTTTTAATTGTGGTAAGGAAAAAAAAAAGATAAATGCACACCTATGAATATTATTTATTTCTTTCGTAAAGGATATAGAAAGTGTTTCATCTCTGCCATTTATGATGTCTATTTCAGTCCTACCCACACGAATGTCAACTACAGAATTGTGATGTTAGTGATGACCAAAAAGTTTGTTTCTGTTTGCAGCTGTCATGTAATGAGGCAGAAATCTTTTACCAACAGGCTTTTCTGTTCCCCAAACCCTAACCTCTTTAGAAAATAACTTGAGATTGAAAATTTCTGGCCATTGCCAAAAGTTCCTAATGTAGACCAAGCTGTGCTAACAAATGAAAGAAATAGGACAGAGGCACCATTGGGAGAAGAGTCCTTCGTGCAATCACATAGATTTAGGCTTAGTAAGCAGAGAAACATTTCTGAATTTTGTGCTACAACAATTTTTTAGATAAAAGGTCCATGAGTTTTTTGGTTGTTTTTTTTTTTTCTAATCTTTATGTATTAGCTCATTTCTTGTCTGTGAACACTGTGTAACAAACACAGAGAAGGGATCTCCTGCACTGTCCCAACTCTGAAAACTCGGTGCAATTAGTATTGTAGTCAGGCATATTAGGTTAAGGTGTATATTTTTGCTGGCTTCTCTGTAAGTATAAAACAAAAAAGAAGCTCATTTTAATCAGCAAGAGTTTGCCTTAGATTTCCTCCGGAAAGGACAGACTCTCACTCTTCATGACAATGATCTTGTTGTTACTTAGTCGCTAGGTCGTGTCTGACTCTTTGTGACCCCATGGACCGCAGCACACCAGGCTTCCCTGTCTTACTCTATCTCAAACTCGTTTCCATTGAATTAGTGATGCTACCTAACTGTCTCATCCTCTGGCACTCTCTTCTTTTGCCTTCAATCTTTCCCAGCCACAAGGCCTTTCCCAATGAGTTGGTTCTTCACATCAGGTGGCCAGAGTATTGGAGTTTCAGCTTTAGCATCAATCCTTCCAATGAATTTAAGAGTTGGTTTCCTTTAGGATTGACTGGTTTAATCTCCTTGTAGTCCAAGGGCCTCTCAAGAGTCTTCTCCAGCACCACAATTCGAATGCATCAAAAACAAGAACTTTGACTCTACAATGATACCTATTGTCAATTTTGTGGTGTGTGGCTACCGTCTGCAAGTGCTGTAGACGCTTACTCTTCATGACAGTGATGTTGTTGTGACCCCACTGTTTAGGGTCGCAAAGAGTCAAGCACGACTGAGCAACCGAACTGAACTGACTGCCTATAGAATCCCTCTGCCACTCAGGTTGACACATGGCTGAGATGACAAAACAGGCTTGAGGTATTGAGTGGACGGCTGATGCTAGTCCACTAAATCACACTGCCGCTCCTCAGCTAGATGTTTTATTTAAGGTTTGTTGTTGCTGCTGTATTATTTTACCATTATTTTATTGGCATAAAGCTCAGAAGACCTAATTCATATTCTAGATTTTAAAGGGCTTCTCTGGTAACTCAGGTGGTAAAGAATCCACTTGCAATGCAGGAGACCCCAGTTCGATTCCTGGGTTGGGAAGATCTAGTTGAGAAGGGATAGGCTACCCACTCCAGTATTCTTGGGCTTCCCTGGTGGCTCAACTGGTAAATAATCCACCTGGATTGAAGGAGACCTGGGTTCAATCCCTGGCTTGGGAAGATACCCTGAAGAAGGGAATGGCTACTCATGCCGGTAAAACGAACCACATTTTTTTTGTTGTTTGTGACATATGGGTCATAAAGCAGATACTGCAAAAAATGAAACAAAGCAAGAAGTAGATATAAAATATCCCTTCCAGCTTTAAGCTTCTGTTATTGATGATATGTTCACATCCCTTTCATCAACAAAGAGCGAACATGTTGGATGTCTCTTATGAGCAAGAAAATATCTGATATGTAAAGCATGGCCCCTCCCCTTTGAAGACTCACAGACAATTTTGGAAAGCAAAACATGTCATAGGCAAGGCTGAATCTTTCATATCAGTGTGTGTTTTTGAACACTGGTTCAAAAAAAAATCTCTGGCTTGAGATATGAAATATAAATGACCAGTCATTTTGCAGAAGCAAACAAATGACAACTTTTGGTTAACTCAAAATTGCACATCAGTTGCAGCTGGAAAGTGGAGGGCCTTTCAAGCCTTCTTCCCATTTCTGTGGGTGCTTCCTAGAGTGATACGATGACTGAGTCTCAGAACGTGGGTTTGCTGCAGGCAGCATCATGCATCAGACGTTTTATGGTCCACCTATTTCCTGATCAAAGGAGAAGTTCCAAACCCATTTTCATCAACATTTGCAGATGCTCTCCCCCTCCAAATGTCTTTTTAAGTATCCAGACACAGCAGTCTGGCTCTTCCTCCTCTGGGTTAGCAAGCTCCTCTTCTGGCTACACAAATAGTGATGGGCTCCAATAGACGAGATCTCCCAAAAACTTTCCATTCTAAAATAAAAATATCATTCTCTCTTTGGAGACACACAGCTTCAAAACAAAGATGGTCATTAATGAGAAGTGCAATGAAGCATCCCCCCTGAACCCCACCAGTTTTGTTCACAGAGACCAAACGACGGAGGGGAGGGAGCCTTGGATGAGGTTTCTGGGATGGTTTCAGGAGAGGAGGGCCATTGACAACTGGAGGAAATATCTCTGACTCAGTCATTATGCCGCCAGGAGCACTTGAAACTCAGCTGCACACAGTGGGAGATCAGCACTCTCAGAAGAGGCATGTGCAACAGCGCGAGGTAGCGGGAAAGCAGAAGCTTCGACTTGACTGAAGGGTCCTCTCCCCTCCTTTGTCACGCGGCCTGTGAGGCTCCAAGCCGGCCTTTTCTTTCCTGCCATTGAAAGGGTAGAGTAATTGCCAAGAGAGGAGCCCCAAACCTTCCCCCAGACACCCCCTCATCTCTCAAGCTCCACAAGAGCAGACGCAGAGGCAAGTGGCAGCGTAGTTTTTGAACTCCGTGTCCAGCCAGCTTGCTGAGGGACCTTCAACTTTGTTAAACAAACAAACAAAAAATGTCTTCTTTCTCCTGTGTATTTTCTGCTGGTTTAGAATCACACACGCACATTCACACACCACTGCCAAGAATGAGGGGGGTGGGGGGGTTATATTTCCCACCATTTCTAATCTTCTTGAGTGGAACCAATTTATTTTGTGTTGAATGGGGGTGCTCATAAGCCAAAAGGTAGCCCTGGGACTGGATTGAGATATGAAGGGAAATTGAAGCACAATAAAGCTCCATGCACAATGGTGCGCACCAGATCCATAATCACCACATAAGATGTTCCTGTGTAGACAGGTGCAGGTAATTAAGCAACACATTGACAATTTTTCAGTCCCTTAGTCATTTCCAGGGGAGCTGGGATAATGCCGGGCTCACCAGACAAACCTTTTGAGATCGGATCAGGAATGAGGAACTTCTCCTCCCCTGTCCAGTCTCGCAAGAAACAATCTAAATTTCATTTTTTCCTTTTAACTGAGAGCCAAATGAATCTATTGAATCTGATTGGGCTGGTTACCTTCTGAAATATTATTTGCTGTAACATGTAATGTATCGGATTAAAATTAGAGTTATATAAATCGTTAAGTATTCAAATTTTAAAACTTTCCGGGACATGGAATTTGCCAATGAAAGTATGGTACACTAATAAATTAACACAGTTAGATGTGAAGATGATACTGGAAATATTGTGTGCCTTAATTTTATTTAAGCCATCTAGCTACTGTGGCTGCAGGCACCCTCTCTGTTCAACAGATGAGGAAGTTTAGAGAGACTGAGGATTTTCTTAGTGTCCCAGAGCTAAACGGGGTGATGTTTGGGCCTAAGCATGTATCAACATTAGATCTTCCCTGGTGGCTCAACAGCAAAAACCTCACACGTCAGTAGAAGATGCAGGTTTGATCCCTGGGTTGGGAAGGTCCCCAGAAAAAGAAAATAGCAACCCACTTCAGTATTCTTGCCTGGAGAATCCCATGGACCAAGGGCCTGGCGGGCTATAGTCTATGGGGTTGCAAAGAGTCAGACACAGCTTAGGAACTAAACAACAACCAGAACAACAAATATCTCAAGACTAGTTTCGGTTCCTAGGAAGAGCGAAATTGCACATCGGTTGGGAAGCTCTTGTCTTTAGAAATCAGTCGGGAAGTCACAGTGAGTTAATGATTGGGTCTCAATCTACAGTGCAACTTTTCCAATTTTTCATGAATAGTATTAGTCTGATCTTGAAGTTAGAAAAGGATTAACTAAGGCCCTCATAATGTTTCTTCAGGAAAGAATAACAATATGTTATCTTAGAATTTTGGTTCCTTCTGAAGACTTCCTGTAGGGATTGCCTGAAAGGTATTGGTTGTGGGTTGAATTGTATCCTCAGAATTATGCTGAAGGCTTAACCTCCACTCCCTTGGGATAGGATGGTGTCTGGAGATAGGGCATTTAAAGAGGTTATTAACTTAAAATAAGGCCATTAAGGTGGACTGCAATCTCATCTGTGTACTTAGAAGACGGGAAGAGTAGGTCAGAAACACACGCAGGGGAAAGATCATGTGAGCAAGCTATCTGCAACCCGGAGAGAATGAGCCAACCACTGTCAGCACCTTGATCTTGAACTTCTAGCCTCCAGAACTGTGAGAAAATCAATCTCTGTGCTTTAAGCTGCCCTCTCTGGCTCTTTGTTTTTGCAGCCCTTTCAAGCTCATTCAGTATTTTACGTCCATCTTTACAAAATTCAAAAACATAAACTCTTACTGACAAACTGGCAGGGATCTAATGCAATTTATAGATGATGAATAAAACAGATTCTTTTTAAAAGGATTTTAAATATAAAAATGACCCTAATTAATACACCATCCAGTATTTATTTCCCACTTATGAGCATGAGAGCAAATCCAGCTTTTGCCAGTTGCAATATAGATGGGACAACCAAGGACAGTAGATCATTGTTTTGGAAACATGTGGTAGTGAGGTCTTTGTTCATTATTCTATCTTGTTTGGGTCTCTAACACTGCACAGTATAAAATAATAGCACACAAAACAGGAAACTAATTGGAAAACCAAGCTTATTCCTCTGACAGGATCTTGTTAAATGTCCTCTCAGAAATCCAGTTTACCTCTTTGGGCCTTGTTTCTGAACAAAAATATAATATACCTTATTCAAGTCTCCATTCTAGAGAAAAACAAATGAAATTGCTAAAATAAATGAAATTACTCTTTCACAAATGAAGAGTAAAAATGAGTTTTAATAAGGAAAACAGAATCATTTGGAGGAGAAAAAAATAAGTTTGAAAATCTTTAAAAACTGAAATAGGCAACAAAGCAACACAAAATGACCTTCTTCCTTGGATAGCTTTTAAAGTAAGTAATTAATCTGTCATTTTACTAACACACCAAGTACTTACTCTACGTCAGGCAATGTGTTAGCTGCTAGATATATATTCGCGAGCAAACATAGGAAAAAACGCCGGCCATGGTTGTTCTGTAAAAGAGAAAATGGTAATCAAATTAACATAATCGCAAAGAAAGATTACTTGAAGAAAATGTATCTGGGGCCCTGAGAGCTTGGGGTAGGAAGTCTGGGAAGGCTGACCTGAGGAAGTGGCCTTTAGTCTATTCGAGCTGTTACCCGAAAGCAGCACAAAGGCAGCGCTAGTCTCATCACTACGTACAAGCTTCACTTTTTCTTGCCCAAAGAATCCTGATATTTTTTCCTTTTACTGGCCACCAGTGTGCTCAGCTGAATAGCTAACTTCTAGCCCCTGTTGCGATGAGGGATACCTATGAAACACAACTTCTTACACACGAGAAACGATCAGAACACTGCTGATGCTTTCTCTGAAAAAGTTACGTTTGTAACGTAAGCGCTGCATCTTTATCTTTGTCACTTTCTTCTTTCTACCTGGAGGAGAGATGCGGATTGGGAGGTCCACCGGCCATCTGGTGACCATGGAGAGCAAACTCAGAGAGAGAGTGTCTAATCGGTCAGGGCTGCAGAAACACTTACCAGCTTCCACCGGCTGATTCACTGAAACTACCCACACCTTCTGCAATATATACAGCCGGGCATTTTCAGTTGGATCTCCCTATAGTGTAGATGTACATGTCTGCTCCCACAGGTGTGGTTATTCATTTATCAAGTGTCATTCGTGTTTTCTGTTAAGAGAGTTGTCAGATGTACTTGGTATTGTAGTCATTTAATTGTGTACTGTGTAAAGCAATAAAACAAGAGTGTCAAAAGAAGCTCTAGTTTCTGTTGTATGAAAAGTAGTTGTTTTTAAAATGTGTGATTGAAAGTTGCTAAAAATATGTCACAATGTGTTCGGGCAAAGCATTATTGTAAAATTAGAAAAAAAAAATCATAAATTCCAAGAAAGACTTTCCACTCAAATTGCTATACAAATACTATACAAGTATCTTCATGCTCTCCATTGTTCCAATTAGGAAAAAAACTGGAATTTATGGAGGATACAACATGAGATGGATTTTGGTCAAAAGGCCACAGGAAAAGATGAGAAAATGTAATTAGCTGACTGCTAGAGAACGGTCCTAATTAAAGATGAGTGAAAACAAAATGTGTATTTATATGCTTTATATTTGACTCTGAAAGTTACCTATGAAGGTTAATGAAAGTATGTGTTCATTTTCCATGATTTCCTCCTTAAGTGGCTTTTAAAATTTCATTTATGTCACTTTATTTTATTCCACAATACTAACTGCAAATCTAATGCCACTAGTGGTTTACACATATGTGCATGTGTGTGTGCATACGTGCATGGTGGGTTTAAATCACTTGAACATATACGTTCATTTATTGATAAATTACTCTATGCTAGCTAGACATTGCATTAAGTGCTATTCTATATGGCATCCCCTTTCATCATTACAAATGAGAAAATTATAGTTCACAATAGCTAAATATTTGGCAAACATAGGATTTTGAACTTAGATCAAATTTCAAGTCTAAGATTTAATAGCCATGCTATACTAAATAGCTGATCACACAAAATTTGCTTTATAAATAAATATTCCTAAAAAAGAAAATATTCACTCACAAGAAACAATGGTCATGTCTATGGAGGGATAAGAAGAAGGAAGTTCCATTTAAATTACCTTTAGCAATGCTGAGATTGAGTAACTTCACAACACTAAATAACAGAGTAGGTTTGACCAGTTTTATCTCTAATGTCAACATAGGAGATTGTGTTTCCCAGAAACTCTGAGGATGACAATTTAGGCTAGGTGGGAAATTTTCATGACGGTTCTAAGTTTTCTTTTCCATCTGACTCTCAAAATCTCAGAGTTTAAAGGTTGTTTGGGAGTTCCTCAGCATCTCAGTAAAGAAATTATTTATAAAAGGTAGAGAATACATAAGAATTTTATGCAAAGTATTTTCTACTTTAGAAAATAAAATACCCAATGAAGGTGTATAAATCAGGTTGTGTGTGTGTGTGTGTGTGTGTGTGTGTGTGAGTGTGTTAGTCACTCAGTTGTGTCCAGTTCTTTCATTACCGCATAAGCTGTAGCCCTCCATGCTCCTTTGTCCATGGGATTTCCCAGGCAAGAATCCTGGAGTGGGTTGCCATGTCCTTCTCCAGGGGATCTTCAAATAAACAGACAATAGCAGAAGAGGAGGAATCAGCCATCCTTAATACGATGGCAACGTGGAGACATAGGTACCCCAATCCTTTGTGACTCTTAAACTATCTTTACTCTCTTTTTAAAATATTTTTGTTTATTTTAAATCGGAGAATGAGGAAGTCTGGCATGCTGCAGTTCATGGGGTCCCAAAGAGTCAGACACAACTCAGTGACTGAACATCAGTTGCTTTATAATATTTTGTTGTTTTCTGTCATATATCAACATGAATCAGCCATAGGAACTTCTTCAACAGAATGTATTTTGTTCAAAAGCATCCCTCAAGGAGAAATGCCGGGTTAGAAAGCCCCCATCTTGGAACGAAGCTGTGGAATGGCTCCCCACAGTGAGTCGATTTACGGGCCACAGTGACAGACATTCACACTAGATTTTACGTTCTTTCCACCACCACATAGATCATGTCTACAGAGAATTACAAGTTCATTGTAACAAAAGAAAGAGCTCAGACTCTTTTAATCACATTAATATTGGGCCTTTATTCATGTTAGCTAAGCCTCCCAGGAGAAGCTTTTGTATCTATCAGATTTTAAATTACCACCAGATGAGGAAAGAGGATTGAAAGTCAGAATCAGTGGATCCCTTTTCATTAAGAATATCAGTAAATATCCAAAGCAAATGAGTTCAAAATACGCAGAGGGACTAATTCCAAGGGTTCCTGTGCACCAAAGTCCCAAGAAAACATTTCCTCTCTTATTCTGGGAAGAATGTTTTAACAGATCACTGTATTTCTGACTCTGGGTTCATATGTGTGATCATCATTGTCTTCTTTTAGCTGTACTCTTACTCCAAAAATGTGTATTCATCAGGACAAAATTCATCAAATGTCTTCAAAATTACTTTAACTTATGAGCAGACTCTTAGGGGAAATTTTAAATTTTAACTAATTTTACCAAAATTAGTTTTCCTCCTACTAAAGATACAGCTCTCTTTTCAGAACCTTGGCCTGTTGTGTGGTCCATTAGAAGAATCTGTTGATACATGAAAAGTTTTTAGGGGACAATGTTATAATTGGAAGAGTGTACATTCACATGGAAATTATTTCCTGGATTAAATTTTTTAAAAGCTGGAAGACTGGCAAATCAAAATTTTATGTCTGGGTTTCTTACAAAAGCTCCTTTATTTTCAAATCCACAAGCCAACACAAGCAAAATATATTTATTGCCTGGATGGCACATCAAAATAACAATGTACTCTTTTTTCTCCCAATTGCAAGTGGAAAAACAATTGATATTGTGTAAAATGTTAAAATATTGAAAACAAGCTTTAAATAGAGAAAATATGTGTTAGACTTAAGAAAGGATCCATGCCTAAAATGAGATTGATGGCAATTCTGAGTTAGTGCATTTTATCCTGAAGTTGTATTGAATTCATAATAGACTTTTATTTAAATCCTCTGAATTCTTACAGGTCATTATCTTTAATTGTGTAATATTAACACATGCAAACCATAATAATGGCATTCATTTTTAATTGTATTAGAAACAAGCACATTAGCCCATTTGTTCTCCTCAAGTGTCCTTTGATGTACACAGGTTATAATAAAATTTTCAAAGTAAGGAAACAGAACCAGAAATGAAGAGGAATTTCCCAGTGAAGCAAATAGAAAGTGTCATAGCTAGATGGGAACTGAGATATCCTGACGCTGAAGTCCAGTGTCCTTCTCATTAAACCTTATTGCAGAACTATTAATATCTAATATTGCCTATTCAGTATGTTAAATGAAACTATTATCCCATACTAAAAGCCTGGTTCCATCCCTGGGTCAGGAAGATCCTCTGGAAGAAGGCATGGCAACCCATTCTAGCACTCTTGCCTGGAGAATCCCATGGACAGAGGACGGGCAGGCTGAAGCCCATAGGGTTGCACAGAGTTGGCCATGATAAGGCAAATAGATGGGGAAACAATGGAAACAGTGACAGACTTTATTTTCTTGGGCTCCAAGATCGGTTTCAGATGGTGACCGCAGGCATGAAATTCAAAAACGCTTGCTCCTTGGAAGAAAAACCTAGACAGCATATTAAAAAGCAGAGACATTACCTTACCAACAAAGGTCTGTCTAGTCAAAGCTATGGTTTTTCCAGTAGTCATGTATGGATGTGAGAGTTGGACTATAAAGAAAGGTGACTGCTCAGGAACTGATGCTTTTGAACTGTGGTGTGGAGAGTCCCTTGGAAGGCAAGGAGATCCAACCAGTCCATCCTAAAGGAAATCAGTCCTAAGTATTCATTAGAAGGGCTGACGCTGAAGCTGAAGCGCCAATACTTTGGCTACCCGATGTGAAGAACTGACTCATTAGAAGAGACCCTGATGCTGGGAAAGATTGAAGGCAGGAGATGAAGGGGACGACAAAAGATAAGATGGTTGGAGGGTATCACAGACTCGATGGACATGAGCTTGAGTAAGCTCCAGGAGTTGGTGATGGACAGGGAAGCCTGGCATGCTACAGTCCATGGGGATGCAAAGAGTTGCACACAACTGAGCGACTGAACTGAATCGATTCACTTAATTCTGTCAAGAAGCAATTCTCATTAACACAATTACTTTATTATAGAGCATTTGAAGTAACTGTATAAGACCAAGACGGCATGAGTAGAAGGAGGAAAGGGTATGCATAATCAGAGGCTGGCATGAAAGACGGCTTATAGAAAATGACAGAATCCAAAGAAAACAAACAAGTCATCAAAAACAAGAATCCACCACCTCCCACCTGGTAAAACACCATTGTTTTGAGTCTAGCATCATGCCAAGTTTTTGTATCATATTTAAAATTCCTGTAGAAACTCAGTAAGTTGAAGAATAAAAGACCTTTGAGCAAAGGGATGAACAAGATTCTAAAACACTCACAGTGGCCAGAATAAAGTCATATCCTAGTGGCTTACAAGTCCGACTCAGTACTATGTATTGAAGTGATGTGGCATTTTTAAATGAATTTTAAACTAACTGTTAAACTAGTTTTAGTTTAGTTGATTGGCCATTTGGAGGGGAATTGCTTATTCCTATTTTCTCGAATATCTCAGCTCCTCATAAAATTTTCAGAATTTTCATAGCTTCATAACTGACAATAAGTTGAAAACTTGTAATTTTGTTTTTGCTTATGACAGTTCTGCTCCCACTCAGGAGAAGATTATCATTGAGAATTCTAAACCCTTTGAAAATATCTTGCAAAAAAAAAATGTCTATACTTTTTTGGACAAATCAGACTAAAATAGTTAATTATCAGCAGTCTTACAATACAGGAAAAATTAAAATATGTTGTTTAGATAGAAGAAGAGTAATATTAAACACAAAGTTGTACCTGTAAAAAGGAATGACGATATCTAGAAACTGTAAAATTAGGGCTAAATATACTAGTAATTTTTTAAAAATATTAATGTCTAAATAGTATAGTAGTAAAGTACAGAGAGGTTTAAAATATATTGAAGTAAAGTATATAATCTTAACAATATGATACTAGGGGAAAATGGGAGGACACTTGTAAGGTTTTTAAACTATAAAAGCTTTTGCTCTTATTATTATTTGATGGTAGCTTCTGGTAAGTTAAACTCCAGAGCAATTGTGAAAAAATAAAGCAAAATAAAGAACTGTAGCAAGTAGACTAGAGTGGAGGTACAAGTCGAACCATAAAGATATTCGAATATTCCAAACGAAGAAAAGGAAATAGTACCCCTAAAAGGTAAGATGGTAAAAATTAAACCATGCGTATCAAAATTATGTTAAACATATATGATCTAGGCATTCTAGTGAAAGGTAAAAAGTGTCAGATTGTCTTAAAGCAAGACCCAACCATAACCTGTCATTTTAAACACATATTTTAAGTTCGTAGATATGATTTTTTAAAAGATTGTAAAGTGGCATTTATTAAGGATTATCACAGGCCTTCTCATTTGTCCACTGGCAAAATTAAAATGGTTCTGTTATTCATGTTTTTCAGTCAGTACTCTGTGATGCTTTTGACATGACTGAATAAGTGAACAAGATTTAAGGGTTAACCAAGTTATAGTTTTAAAAAATCAAGTAAGATTTGTTAAACATCTGTTACTTACATCAGCAATAGAAATATTCTCTCTCTTCATACTTTTAAGTACAAGAACCCAAACAGGGTTTAATTAGTTCACATACATTCATAAATAAAATAAGCCCTTGAAATCCCAAAGACTTTGGAATACAAAAAGGTAAACTGCGCCCTAAGATAAGACGCACATGAGCCCAAATTTCTTCATATTACTTGTTGTTTAGTCCCTAAGTCATGTCTGACTCTTTGCAGCCCCATGGACTGTATGTAGCCTGTCAGGGTCCTTTGTCCATGGAATTCTCCAGGCAAGAATACTGGAGTATGTAGCTATTCCCTTCTCTAGGGACTTGTCCTTACCCAGGAGACCAAAACCAGGTCTCCTGCCTTGCAGACGAATTCTTTATACCACTGAGCCACCAGGGAAGCCCTTTTGTACCATAAGAAGCCATTATTTTCCTAATGTGCAGAAACATAGCAAGAAAAGTCATGGAGAGTATCTTATCTTTATCTGTATCTGATATTATCCTGCTGTTCAGTGTCTTTCATCAGGGCTATTGATGCCTCATTAGTTAAGCTAAGCATTTAAGTTTCTCATAGGGTGTATTCTTGGCAAGAATCTCTGGGTTGTATGCCTGGCCGTGACCTGAAGGGTTGCTGAGTAAGTGTCACCATAGTTTAAAACTGCTAAGAAGAATGATGTGTAAACAAAGCCCAAGTCCCACTCATTGTTATTGATAATTATAGCTGTCATCACATTTGTCTCGAAGGCTCATCAGATTCCATGTGAAACCTAACCCATTTTTGCTAGAACCCCTTCCTTTTCCATGCTAACGACAGCACTCTACCCTGCTGACCGCACTAGCAAGTGTCCCAGTTCCCTTCCTTCCCAGTCCCTCATCTAACCTCTCATCAGGTTCCGTGGACCTGATTTTGTATTTATGATGCTGTTAGTATCATCCTCTCTGTGGCTACTTCTATTTACCTCAGTATTTGTCACCAGAGTTATTGTAACATTTCCCTAATAGGTTCTTTTTGTTGCTGTTGTTGACTGTTCTTTCCACCGCTGCTTGAATAGATGGTATTCTATCACTCTTTTGCCTAAAATCTTTCACAGATTCCCCACGGTCTACGGGAGAAAGCTAACCAGCTACGTTGGTCCATGAGGCTCCATGGGATGTAGCCCCTGTCTTTCTCTCCAGCCTCATCTCCAGCCACTCCCTGCCACAAACATGTTTCAGAAACAGACACTGTTTGTGTCCACACACATGCACACACACACAATCACTTTACTGTTTTTTGCCTTTGTAACTTTGCATTCCAGCCCTGCTTCCTGGAATAAACAATCCATCAACACTCATTGTTTAAAACTCAGTTCAAAGTTACTGCTTCCAGGATGCAGGAACCAAGCCATCTTCTCTCCCTGTCCCCTCTCCATGCCATCACAATGCAGGTATTTCTCATTGTAATTATCAGCTTACATCTTTCTTTCTTATTAGAAGGCAACCATTTTCAGGGTTAAAACTGTATCTTCATCTGTTTTACCCTCAGCACTTATCTTGGGGCCTGACACATAGTTAACACTCAATAACTGTTTGCTAAATATTTGAATTTCTAGGAAATAAGATTTTCATTACTTAGGCAAGTGCAAGAGATAGCAGCCATGCTGTTTTCATTATGCCTGTTTAAAATCATATCTGCAAATTCTTTGAAATTTCTTACAGAGAAACGTGGTCTCTGTTTCCTCTTCTTGACACTGGGCAGCATTTTGTCATCGTTTCAACCAAGAGGATATAGCCAAAGTGATGCTCTAAGGCTTACAATGCTGAGGAACCAAGGCACAACTTCCTCCGTGCTTCCTGGCACGCCTTCTCTTAGAGTATTTATTGGCCAAGTGAGCAGATTGACAGCCCCGAGGCTACCATGCTATTGGGAAGCCAAATATAGCCCATGTGGAGACCATATGGATGGGTTCTGAGACTATGCAAAGAGACAGAAAGATGCTCAGAGAGTCCCCAGCCATCTCAGTCCCACCTCGATCACCTCTGTTCCCGACTCAGCCCCGCCTTCTCTCTGATCAAAGTACAGACCTGGAGCCACAGCTGCCAGGCTGGTCCCCAATCCCTTCTGAAACTTCTCACCTATAGAGGACCTGAGAGTAAAGAGTGATGGTTACTCTTTTAGGCCCATCACTACATTTTTGGATGATTGGTTATACAGCAATATAAAACTGGAACATTCTTTTTAAAGAGTAATGAGAAATAAGGCATTATAAAATTTAGAATTAATTACTCTTTTTTGTTTTTTAGAATGTTGTGCTCAGTGACCTGAAGTCCTAGGAGCATAGATTATTTTAATTTGTTTTTTTAATTTTAATTAATTTATTTTAATTGGAGGCTAATTACTTTACAGTATTGTATTGGATTTGCCATACATCAATATGACTCCACCATGGGTGCACACGTACTCCCCATCCTGAACCCCCCTCCCACTACCTCCCCATCCCATCCCTCTGGGTCATCCCAGTGCACCAGCCCAGAGCATCCTGTATCCTGCATCGAACCTGGCCTGGCAATTCATTTCACATAAGATAATATACATGTTTCAATGCCATTCTCCCAAATCATCCCACCCTCGCCCTCTCCCACAGAGTCCAAGAAACTGTTCTATACATCTGTGTCTCTTTTGCTGTCTCGCATACAATGGCACCCTACTCCAGCACTCTTGCCTGGAAAATCCCATGGATGGAGAAACCTGGTGGGCTGCAGTCCATGGGGTCGCTAAGACTGAGCGACGACTTCACCTTCACTTTTCACTTTCATGCACTGAAGAAGGAAACGGCAACCTACTCCAGTGTTCTTGCCTGGAGAATCCCAGGGACAGCAGAGCCTGGTGGGCTGCCGTCCATGGGGTTGCACAGAGTGGGACACGGCTAAAGTGACTTAGCATACAGGGTTATCATTACCATCTTTCTAAATTCCATATATATGCGTTAGTATACTGTCTTGTTGTTTCTGGCTTACTTCACTCTGTATAATCGGCTCCAGTTTCATCCACCTCATTAGAACTGATTCAAATGTACTCTTTTTAAATGAAATAATATTTAATAATTAAAGTAAAATACAAGCATAGCTTAGAGATATTGTCAGTTTGGTTCCAGACAGCTGCAATAAAGTGAAGATCACAATAAAATGAAGCGCAAATTTTTTTGATTTCTCAGTGAATATAAGAGATATATTTATACTATACTGTAGTCCATTAGGTTTGCAATACCATTATATCTTAAAAAATAATGTTATTGTTCAGCTGTTAAGTTGTGTCTTACTCTGAGACCCCGTGGACTGCAGCACACCAGGCTTCCCTGTCCTTCACTGTCTCCTGGAATTTGCTCAAACATCACGAGTCGGTGATGTCAGCTAACCATCTCATCCTCTGTCATCCCTTCAATTAAGAAATACTTGATTGCTTAAAATGCTAACCATTTTATGAGCCTTCAGAGAATCATAGCAGTGACATTAAAGATCACTGATCACAAATACCAAAGTAAACATCGTAACGAAAAAGTTTGAAATATTACACAAATTACCAAAATGTGGCTCAGAGACACAAGGTGAGCAAACGCTGTTGGAAAACTGATGCCGATCGATTGTCTGAGCACCGGGTTGCCACAAACCTTCAATCAGTGAAAAACACAGTGTCTGCAAAGCTCAGTAAAGCAAAGAGCCATAAAGCTAGGTCTGCCTGTTATTCCACAAACTTTAGACAGAGAATTGGAAAAACTACTTGGAAAAAAATGTTAGCCCAATGAAGATCAGACATTGAAAGAGTGTTTAACAAGGTAAAAAAAACAAGAATTATATATATAGTAGCATTTACAGACATCTGGGTAAGTTAGGATTTAGTTTTTTAAAAAAGCTATTAATAAAACAAGAGCAGTTATCAATACTGGTTTCAAAGGAATAAAGAAACTGAATTTTCGTCCATGTTTTTCTCATTATAGGTCACTAGAATAGCCTATTTTTTAAGTCATTGGCCTCACAGTCTTCTGACTCTATTTGTTACTCTGTCAAGTAGAGTTCTGTGATTCTCAAAAGCACCATAGAAATCATTCGAGGTGTTAAAATTCATAAAAATAAATGCATTAAGTACTAAGGATGAGGTGACGTTCCTTTTGTACTTCATTTTCTATATGACGATACCACCAGAAACGCGAAACAATTAAATAATTACTTACATCTGTGTGGTCCTCTGTGTTGCACAAAGTTCTTTTATGTAGTTTCACTTTGTGTTTCTTGTCTAGCCTTGCAGAAATGGGGATTGTAGAGCAAATGAGATAACTAAAGCTGAGTAATTACCCCTTGCTTCTTCCCCTACTTGCGGGGGAATTTAATGTGCTTTAAATCAGCAAATATTGTTATACTTATTACATATAAAATAGTGAATAGAGAACTGAAGTATAGGTAAAAATGAATAAAATCCACTTTCTGGTTTCAAGGAATTTGTACTCTAAAGGGGTGAAATGAATTGGCAAAAAAACCAAAAACTATATTATCACAAACTCTCAGGATTTCAGAGTTAAGAAAAGTCTCATTTGTTTGAAAAACTCCTAACAGATCTCTACTTAAATGAGTCTTTAAAACAGACTATATTATTTCCCTTAATAACAATAAAACAGAAAAGTAGGAAGGATAATACAATGTGCTTGTCCAAGTATAGAATTTTGTCTCATGAGGAGACTCAAGGAAGCGAACAAGTGTGTTAGTAATTTGGGGTCGGAGACAAACACTGGCTGCGTGAAAATCCTTGACTCCGATGCTTGGGTTTTGCTCCTAGGAGCAGCAAGAGGGACAAGTCAGGCAGGCAGAGAACCAGGAGGGCGTCCAGCTGAGCTGGAAATCTTGCTCTTTAGCCTGTCATCTTGTCATTATCTCCTCCCGTTTGGCCAGTTGTACATATGCCTTTGGAACTAATGTAAACATTCTAGGTTCTAGTCCAAATCTGGTTTAGCAACACACTGACAGATCTCTGGTAACATTCAGGAATATTTGGTCTTTTACCAGCAACACGATTCTTGCATTAGGTAGACGCCTAAAGAAAATGTATCACACACACACACACACACACTTAAATAGAGAATCCTAAAGTTTCATTAACTTCCCTGGTGGCTCAGATTGATAATATTTCTTCTAAGTTTTAGTCTTCCTTGAAATATTGTGCTTTTCAGCTTCAAAAGAAAAGAAACTCTCGAAAGTAACCTGCCTGCTGCATCTTCAGTTCTTGAAAATCACTCTATATGGAATCCAGGTGAGTTTCTTCCTTTGAATATGTCACTCTCTTTCCCATATTTTATGACTACAACTATCAGTGATCTCCAGTCCAGCTAGAGGCTTTCAAAACCAAAGCCACGGGTTTGCTCCTGTCCAGGGCCAGTTACCTCCATCCTGCCTCCTCCCTGTAGTTCGAACACACAACTGTTCTCATTCCCCAGCCTCGGAGGGGGACTCAGTACAACAGTGTGAATGGACACGTCCCTTACACCTGTGGACAGGTGGTGCTAAGCTAGCAGTGGTACCCATGTGATTCAGTAGTGATGCCTCAATCTCAGATGCAGGGTAACATAGGGCAGGGTCTGAGGCCCACAGTTAACTGATTATGTAACCTTGGATGAACCTGTTAAACTCCCTGGATCCTCAGAAGTAAGGCATTGCAACTGATTTCTGGTCATCTGCACAGACACCTCAATCTCACATTTACAAAACCACAGCTATTTCCTTCCAAGCACCTCCAATCTAATCCCACTCTCACTTCCTAAAGCAGTGTCCAGGACATCTCTCGATCCTGTTACCTGAGTCAGGAATCTAAGAGTTTTGCTCATTTCTTCCCCTTGTCTTTTTATTTAATAAATGAAAACGTGGTCTCCTACAAACAGTTCATGTGTCTGCCCACCTCCTTTCTAGTCCCTCTTCTTTAGTTCCATCCTTTCTGTTTCTGACTTGAATCCCTTGAGTAAACCCCTCATTGTGGCCCATCCTCTGGCCTCATCTCCCGTCTTTCTAACTCTGCCCACAACCTCCACTCACAGGCCCAGCAGAGTGACGCCTCTGAGACGCGTATGATCAGGTCACCCTCAGGCTCAATATTTTCCATCGCTTTGCCAGCAGCCTCACATTCCACATGAAACACGCCTCCCAGTCTTCACCCTCGTTCGTTCTTGGCCATTGTCTCTGCTCTCGCCTCTCTGTGGAAAGTCCTCCTCTGTCTGGTCCACCTGCTGTTCAGCCTGAGTCCCAGTTTACACGTTTTCCCATGGGCAAGGCTTTCTACAGACCACTGGGTGAACTAGGGGGGGTTTGGCTTGCTTGTTTTCCCCAAGAAAACAAACCTCAAAAAAATTATCTATCATTCTGTACTTGTTTCTCCTTCTTCCCAACACATTCTAAAATCATTACAAAGACAGAAGATACCTCTTGATTACTATATCCCCCATATTTAGAATAGCGTCTGGCTCAGAATAGCCATGTGGTGTGTCAAGCCAACATGTGAGAGTATGGATGCTGAAAGGTAAGACCTTTAGGCTAACAGGCGCCTGCCGGATTGGCAGTTTGGGTTACAAGAACCGTAGAGGCAGACGTTCAGCAAGAACAATCCAAAGCAGAGAGAAATGGAGGGTGGAGATAAGCTAGAAAGTTACGGGGCACTGGGTGCTGAGAAGGAGAAGGGCCAAATGGGAGCTGTCAGAATCAGGAAGGGGGGAGACTCAGAAGAAACACCTGAGGTTGTTTCCTGTGAAGTTCTGTTCCATATGAACATCTGCTGGTGCTGCTGCTGCTGCTAAGTCCCTTCAGTCATGTCTGATTCTGTGCAACCCCATAGACGGCAGCCCACCAGGCTCCCACCTCCCTGGGATTCTCCAGGCAAGAATTCTGGAGTGGGTTGCCATTTCCTTCTCCAATGCATGAAAGTGAAAAGTGAAAGTGAAGTCGCTCAGTCATGTCTGATTCTTTGCAACCCCATGGACTGCAGCCCAGCAGGCTCCTCTGTCCATGGAATTTTCCAGGCAAGAGTATTGGAGTGGGTTGCCATTGCCTTCTGGTAATAGTTCCCAAAAAACAGGAATGGGTGGGCACTTGGGGGTGTGTGTAAAAGGAGGGGAGACAGAGAAATATATATAGAGAAAGAACGTTTCTTTTCCCTTTGAACATAAGCAGGACTTGGTTTCATGCTGTGCAGATGGGCTACAGCATCCAGACCATCATTTCACACTTACCTATCCAAGCAGCAGAGGAAACCAAGTGAATTCCTTGAGAAGCCTTGAACATAGGCTCCAGAGTTAAGGGTTTGGATCATGGATCAGACAGTAAAGAATCCACCTACAATGCAGGAGACCTAGGTTCGATCCCTGGGTTGGAAAGATCCCTTGGACAAGGGAATGGCAACCCACTCTAGTACTCTTGGCTGGAGAATCCCATGGACAGAGGAGCCTGGTGGGCAACAGTCCATGGGGTCACAAAGAGTCAGACACTAGCATGGAAGAATAAGGCTGCTTCTCATTTAGTCTCTGGGTGACAGGAAGAAAGGAAACTTCACACTTAATATCAGTTTTGTATTCTAATAAGCACAAGATCCAAGCTTGCTTTCAGCTTTGAACCTCCAAAGTCTGAACCACTCCCTATTATAAGTTAGGGAGGTTCATCCACCCTCTCTGTTTCCAGGGGGCTGAACGATGCTCTGTGGATCTGAGGATCTGAACGTTTCTCCTGAAACAATGAAGCGATCATAAACAGCATATCCCTTGATGGATTAAGCCACTTCCTGGAACCTTCATGCAGTGCAAGAACTTCAGTAGTCTTGTGTCTCCTTGACTCTCCAAGTCAGTCCTGTGTTCCTAGTCCTTGGGAATCACTGGCTCAGAGACCACGCATCACAGAGTGTAGTTCCCCATCATCTTAGAGACCTGCATTCAAGAGCTCTTTTTATGAAGTCACTGGATTTTCATTAGCTCGCATGACCTGTTGCACTGTATTTGTACCGGGACTCTTGGGGAGCTTTATTGTCCATTATATTGCTTCACTGCATGGGCCAGGTACCTCTGTCATTAGGCTGAAAGAAACAATAAGCTGGCCTTCCTGGGCACAACTTGGGCAAGGCCAGCAGCTCAGAAAGGCGTTGTAGTCTGGGAGACGGCTTCATGGCCCGCGAGGTGCAGCGGCTCTGCACCTTCGCTGAATCTCAGCTCTCTTTCCTCTTTCAAGAGCAGGGAAAACACAAAGTGGAAGCCTGCATTGTTTGGATGTTCATTTCAGATGGGCTCTCTCTAATTATCTATTCCCGGACCTCTGTGTTCATGCATACTTCCCCAGCTAGGAAAGGAATATGGTCTTTCAGATGTTTTGATATTTTAAAGGAAATTTTATAAACATTATTGCAAAACCATTTTGTTCTGTTCTCCCTTAACTTTCCAAAACTTCACTGGTCCAATTTACTGATTTCTAGGGACATTACCTCTTGATTCTGCCCTGCCTTTCTCCCTCCATTCAAAGGCAGTAACTGGCTCACCAGATATATTATATACTTAGTTCATGGTTATACATAAGGTTTTCTTTCACTAATAAGAGCTAAAATGTCTGGTGGCTGTATCCCTTGGTTTGCAGCTACACCACTCCCGTCTCTGCCTCCTAGTTCACTGGGTCAGAAAGTAAAATGCCCCTCCTTCTCCTTCTTAGAAGAATGCTTGCGATAACTTTTACGCTCCACAGGGATAGCACAGGAAACTTTCCCATCGCAAGAGCATTAACCTAATCCCAGGGGTAAAGAGCACTTTTTCATGTAAGGCAATTTGACAGATTCTAGGGATTAGAATTCGAGAAGGCAATGGCACCCCACTCTAGTACTCTTGCCTGGAAAATCCCGGGGATGGGGGAGCCTGGTGGGCTGCTGTCTCTGGGGTCGCATAGAGTCGGACACGACTGAAGTGACTTAGCAAGCAAGCAAGCAAGCAAGGGATTAGAATGTGGGTATCTTTGAAGTGGGCTTCACTGGTCACTCCTGCCTGCAGTGCAGGAGACCTGGGTTTGATCCTTGAGTAGCGAAGATCCCCTGGAGAAGTAAATGTAACCCACTCCAGCCTTCTTGCCTGGAGAAGTCCATGGACTGAGGAGCCTGGCGGGCTACTGTTCATGGAGTTGCAAAGAGTAGGACGTGGCTGAGTGACCAGCACACTAATCTTTGAGGCAGGGCATCTTTCTTCCTACCGCAGGCTCACTCACTCATTCACTCACACACTGCCAGTGGAAATGTAGACGGGAAGGAACTCAGGAAAAGAAGTTAAGACACATCACAAGTCTGAAATGACCACACTCTCTAGTTTAACTACAGTTCAGTTCAATTCAGTTGCTCAGTCGTGTCCAACTCTTTGCGACCCCATGAATGGCAGCACGCCAGGCCTCCCTGTCCATCACCAACTCCCAGAGTTCACTTAGACTCATGCCCATCGAGTCCGTGATGCCATCCAGCCATCTCATCCTCTGTCGGCCCCTTCTCCTCCTGCCCCCAATCCCTCCCACCATCAGAGTCTTTCCCAATAAGTCAACTCTTCGCATGAGGTGGCCAAAGTACCGGAGCTTCAGCTTTAGCATCATTCCTTCCAAAGAAATCCCAGGGCCGATCTCCTTCAGAATGGACTGGTTGGATCTCCTTGCAGTCCAAGGGACTCTCAAGAGTCTACTCCAACACCACAGTTCTAAAGCATCAATTCTTCGGTGTTCAGCTTTCTTCACAGTCCAACTCTCGCATCCATACATGACCACTGGAAAAACCATAGCCTTGACCAGATGAATCTTAGTTGGCAAAGTAATATCTCTGCTTTTGAATATGCTGTCTAGGTTGGTCATAACTTTTCTTCCAAGGAGTAAGCGTCTTTTGATTTCATGGCTGCAGTCACCATCTGCAGTTTAACTACAAATACAATAAAAATTCATTGATGGAAAATTATGATTCTTACAAATGTAGTAAAAATTATTTTTTAAAATGGACAATCTGTTTAACAGTGGGTCAAAGTATCCATAAATAAATAAGGCTTAAAATTATGTTGTGAAAAAATAAAATCATGCACAGTTCTTGAGAAAATATTAAAGAAAAAAATAGCTAAACAGATATTTCCATCTCAATAAATGTATTTTATACAGTTATGGCTATATTTATTTGTATATTATTAATATGCTTATGTACATGAAAATAGGGATTGCCCTAAAAGTCTTAAGGCAGTTTTAAGCTTGCATAACTTCAGAAGTAGAAGTGCTGTAATTTTTTTTAATTTCAATAAGTAGTTATTAAAATTAACAGTCTTTTCACTTTGTATTTTTTCAGAAATTTGTCCATTGCATGTAAATTGTAATTTTCTATAAAGTTTTCATAGCAACCTAATATTTTTTGAGACACGTTTAATTTTAGAATATTTTTAGATTCACAGAAAAGTTACAAAGACAGTGCAGAGAATTACTATATATTCTAGACTCAGATATGATGAAAGTTCATAGCTCTCTCTGTGGGAATTGGTTCCAGCTGAACCTAGAATAAAGATGATGACTTCTTGATATACAGGTTTTAAAGTTACTATCTGAGTATGAGACAGAAAATATTTTAAAGGAGAACTTGAACAATATTTCTTCTTATCCTTCCTAGATTAGGAAAAAGGCCCTTGTGGAGGAATGCAGGCAATCAAGTCTTTTTGAAGAGGAATCAGGAAAGTCTGAAGTCAATATGGATTTTTAGACACTGTATCTTGCACACTGAGTCCTCGAAGGCACCCAATGAACCCCTACTCTGTGCTAGGCTCTGTAGTTGTCAGGTCTGAGCAAAAGTAAACCCACCCTTTATCCACAGTTTCAAAAAAGTTTCCGTTAGAAATGGAAACACTGTGGACACATGCAGAAGTGGAGGAAGGAACATCTTCCGAAACACAAGGGTGAGAGTAAGACCGGGGGCCCACAGGGACCCCTCTCTTCAGAGACAGAAAGGGATCAGAAGAAACTTTTTAGAATTTATGGAGAAGGCATAGAATCGTGGTTTCTGTCTCGAGGCTTTTGTCTTCTCAGTGATGTGTCTGGAAAAGAAGAAATAGTGTCTGGGAAGAATAAAGAAGGAGCTTTAGTGAACCAGGGTGTGCTTTAAAGAGCTCCCCAAGGAAATATTCAAGAGGAGTAAATATATGTGCATATAACAGAATAGCAAAATAAATAAATAAAATAAAATAAAAGGCCTGGTGGTGTGCCTAAACTCAGGGAGCTTGAAACAGTGGGCAAACCAATGTGCTGGGTAATGGGTTTTTTCTTCACTGGATATTGGTCTGAACCTAAATATTTTAACCATCCAACTTCCACCACTCCAAAAGCCAGCAACCAAAAAAAGGTGAGTCTGGTAGCTTCTGCCTGGCCCCAGCCTCAACTGTGAATCCATCCATCTCATCCCTGTTCACACCCAACTTCCACATTGGTCCTCGACATTTTCATCGCCCTCTAAAATTCTCAGCTGCTGCTGAGAGCTTGCACTTTCCATTTCTGGGCAAATTTAAAGGGAGCAAGGAGACAGAATGAATACTGAGATAATTATAATTAATAGGGAATATAAATTATCCAGATTAAGTGGGGAAAAAAATGACTTCTTTTGAAAGAGGACCTGCATATGGTGGTAATGAAGTAATTGGGAGAGCTGGAGGAATGAGAGAGAACACTTCAGCAAATGCGAAGAGGTGAGAAACAAAGTCAGGTTAAGTTTATGGTCACAGATGAGAACTTCAGAGTCTAAGAGAGAGAAAATACACTCACACTATGACAAAATCACCGACTCAATGGACATGAGTTTGAGCAATCTCCGGGAGTTGGTGATGGACAGGAAAGCCTGGCGTGCTGCAGTCCATGGGGTCACAAAGAATCGGACACGACTGAGTAACTGAACTGAACTGATGACTAAATCCAAGGCATAGTCATTAGTTGGAGTCAAGTGTAGGTTAAGGCTGTTAAATTTTTGTTTTTGAAGGACTTTAAAACTGGAGTAATGAATAGTCAACAATTCACATAATTTTGTTACTATTCCAACACTATCAAATCATTTTCATAGATGCTTTGTAAGAGAAATTTTTTGAAAACCGAGCCTGTTTCATACATATCCTACAGACAAGAGAGATCGGGAGGATGGGGCGAGAGAGACAAAGACAGAGAGAAGGAGAATGAGTTAATATGCTGCAGAGAGGGATCAGTACCACACTTTCGGTAAATGCATTACTTTACTGTATCCGTCAGTCCTTCCAGCTCTCCTGACGACTCCATTACCAACATGGGTAGGTCCTCTTCTATCGTCAATATTTTCCACATGCCACAGTCTATGCAAAAATTTTCCAGCAATCTTTGGAAAACTGACAGTTTATGTGATCTATTGATCTGGTGAAGAAAATAACCATAAGGCCATAAACTGACAAAACCAGAGAAGACCAGTGAAAGGGTTTGCTTGTTTGTTCAAAACAGGTGAAACATTTATAAATGTAATAGATTTTTTAGAGGCAATCCTAGACTTACTGAGTACTCAGTTGCTCAGTCGTGCCTGACTCTTTGCAGGCTCATGAACTGTAGCCTGCCAGGCTCCTCTGCCCATGGAATTTTCCAGGCAAGAAGACTGGAACGGGTTGCCATGTCCTCCTTCAGAGGATCTTACCAACCCAGGGATCAGATCCACGTCTCTTCCTTCTCCATTTTGGCCGGCAGGTTCTTTACCGCCAGCATCAGCTGGGAAGCCTCCTTAGACTTGACAGATGAAAAATATTTTAGCTCTTCTTCTCAGAGCAATCAAAGGCACAGAAAAATAAATGGCTTTTCCCAACTGAGAATGGGAACCCAAGAATCTCTCTCTTCTTTCATCAGGAGAATAGATTTCCAGCTTTGGAATTCTGGAACTAGTCTTTATTGCAGTTTTATAGTGAAAAACTATTCCTCTCTCCCCCCCTTTCTGATTCCCATAATCACCTAAACTGAGGCCAAATGCTGGAAACATCTACTGTCATAGCAGGGTGGAATTGTAGGAGGTGCTGATGTTGTGATGATGTTTCTTTTCACTTCCTCTCATCTTTTTTCTTCCTTTTAAATCACTTTTCCCTTAGTGGTTACCATCTCTAAATTTTCTGCCTATTATCAGCTGGGTTCCAGTATTGCTGCAGCCTAAGTGTATGACTGTGTTTAAAGAGGGACCATTTGTTAGTTTCTTTACTACCTATACAAACTGGAGGAAGGACTCTGGAAAATCTCATGGGTGTACAGAAACTCCATTCTTTCATTTATGAATGCCTGAAACATGCCCCAGCGAGCTAGATTGTGGAACTGGAACCTCCGAGGATCTCCCAGGTACCATAGCAACAAATCAGAAGGGTTTCTGAACAATATATCATGTCAGTGAGGATATGACTGCGAGGTTCCTTTATGTGCAGATGGTTGATAAGATCAGCTCCAGCTATCCTGACCATTACAATATTAAGGAGCCTCATGTCAACACAGCTGCCTTATCAACTTTAAGGCTTTTATGACTCTGATGTGGTAAATATGCAATTACTTTGATAGTTATGACTTGCAGTACTTAGAAACATGTGGATTAAGCAAGACTGAAAGTACACATGAATCCACCCTTTGAAACACTAAATCTTTGTCACAATTCCTTCTTTCTCTCCCTTGAACTAACACTGATTATTAATAGCTGATTATTAGGCTAATTTAACATTTTTGGAGAAATGGAAAAAAATCAAATAGCACAGAGAAAATTAAAATTCACCCTTAATTTTACCATAAAAATCTAATCAAAAAATAGAGCCAATCTTAAGCAGTTCATCTTTAAAATTTTTATTTTTATTTAACATTTTATCCTGAGCATCTTACTACTATCCTATTTAATATATAATGTTCCATGTTCTACTGTTCCGCATTCTAAGACTATTTCTAATTTCTATATATTATAAATAAGGTATTACTGGAATGTTTTTCTGTGTTTTAACACATATTCAATAAGTAGTCTAGAACTGAAACTATTGAATCAAATATTGAACATTCTTCTAAACTTTTGATATAAATGTCTTCCAGGAAAATAAGCATAAAATAATTTGAATTTATTTTCACTTCCATAGCACTAGGTGCTACTACAGTTTACAAGCCTCGATGGCTATCTTAATTACATTAATCTACAACTATGTACTATATTGCTAGTGTTTACTTTTCAGATTTATTGTCAATTTGCTCATTTTATTGATGAATTGTGTGGGTTTTACTCACTGGGTTAGATTTAGACGAATCCTTGTTATTTTGCATAAATACTTTGCTTTTCTTCTGACTTGAAAACACTTTCTTCACTTTTTGGTTTGCCTCACAATTTTATTTATGTATCATGGCTACATCCCATGTATCATTTGGAAGTCTGTGGCTTACTCATAACCAAATAGATTGAAAATTTTATTCGGAATTCTCCACTACTTATAATATTTCCAATTTTTTGTTCTAGATGTTTTATTATTTATAATTTCTTATTTAATCTTTTTACCTATCTGGAAAATACCCTAATGCTTTTTATTATTATATATTATTCACATAGCTTCAATGGGAATGGATTTGTACTTTGTATAGTGAGACAAAAGTAAGTATAATACATTTTCTCAATGTAAAAAAATAATTTTTAAATATTTTAACTCAACTATTGACAAAAATATGCTTCAAAGGTATTAAAGACATACTTGAAGAAATACAATAGAAGAATTAATTAAAAGTACAATAAGAGACAATGCTGGTAATTGAAAACATTTACATTGCAGTAATATCTATATCTTTTTTCCTTTAATAATAATAGTATCTAGGCGTTGTCTGTTAACTTATCAGTCTCTCATTGTCTAGTTTTTATTGCTATTTCAGGGTACAAGTCCATTCACATTAAGAATATGTTTCCCACACAGGGAAAATGGGACAACCTGCCTTTCATCTATTTCCCAATTTACTGTGAGAAAGTTACCTTTTCTGGGCCTACTGACTTTGAAACCCCTTCCAAAGGGAATGTTGAGTGTACTCTTCAGGTCTGGAGCTTCAGTCTATGTGTTTTCTCAAACTTCCTGTGGTGAAAAAAACCAAAAGCAATTATAAAATACTGTTCAGGTCTAGAAAAATAGTGAGCAAGACTGAGTCTTGTTTGGCTGAGATTTAAATGAATGACTGGGTGAACCAGCTTATGTAATGTTCAAGCTCTTTAGTGTGTTACTCACTCAGTCATGTCTGACTCTGTGATCCCACCAGGTTCCTCTGTCCATGGAATTATCCAGGCAAGAATATTGGAGTGGATTCTTCTCCAGAACATCTTCCTGACCCAGGGATCGAACTCCAGTCTCCCACATTGCAGGAAGATTCTTTGCCATCTGAGCCTCATACCAAACTTAGCAGTGGCGGGTACTTACTCAGTGGTCCATAGCAGGAAGTACTCGTGTGTTACGTTTCACCCAGTACAACATCCATGAAGTATACACAACACCACCGCAAAAACAAGAAACATAAATGAAGAGGATTATCCATTTCTATATTCTCCACAGAGTTTAGCATATTTGTGCTTTGAAAGTAGAACATTTTCTGTATGATTTGGGGAGGATAAATAACTAGTCATTGAACTATGACTGCATTACTATATCAGTTCAGTTCAGTTCAGTCGCTCAGTCGTGTCCGACTCTTTGCGACCCCATGAATCGCAGCACGCCAGGCCTCCCTGTCCATCACCAACTCCCGGAGTTCACTCAGACTCATGCCCACGGAGTCAGTGATGCCATCCAGCCATCTCATCCTCTGTCGGCCCCTTCTCCTCCTACCCCCAATCCCTCCCAGCATCAGACTCTCTTCCAATGAGTCAACTCTTCGCATGAGGTGGCCAAAGTACTGGAGCTTCAGCTTCAGCATCATTCCTTCCAAAGAAATCCCAGGGCTCATCTCCTTCAGAGTGGACTGGTTGGATCTCCTTGCAGTCCAAGGGACTCTCAAGAGTCTTCTCCAACATCACAGTTCAAAAGCATCGATTCTTCGGCGCTCAGCCTTCTTCACAGTCCAACTCTCGCATCCATACATGACTACTGGAAAAATCATAGCCTTGACTAGATGGACCTTAGTCGGCAAAGTAATGTCTCTGCTTTTGAATATGCTATCTAGGTTGGTCATAACTTTTCTTCCAAAGAGTAAGCGTCTTTTGATTTCATGGCTGCAGTCACCATCTGCAGTGATTTTGGANCAGCATCAGACTCTCTTCCAATGAGTCAACTCTTCGCATGAGGTGGCCAAAGTACTGGAGCTTCAGCTTCAGCATCATTCCTTCCAAAGAAATCCCAGGGCTCATCTCCTTCAGAGTGGACTGGTTGGATCTCCTTGCAGTCCAAGGGACTCTCAAGAGTCTTCTCCAACATCACAGTTCAAAAGCATCGATTCTTCGGCGCTCAGCCTTCTTCACAGTCCAACTCTCGCATCCATACATGACTACTGGAAAAATCATAGCCTTGACTAGATGGACCTTAGTCGGCAAAGTAATGTCTCTGCTTTTGAATATGCTATCTAGGTTGGTCATAACTTTTCTTCCAAAGAGTAAGCGTCTTTTGATTTCATGGCTGCAGTCACCATCTGCAGTGATTTTGGAGCCCAGAAAAATAAAATCTGACACTATTTCCACTGTTTCCCTGTCTATTTCCCATGAAGTGATGGGACTGGTTGCCATGATCTTCGTTTTCCGAATGTTGAGCCTTAAGCCAACTTTTTCACTCTCCTCTTTCAAAAAAACCAATCATTTGTTTTAGCTAAATAAGACAGACTTTGTATATTATTTTCTTGCTTAATATTTTATTATGAATATTTTCCCTACTGGGGTTTCCCAGGTGGCTCAGTGGTAAAGAATCTGCCTGTCAATGCAGGAAATGTGGGTTCTATCCCTGGGTCAGGAAGATGCCCTGAGGAAGGAAATGGCAACCCACTCCAGTATTCTTGCCTGGAAAATCCTATGGACAGAGAAGCCTGGTGGACTACAGTCCATGGGATTCCAAAAGAGTCAGACATGACTTAGCAACTAAACAACAACAACATTTTCCCTAATATTTCATTTAATATACTGTATCCTATTTAATCATCTTGAATTACCAGGCATTTAGGCTGTTCTAAATTCTGTATATTATAAATAGGAGTAGATTTATTTTTCCATATCCAAAAATACACCATATACTTTGTAGGGAAAAACTAGAAATATGCAATCCTTGTTTGCCATTTTCAATATCTCTGATATCTACAAATAAATGTTTCTCAAATTGAATATGTGATCATTTAAAATAGCTGTGGAGGATATGTGATGTTCTTTTCTTACATTTCCTTGAATAATTCAGAGTCACATGTTAGATTTGCATAAATCATAGTATTTCTTTATCACTGTTTACTATATTGTGTGAAAAAGTGAAAGTGTTAGTCACTTAGTTGTGTCCAACTCTTTGTGACCTCATGGACTGTAGACCTCCAGGCTCCTCTCTCCTTGGGATTTCCCAGGCAAGAATACTGAAGTGAGTTGTCATTTCCTTCTCCAAGGGATCTTCTCAACCCAAGGATCTGAACTTGAGTCTCCTACATTGCAAGAAGACTCTTTACCATCTGAGCCACCGATATATCATTTAAATTCAGTTTTGAAGAATGAGATTTAATGATTTTCCATGCCAATTTTTACAACATTAATTTTGGAAGTTTCAATTGTTTTCAATATTTTGAAATATCCATGCACCTTAGTATTTTGGCTTTGTTTAATTTGAATTTGCTAGTGGATTTTATCCAAGGTCAACAATCATCTAGACATAGAGATTTAAAAAAGCAATCACCATTGAACAAAAATTTAAGCACCACAATTTACTTGCTTTTGATGTGAATTGGGTTCAATTATTATCAAGCTACGTGCTTCAGATTAATCAATATTAATTATTGTTTCAAGAGAGGATGTAAATCAATATTAGGACATTCTAGGATATTTCACAGACCTCAATCAAGAATCTATGTGCATGTGTGTGCACTGTAGCAAGAATAAGATGGGAGGTAAAGCATCATTTGCTTGGAAGTGTAAGAAAACAATGTCCCTTCAAGAGCATCTGTAGAATATTGTTTTTGCAGACAAAGAAAGCAAAGCGCTAAGAAGCCGCTTGTCAAAATATTGGGAAATGTTAGAAAAGGGCAGTAAAAGCATGTATAACCAATTCCGTGCAGAAATGAATTCTCAACTTTGCAAAATAATCTGGAAATATTTAATTCCTTTTTGACATATTTATCTTTCATTAATTATTTTTGCATGTAAGCTCTAAACCCCGCCACCCCCTAAAATAAGAAGGGGCTAAAAGCTGGGAGAGAGAAGGCCATGGAGCCTGGACCAGATGCTTCTCCCATGTGGTCTTTCACTACCTCAGTCTTTCCCTCTCATTTTCCGTAGCTTGTCTATTTGCCTGGACCCCTCATTTGGTCAGGGCATCGTGGAACTTTTCCTGTCTCTGTCCCATTTGCCTGGTATGGTGTCTAGCCACAGGACATTCTCCACAGTTCCTTGTATGTCAGTGGGATGAACAAAAGGAAGCAAAGATGGATGGAACGAAGGAAGGAAAGGCAATGCTGGGGAAAAACTCTTAAATTCCTGCACCTGGTTCATTAACAGTAAACGTTGTTTTCATCACACAAGGAGCAAGAGACAGAATGAAGAAATAGCATATTCACCAGCTCTCAAATTCAGTCTTCAGACTGTAGGTCTATCATTTGGTTTAGAACCCGGGTTTCCCCAGTGGCTCAGTGGTAAAGAATCCACCTGCCAATTCAGGAGATGTGGCTTCCATCCTTGGGTCAGGAAGAGCTGCTGGAGTAGGAAAGGGCAGCCCACTCCAGGATTCTTACCCGGGAAATTCCACATTCCTGGGGATCAGACAGAATGACACTCAGATGAAAGACTTCAAACTGCATTGCAGGGCATTTCAAGAATTCATGTTCCATCCATAACACTGTAGAAGCAAAAATGGTGCAATTTTACAATAGAATTGTAGTAGCTCATCGATTATAGAGTAGGTTCTTTGTTAGTTATTAATACTCTGACCAAGAACATTAAATAGATATCTAAACCACAATTTTGAAATAAGACATTGTTCAATGCCAAGGGAATGATCCTGTGCCTATAAGCATCTGATATCTATTCATGTGGTCATCTGTAAATTGAGAAGCTTTTGCCACATGTGAGAAAGCTGACCCCAAAGAAGCCGAGCCATCAAATGTGTCAGACTGAGACTGGCTGGAAATACATTTCACTTCAGAAACTGTAACAAGTACACATGGGACAATAAGAGGTTCACATTTTAGAATAAATGTCTCTAAGTTCTTTCTCCTTCCCCCATCTTCCTTTCAACAACAACTCTTCAGAAAAAAAAATAATCTCTTTATATTTGTGTCCAATTTGATCAAATTTTTAAAAGAAGTAATGTAGATAGATATAGATAGATAAATAATTTGACTTCCAAGAAAAAGATGAACACACTCATCAAAGCACGGAGCCAAAAAAAAAAAAAAAAAGTTACGGGCTTTGAAATTTGACGCCACATGCCAATTCAGAGAAATTAATGGGCTTCCTGTGTGGAGCGAGTGGTAAAGAATCTGCCTGCCAATAGAGGAGACACAAGAGACAAGGCTTCACTCCCTGGATTGGGAAGATCACCTAGAGAAGAAAATGGCAACCCACTCCAGTATTCTTGCCTGGACAGAGGAGCCTGGCGGGCCACAGTCCACGGGGTGGCAAAGAGTCGGACATGGCTGAGCACGCACGCACAAGTAATGGTCAATAAATAGGCAAGTTAGACTCTCTTCTCACTCATAACCAGTTGGAAAAATTTCCAGGGAAGAACATTTATTTTTAGCACATGGGTTTTCAGACAAAAATAAGCACAAACTAGACCATTAATGCCCTCAGGAGAGGCAGTCTCCATCCCCAGGGGATATTGTCTAGACATTTTAAATTGTTGCCCCTGTGTGCGGAGATGCTCCTGGCGTCCAGTGGATAGAGGGCAGGCATCCTGGTAACATCCTGCAATTCACAGAAAAGACTTGCACAGCAAAGCGTGTTCTGGGCCCAGACATCAATGGGTCAAGACTGAGATATCTGGCGCTAAGTAAAGCATTTGGAATCAGGAGCACATCAAAGGGGAGGCCAATAAACAGAAAGCACTCAGCAACTGTGTGATCGCTAAGACGTTAAGGGCGTGAGAGTGAAAACAGTAGGTGACAAACATGGAAAGGCCAAGGACACAACTAGACGTTTGTGCCGGCCCAATCTGACCCCAGCTCCCGTAGCTCATGTCATGAAATGCTGCACTTGCTGGACACGGCGGCCAAATGGCCTTCCTCGCCTCCCACTCATTCTGCATGAGGGACACGGCATACTCTTTAGGTTTTCACTCTTACCACCCAGCTGACAACCAGAAGCTAAGAGAAAATACACACCAGTTCCAAAGTCCCTCTGCCAGCAGAGCCCTGGGACTTCCCCAGTGGCTCAGTGGTAAAGAATCTGCCTGCAAGGCAGGAAACACAGGAAACGTGGGTTTGATCCCTGGGTTGGGAAGATCCCCTGGAGAAGGGGATGGCAGTGCACTGCAGCACTCTCGCCTGGGAATCCCATGGACAGAGGAGCCTGGCACGGGCTAGAGTCCACGGGGTTGCAAACAGTCAGACATGACTGAAGCAATGGAGCAGAGCGGAGCTCTAATCTTAGGAATGTTCTTTCATATTTTCTAGGTTTTCTCCTCTTGGTCTTTCATGCTCCTTCCTAATAGAGCATCCTGACTCTCTTCTCTCCCTTAATCTCCACTAAAGGAATCACTTTCATATCTGACTCTTTGCAATTTCATGGACTGTAGCACACCAGGCTCCTCAGTTCATGCGATTCTCCAGGCAACAATACTGGATTGGGTTGCCATTCCCTTTTCCCAGGAGATCATCCCAACCCGGGGATCAAACCTGGGTCTCCCACACTGCAGGCAGATTCTTTACCATCTGAGCCACCAGGCAAGCCCTTTCTGAACTCACCTAAGTACTGAAATAAAGCATTTGTACTCAAAGTTCTTTGTGATTTACTCTTTCTGACCCCACCAATAACTCCTTTTAATGTGCTCATGAACTTAAGAGAAAGCAAGACAATTAATTATTACATGAGTTTCCATTATCCAATATTAGCATATTAAAAAACAGAGACGTTATTTTGTCAACAAAGGTCCATATAGTCAAAGCTATAGTTTTTCCAGTAGTCATATATGGATATAAGAGTTGAACCATACAGAAGGTTCAGCACCAAAAAATTGATGCTTTTGAGCTGTGGTGTTGGAAAGACTCTTGAGAGTCCCTTGGACTGCAAGGAAATCACACCAGTCAGTCCTAAAGGAAATCGATCTTAAATATTCATTGGAAGGACTGCTGCTGAAGCTGAAACTCCAACACTCTGACCACCTGAGGCAAAAAGCTGACTCATTCGAAAAGACCCTGATGCTGGAAAAGATTGAAGGTAGGAGTAGAAGGGGAAGGCAGAGGATGAGATGGTTGGATGGCATCACCAAGTCAATGGGCGTGAGTTTGAGCAAGGTCAGGAGATGGTGGACAGGGAAGCCTCGCATGCTGCAGTCCATGGGGTCTCAAAGAGCTGGATACGGCTGAGTGACTGAACAATGACCACTTCCAATTTTAAGACACTTGCTCTTTTACCCAATGGGAATCATCATCTACCTTCTATTACTCATACTTGTTCCTTCCAGGTATTCTGGCCTACCTGGACTTAGTCATTTTTCACTGTTGGACACACACACCAGTTTAGTTCCATTCTCTTTGAACTGCATGCCTTGGCCCAATGAACACTTGACAAACTCTGTTTTAACAGTCTTCAAAGCCCTCCGAAGGGTTCTGCAAATCCTGAGGTTCCCTAGAACTGCTTAGGTGTATAGTTCTTCAGGAAGTCTACAATTTCTTTGGTTTCAGATTTTTAAAAACAGCCAGTTGTCATGTTTCCCATTTCTAAATCAATAGGTCTAAACCATGCGGTTTGTGTCTGAGCTGCCCTGTTAAAAGGAAGTAAAATGTCAAGTTGTTAATTTCTGCCTGATTTTCTTATCTCATAGTAACACTGAGTTCGCTTCACCAGACCTGTGTTCAATAACATCAGTGGAATTTCTTTGCCGGTCATCACTCTCTTTCCACAAATGACAAGTTCTGGGAGAGGAAGAGTTAAACGTTTTGACAATGGTGTCAAAGCAAAATAAAAGGCAAAAGTTGACTGGAACAGCCGCTCTCTATTCATGGGAAAGAAAGACTCAGTTCTGATTTCATCTCACATGCCACCTTCTTTTAAATACTATTTCATTATAGATGAAAAGTGAGATAGGAAGCTCCAAAAAAGACACCCAGAAAAGAATCCTCCTTCTTGATCAGAAGCTTCCACTTCTGACAAGAAGAAGCCCTGTCTACTGATGTCAGCAAAGCTGCACTGGCCTCTGTGCGCTTTCTGATGTGAGTCCTCTGTATAAAAGTAAGTGGAACAGCTAAACAATTGTGTTTTCCTTTACTTTACACGCCTTCAGCTTGATTTCAAAGTCTGCAAGTTGTATTTCCTAGATCTTTGGAAATTGGTGTGTGTGTGTGTTTAAATTGCCTATCAGAGTGTATTACTTTGCCAACAAAGGTCTGTATAGTCAAAGCTATGGTTTTTCCAGTAGTCATGTATGGATGTGAGAGCCAGACGATAAAGAACTGTGGGGGCTGAAGAATTATACCTTCGAACTGTGGTGTTGGAGAAGACTCTTGAGAGTCCCTCGGATAGCAACGAGATCAAACCAGTCAATCCTAAAAGAAATCAACCCTGAGTATTCATTGGAAGGACTGATGCTGAAGCTGAAGCCCCACTATTTTGGCCACCTGATGCAAAAAGCCTACTCATTGGAAAAGACTCCGATGCTAAGAGAGCCTGAAGGCAGGAGGAGAACTGGGCAACAGAGGATGAGATCGTTGGATGGGAGCAAGCTCTGGGAATTGGTGAAGGACAGGGAAGCCTGGTGTGCTGCAGTCCATGGGGTCCAGAGAGCCATGAGATCCATGGGGTCCATGCAGGGCCAGATGTGACTGAGCGACTGACCAACAACAGCAATCAGAAATACACCCATGCATGCTAAGTCAGTTCAGTCATGGCTGATTCTTTGTGATGCCATGGACTATAGCCCACAAGCCTCCTCTGTCCATGAGATTCTCTAAGCAAGAATCCTGGAGTGGGTTGCCATGCCCTCCTCCAGAAGACCTTCCCTACCCAGGAACTGAACCCATGTCTCATGTCTCCTACATTGGCAGGTGGGTTCTTTGCCAACAGTGCCAACTGGGAAGCATATCAGAAGAAAGCAAAGTAAATCATCATTGTTTGTTAGGTATCCAAAAAACACTCATTGCAGCCGCGCATTTTTTTTCTTGTGCACAGTTGGCTTAGCACAGCCCACAGTCATTTAGCACATGAATTCAGAGTGAAGTTAGTGTGGGGAAGATTTCTCATAACATATTCTATATATATACACATATAAAGTGATTTCTCTGCTTTAAAAATGTCTTGGACATAATACACTTGGCAATTCATCATCTACTCCCTTAGGACATCTTTGCAATTGCTACCTTAGACCATTATGTAAATTTTCTCTTCTTTGCTATTATTCTCAAGCTTCAAGATTTGTAACTTGATTCTTGACATAAATTGCAACATCATTTATGCATTTTTTTACACATTGGTTTTATAACCCATGGACTAAGAGCTCTATGAGGGAGTCGAGCTTTGTTGACTCTCCCAGGGTGCTTAGAAGAAGGTCTGATGGGTAGCAGATGCATAATATTCAGTATATATTTGTTGAATAACTTACAAATCCTCTCACTGTGCCTCAGTCAGAGCCTAACCCGTAATGCAAAGTCCATGTGATCAATTAGTCACTGTTGATTCCACATGTTGACTCCAAAATATAGTTTCATGCATTGTTGACATTTGCTCTGAAACATACCTACAGAAGTAAGCTTCTTCCTCAACTTTTCAGGTGAGGAAAGCGGATACAGAGCAGAACCGCTACAGAGCTTGACCCAGTGCAGACGCAGAGCCTGAATTCAAACACGAATCAGTCTCACTCCAGAGCTCACGGGAGCCCCACTTAGGAGACCACAGATTTTACATTTTAAATAATGCTACACTGATGAGCACCGCAATATCTTTTTACGAGTTAAGCTTTTCTTAATGTTAAAGTATTTAATTCTCATTATAGCACTTTGCATTGTCAAAATGCTTTAAAAAATCAGAACTATTCTTGCATTATCCCTACCAGGTAAGGATTCTGATTTTCATTTTGTGGAAAATGATACCAAAACAAAAAGAGAGCAAACACTTTCTTCAAAGACAATAGACAGTAATTTTGAAATTACTATTGCTTATTCTCACAGTGGCTGACAGATGTCTCATAATGCATTAAAACTATTAAAATTCACCATGTCACTAGTTTGCAGTGAAGCCAGGGATCCCATGCTGGAATTCTGAGAATAACAAAGCATCAAGTAACAAAAATGGTGGCAAGTCGCATCCCACCTTTTTCACCCAAGACTTAATTTAATCTCTGTGCTAACTACATGAGGCAGACTTTTAAAATATCATGAATGAAGATCTAAGTTAGAAAAGTTAAGGTCACAGAACTTGTTTTTGATAGAGACAGGATTCAAACTCACATCGGTCTGAATTTTGAATATGGGTGTGATTACCAACCATGTGACCCCTGCTCCCTAGAGAGCTCACTTTGCACTACAAATCTCAAGCCATGAGGCAGCTACTTAAATGTAGAAGAGAGCAGAGTGGACTAGCACATCACCTTTAATCTTAATGTTTATTAAGCAGAACAAGAATATACAAGCCGTAAGAAAGAATACTGGCTGACCAATCTACCAATGAATATAAAGGAATAAATAGATATGTTGTTCCAGGCCATAGGCATGAAAAGACTTCAGGAAAAGGAAGGGCCTCTGTGACCCAGAATAATCAGAAACAACATCACAGGCAAAGTGGCCTTTGGGTTCATCATAAAGAAGGCTGAGCACCTAAGAATTGATCCTTCTGAACTGTGGTGTGGAGAAGACTCTTGAGAGTCCTTTGGACTGCAAGGAGATCAAAACAGACAATCCGAAAGGAAATCAACCCTGAATACTCATTGAATGGACTGATACCGAAGCTCTACTACTTTGGCCACCTGATACAAAGAGCCAGTCAATTCACTGGGAAAGAACTTGATGCTGGGAAAGAGTGAAGGCAAAAGGAGAGCGTGGCAGAAGATGAGGTGGTTAGATAGCATCATTGACTCAACGGACACAAATCTGAGCAAACTCTGGGAGATAGTAAAGGACAGAGGAACCCGGCATGCAGCAGTCCATGGGGTTGCAAAGACACAGACACGACTGAACAACAACAGGCTCTGAAGTTAACTGAGTCCCCACCACATTCCAGGCTCTTCTGCAACCAGGAATACAACAGCGGATAAACCAGAGCGGGCACTTAAAAGAGGGGTCAGATATGGCCAGCAGAGAGGGAAGAGAACCCCAGATGTGGGGAAAAGGAGGAGTCATTGAGTTAAGAAGGGCATGCCCTATTCTGGGACTCAGAGGAATTGGGCTGCTCTGCAGAGCTCTTATTGGGAAGGAGTGGAGAATCAGACTGGATAAATAAGACTAGATTACCATCTTGAAAGTCAGGCAGAGGAGTTTGACAGGATTAGCAACTAATGGCTCTTGAGATGAATTTTTTAGGAAGAATTTCCAAGTGACATTAAACAGCAAGGACACCAGGAACAGAGCTCCGTTAGTGACGACGTGTAGCCTAATGCGAGGTGATGCGGCAGGGACAGTAGCTACTGAAAGGAAGGGAGAGATGCCAGAGATGTTAAATAGGAAAAAATAAGATGTCAAGTTGTGTTTAAGACCAAAGGGAAAATCTACCTAGGTACCTGAAATAATGAAGCAGCGCAAGTGTCTAATTTATTCTGGAAATGAGGACGGGGTCAGCAATATTCTAAGCCAACAGGCTGACCTTGAAGTCTGCTGTAAAGCAGAGTAACAAGCCCATATCAGGAAAGAACACTGGCCTCGACCCAGGAGCAAAAGAGTCTAACCTAAGACAGAATAACAAAGATATATAGATATTGGCTATGGCGACCTTATTTTCAGACTTAATCAGTCTCCTTATTTTTAATGCACTTACACAGAGACTTATAAAAACATGAAAACCTAAATCATATCAGTAAAGTGCTCTCAAGGGTCTGTGTTATTCTTATTACATTTTAATTTGGTTTGTTGTAAAAATTACACGATATCTGAAAAAAATGTATCTTTTATGTCTTCTCAAACTTTTAGATAAATCTTTTGTTCCCTACTTTTGAAAAATATACTACTCCTTCAAAAATATTGGCACTTATCACGTTTTTACATGTCATTACAAGATTTCAAAGAGGCATTTCAAAATACTGATGTCTGCTTTATAAACGGTGATGATTATTTATAGCTATTGGGACTAATTCTTTTTTTCCCCCTTTCTTCATTTTTAAACAATATTTTAATTAGTGGAAAATTGATTTACACTTTTGTGTTTGTTTCTGCCATACAACAATGTGAGTCAGTCATAATTGAAGCAAATTCTTAATTGCATGTATTTCAAAAGTCAAGAGAGTTAATTTTAAAAGGATATCCTTGCAAATGTAAGATTGATTGCTAAAGTTTAAAACAGAATGGTGACTTTAAAAAGTGCACCGTATGCACAAAAATCAACTAAAATAGATTAAACTCTTAAAAATAGACCTGAAACTGTGAAAGAAAACATAAGGGAAAAGCTTCATGACATTGGCTTTGGCAATGATTTTTTAAAATATGACGTCGAAAACAAGACAATAAAAGCAACTATAAACAGGTAGGATTACATCAAACCAGAAACTGCACAATAAACAAAATAATCAATGGAGTGAAAAGGAAAAAATATTTGCTATTTGCAACAAATATCTCTGGATTTATTTTGTCCAAAATAAAGAAGAATCTTCTAAAATTCAATAGCAAAAAAGAAAACAAAGCTGCATAATTAAATATGCTCAAAGGACTTGAACAGGAATTTCTCCAAAGAAGATATACAAATGGCCAACAGATATATGAAAAAAGTACATAAAAAGATGCTCACAATCATTAGTCATGAGAAAAAAAAAAACCATAATGACACATCACTTCACATCTATTAGGATGGTCATTATAAAAATACCAAGAAATAAGCAAAAACAGGTTGGTGAGGTTGTAGGAAAACCGAAATCCTTGCACACTGCTGGTGGAAATGTAAAATGGCTCAGCCACTATGGAAAACAGTACAGAGGCTTCTCAAACAATGAAAAAATCAAGCCTCTCTATGATCTAACAATTCCACTTTAGGGTTTTTATCCAAAATAACTGAAATCAGGATCTCAAACACACATTTTCAGTCTCATGTGCGTTGCCTCGTTATTCACAATAGCCAAGATGTAGAAAAAAACTAAACTTCAACAGATTAATGGGTGAAGGAAATCTGGTGTACATGTATTGGGTTGGCCATAAAGTTTTACTGGGTTTTTCTGTGACATCTCATGGAAAAACCTGAATAAACATTTTGGCCAACCCAATACAGTGTTAGCCTTATAAAGGAAATCCTGCAATATGTGACAACATGGATGAACCTTGAGGACACTATGCTAAGCGAAATAAGCCAGTCACAGAAGAACAAATATTGCACAATTTCACTTGTTTCAGTTATCTTAAATAGTCGAGTTCACAGAAGCAGAAGGTAGAATGATGTTTGTCAGGGGCTGGGGCCAAGGTGAGTGCGAAGTTGCTGTTCAAAGGGTGTAAAGTTTCAGTTAAGCAAGAGGAAAAGTTCTAGAGATCTGAACAGCGTGTGCCTAACAATACTGCGCTGTACGCTAAACACTTTGTTAAGAGGGAACATCTTATGTATCCTTACCACAACAATTAAAAAATGCATTGAGGAATGTTATATTTTAGGCTAGCATTTCATTGTTTTCTATGATTTCCTCAAGCAGTATTTAAAGCATCGAAAGTATTTATCATAAACCAAAAAAGAAGAAGCAATTACTGGTGAGGTTTTCATCACCCTCTTACCACTGTAATCGCATGTTATTGAATTACGTTTCCAGCGCTACAGGAGCCTGCAATGCTCTCACTACCCTTGGCTGCTAAATGAATCCTGTCAAGCTCAATACACACGATGGGCAGCATCTGGACTGGCCTGTATGCACTGACTGGTCATCAGCAGCCTCACTGGCCTCGGGAAGCTGCACATGACAGGACATAATCAGGTGTGGGCTTCCCAGGTGGCTCAGTGTAAAGAATCCACCTGCCAATGCAGGAGACACAAGAGATGGGGGTTCGATCCCTGGGTCAGGAAGATCCCTTGGAGAAGGAACTGGCAACCCACTCCAGTACTCTTGCCTGGAAATTCCAGGGACACAGGAGCCTGATGGGCTACAGCCCATGGCGTCGAGAAGAGAAGGACATGACTTAAGGACTAAACAGCAGTCAGGTGTGAGGGGTGGTAAGCAAGAGGGATCTGCCTTTGGACCCCGTTTTTTTCTGAAGCCTCTCCTGGATCCTTTTTTTTTTTCTTTTCACTTTTTCCTTTTTTACACAAACAATTACCAGCACTAAATAAAATAGTTATTTTCACATTTTACCCAACTGCAGACCAGACAATCGAGAAGTCCAGCTGAGTCAGAATTATTACTATATCCAGTGCTTAGGCATAAGTCTCATTGGTTATTAAGGTCATTAATCCAATTATTCTTCATGAAAATCAAAATGGCAATGATATTCAACATTTCAAATGCTTGAATTTAAAATAAACATTGTACTTCAAGCCTGGTGAATCCTTTACAGATTAGTTGTGCTGCTACAGATATTTTATTAGAGACTATCACTTACAAGATCATGTTTATTTTCTTCCTGGAAATCTTTATCTTCAAGATAAGAAAATGTCTGTGCTGTGCTCAAAATGGAAATGAGTTAGTTAGTAGTGCATTATAACCACAAATCAAATGCACTTTAAAAAAAAAATCAGCTTTCTGGAACATGTAAAGGAAGTTGCAGTCCAAATTAGGAGTAAAAAAAAAAATCCAAAAGTGCACCCTACAGTAGGGCAGTGGAAAACCTGACTAGGAACATTGAATCAATGCCCGAGTGTAGAAACATTCCACGAACAGAGGAGCCTGGTGGAGTTCATGGGGTCGCAAAGAGTCAGCCACGACTGAGTGACTTCACACTCACTCACACTACAGACACAGTAGATCATATTCTAATTTCTAAATGCTTCATCTGAATTNTAGGAACATTGAATCAATGCCCGAGTGTAGAAACATTCCACGAACAGAGGAGCCTGGTGGAGTTCATGGGGTCGCAAAGAGTCAGCCACGACTGAGTGACTTCACACTCACTCACACTACAGACACAGTAGATCATATTCTAATTTCTAAATGCTTCATCTGAATTTAGAAAGCAAATGTCACTATCTTCCAGCTTTAGTGTTCACTATTCCTGGTGTCTCAGACAGTAAAGAATCTGCCTGCAATGCAGGAGACCTGCGTTCGATCCCTGGGTTGGGAAGATTCCCTGGAGGAGGGCATGGCTACCCCACCCCAGTATTCTTGCCTAGAGAAACCCATGGACAGAGGAGTCTGGTGGGCTACAGTCCATGAGGTCACAAAGAGTCGGACACGACTCAGCGACAAAGAACATCCGCTCATCAGTTCAGGTCAGTTCAGTTCAGTCGCTCAGTGGTCTCCGACTCTTTGCGACCCCATGAATCGCAGCACGCCAGGCCTCCCTGTCCATCACCAACTCCCGGAGTTCACTCAGACTCACACCCGTCGAGTCGGTGATGCCTTCCAGCCATCTCATCCTCGGTCGTCCCCTTCTCCTCCTGCCCCCAATCCCTCCCAGCATCAGAGTCTTTTCCAATGAGTCAACTCTTCGCATGAGGTGGCCAAAGTACTGGAGCTTCAGCTTTAGCGTCATTCCTTCCAAAGAAATCTCAGGGCCGATTCCCTTCAGAATGGACTGGTTGGATCTCCTTGCAGTCCAAGGGACTCTTAAGAGTCTTCTCCAACACCACAGTTCAAAAGCATCGATTCTTTGGCACTCAGCCTTCTTCACAGTCCAACTCTCACATCCATACATGATCACTGGGAAAACCACAGCCTTGACTAGATGGACCTTAGTCGGCAAAGTAATGTCTCTGCTTTTGAATATGCTATCTAGGTTGGTCATAACTTTTCTTCCAAGGAGTAAAAGTCTTTTAATTTCATGGCTGTAGTCACCATCTGCAGTAATTTTGGAGCCCAGAAAATAAAGTCTGACACTGTTTCCACTGTTTCCCCTTCTATTTCCCATGAAGTGATGGGACCAGATGCCATGATCTTCGTTTTCTGAATGTTGAGCTTCAAGCCACCATTTTCACTCTCCTCTTTCACTCTCATCGAGAGGCTTTTTAGCTCTGTACGCAGAACGTAAACCTACTGTGCAAGAGTTGAGCAGCTACTCTAAGCCAGATAATGCAGACAGGCTGGGTGTTTAACACCAGTCCACATCAATCTGAGGTAATTGTTTTAAACGCTGTAAATATTCATTTGATACCGCTACCATAGGATAAACAATTTCTCATCTACTTCTGAGATTTCCAGAATGCCATAAGGATTTATTTACTTCCTGTAAAACAACAGGGGTCCTTAATCCTGTCAACAGATTCTGGAGCTGTTTTCTCTTGGAGGAAAGAGCAGGCAGGGCCCCGGGCTCGACGCGGGCGTTGTTTGTGAAATGCTGCCATCTATGGGACCGCGGCGGGCATTGCAGAGGGCCCGCTGCAGCCGACCACAGGGCCGACCGCTCCACTCCGCGGTTAGCTCAGTCAGTGAAGCAGTTCCCGGTCAATACACAGGAATACAAATTATAGCACTGGCTAGAAAATAAATTTTAGAAACTCAAGCTGGCAGTGCTCGCTACCACAGCTAATCCTAGGAGGAAAAAAAATGAGTTCTTCTGCAGTTACCCTGCTGTAGCTTGGATCTAAATCAGTTTCTCCATTTTTCATTCCCCAAACACACCTGTACTTTCATCTAAAGGGTTGCAATGTCTGCAGAACAATGCCACCTNCTACCACAGCTAATCCTAGGAGGAAAAAAAATGAGTTCTTCTGCAGTTACCCTGCTGTAGCTTGGATCTAAATCAGTTTCTCCATTTTTCATTCCCCAAACACACCTGTACTTTCATCTAAAGGGTTGCAATGTCTGCAGAACAATGCCACCTCCCATACACTTGGAAACAGCTCTGCTAATTCGTTAAGGAAACGTTTTTAAAAGCTGCGCCTTCAGAATAATGACATAAGCCAAGTTTGCCACCTACTCCTGTTAAAGAATCTGCCTGCACTGCAGGAGACATGGGTTCGATCCCTAGGTGGGGAAGATCCCCGGAGAAGGGAATGGCAACCCACTCCAGTATTCTTGCCTGGGAAATCCCATGGACAGAGGAGCCTGGTGGGCTACAGTCCATGGGGTCACAAAGAGTCAAACACAACTCAGCAACCATCATATGTACTTCCTGACCTTCCTGGATATAATTTTTTTCTCTTTAGACTTTTCATTATTTTTGTTCAGTTTTGAAATAGCACATGCTCAAAAAAAAAAAAAAATCAGAGTACAGCAAAGTGTTAAGAAAAAAGAAGTTACAAGAAATCCCTTCCTCCAGAACTCGGCTAGGCCTACGAGACAATGCCACATATTTCTGTTCAGAACGCTGCAAAGAAATATTGATTTGACAGTTTCTCCCTCTCCTCATTCATCTGAAGTCCATACAATAATACTATAACGACCCTTTTACTGTTTGGAAGACTCTTGTGTGTTTATTGAAAACACTTGGTCAAGCTCTTTCAACAATAATGTCATTTCATGCCCACTTCAACTGCAGGAAGCCGATACTGTTATTGTTGTCTCTATTTCTTAGAAGAATAAATAGAATGTTTAAAAGTTGGAGTCACATTGCTTAGGTCTTAAAGGTAAGTAAGTGTTGACACAGGATTCAAACACGGTTCCTTCTTCTTCTCCTTCACAAGAGAGTAGGCACCCACTCTCTTGGGCCTTCCTTGTGGTCAAGGAATAGGGACTTAAACCTTGTTCTTCTTTGTGATTTTTTTCCATTTATGTAGCTTTGGGGGAATCATTTAACTTTTATCAGTTTTCTCATTTTTTTCAGCAATAAGTTTAGATTTTGTATTTCTATGTTATTTTCTAGCTCTAAATCATAATTCACCTTCCTTGCTAAAGACAACAAAATTAAAGTCACAGATTGCCATTCGGATAGAATTCTGAAAGTTCAGCTCTCTCATTTTAAACATGAAGGAGCTAAACTTGTGGGAAAAAAAATCCAATAGCTGTGAGGCACTGTCCTAGGAAGAATTACATCCCATGTACCAGCACCTTGCAGAGATTTTATTTTAGTCTCCTCCAAGCCCTCTGGCTCTTACCTGGCCAGCGGAGTGAGGAAGTAAAGAGCAAAGAGGAAGCCTGGAGTGTCTTCAACAGGCAAAATAGTAATCTCGTGGTGGTTACTCATCACGAGCAATCAAGGATCTCAAGATTTAGAAGCCATTCTTAGGAATAAGTGAAAGTGAAATCACTCAGCTATGTCTGACTCTTCGCGACCCCATGGACTGTCGCCTACCAGGCTCCTCCATACATGGGATTTTCTAGGGAAGAATAGTGGAGTGGGCTGCCGTTTCCTTCTCCAGGAGATCTTCCCCACCCAGGGATCAAACCCAGGTCTCCCGCATTATAGGCAGACGCTTACCGTCTGAGCCACCAGGGAAGTCCTGGACCTCAAATGTGATAACAGGTTTGCCAAATTGTCTCACTTCAGTTGGAACAGAAGAGAAAGAGGCCACTTTTATAGGAGTGAGTGCAAAAAGAATAAGCAAAAATATTTAAAGACTCCTTAAAGGCCAAGAGTGGGCTAGCGTGTTAGTTTGGAATAGCTAAGGGTCCTAGGCACACGGCAAGTTTGCACTTACTTGCAAGATTCTATTCCAAAGTCCTTGACCAGATGCTCAGGAGAAAGACGAGGACTGGGCAGCGAAGGAAGTGATTGGCGTTGGTGGGGATACAGGCGTAAATCCCGCCCATTTTTCTGGATAGTTCTTACAAAGCAGATACTGTAAGCCGAGGAGGAGAAGGGAACACAGTCAAACTCCAGGGGTGTGGAAGGGAACTCAGAGAAAGGCAGGAGCCCATTGCCTCCTAAGAAACAGCTGGAGGAGAGACACAAAACAGACACTTTGGTTGAAAGACTGAAAAACCTGAAAATCCACCAATACGAGATTGAAAAATATAATTTGATCCTCAATGGGTGATTTTTTTATTTTGAAAAAATAGTGGTCTGCACCTGAAACGAATATAATATGTCAGTGATATCTAATAAAAAGTTAAAAATACTAGTCAATAATCAATCATGTTTTAAATGAATAGGCTTGATAAAAATCTATATTATACATGTGTTAGTTCAGTATTTAGGGATATGCATAAAGCGAAACAGAATGAAAAAAATTAAGCTTAGCTAGTAATGGCTAAGGTTTTCCAACAAATCTACTCACATTCCTCTGAACTTGAACATGAGTGAATTTTTCTTCTCTTTTCTAATATTTTTGTCATGTGCCTATTAGTTTTACAATTAAAAAATGGAATTAAAAGTTATTTTTAAAGCTGTGGAAAAACAACATATTTCGATACAAGCATTTCAGATATTTGTCTTTATTTGATAACTAGGGCACCACAGCTGCCTACTTTCCACCCCCCCCCCTTATACTTCTCTGATCCATCCTCATCATAATCCTTTCTTGGTAAATTCCATCATTACAATTGCCTATTGTTGGAGAATCTTGGCTCAGTTTCAGATATCTTGTTTCTGTCCACATTTCCCTCTTTTCCTATGGCTTTAAATATTTATGTAATCATGACTACAAACTTTATGCATTCAGCTAAGACCTCTCGCCACACTCTAGGCTTTTATGGCCAGCTGTATCCTTTTCATATCCACTAAATCTTTAAAAGACACCTGGAGCCTAACACGTCTAAATTGGGGCGCTGATCTGCTCTATCCCGCCCTCTCAGGTCTGCCTCTTCTGCAGTTGTCCCCATTCTTCCCTTTTCTCAGGCCACACATGTATATACTTCTTGGGTTTTCGTATTAACATTCAACGTGAGCGTGAATGTGTGAATGTGAAAGTCGCTCAGTCGTGTCCGACTCTTTGTGACCCCATGGACTGTCCATGGAATTCTCTAGGCCAGAATACTGGCGTGCGTAGCCTCTCCCTTCTCCAGGGGATCTTCCCAACCCAGGGACTGAAGCCAGGTCTCCCACATTGCAGGCGGATTCTTTACCAGCTGAGCCACAAGGGAAGCCCAACATTCAACTTAGTGTTTCAAAAACAAACCAACTTAAAAATTCTGTAATTTCCGAAAAATAAATGCATAATCATGAAAGTAGTAAATTATCTAATGTGACATAATAAACAAGATAATAGAATTCTAACTCATATTGTAGAGATGTTTAGAGGAAAGATAAAAATGCTTTTCATAAAAAGGTATTTATTATTTTAAATACTCAGTACCGAGGCTTTCCAGAGTCTTCCTTGAGTGGGGCTGCAAAGTGAAAAGGGGCTTTGGAGGCAACCAAATGCCCCTTTAAAGGACACTCCCTCCTTGTGCTATTTATTTTCTCTCATTTATTGATTTAACAACTATCACTTGAGCACCTAACTCTGTAAAGTATATTTTTCCTAAGGCTGGGGAGACAGGGATGGACAAAACCTAAAAAGTTCTTGCCTTCATAGAACTTATATTCTTGTGAGGAAGATAGGCAATACTCAAATGAGTAAAATAAAATCATAATGTAAAGGCAGCACAAATGTAAAGAGGGTTCTATTTAGATGTCACCAGGGAGGGAGACTTTTAATAGATGCCAGGTGGCTCAGCGGTAAAGAACCTGCCTGCCAATGCAGGGATGTAAGAGACATGGGTTCGATCCCTGGGTCGGGAAGTTGTCATGGAGAAGGGACCCACTCCAGTATTCTTGGGCTTCCCTGGTGTCTCAGATGGTAAAAAATCCTCCTGCACTGTGGGAGACGGGTTTGATCCCTGGGTTGGGAAGATCCCCTGGAGGAAGGCATGACAACCCACTCCAGTTTTCTTGTCTAGAGAATCCCCATGGACAGAGGAGCCTGGCTGGCCACAGTCCCTGGGGTCACAGAGTAGGACACGACTGAGCAACTAAGTGCAGCACCCTGTACATGTAAAGCTGTTATAGCCAATTGACACGCATCACTGAACAAAACAAACCTTCTCTCGTGAAGCTCAGAGCAGGAAGAAATAGTAATCAACAGATGTAATAAACAGAAACGTTGCTTAGCATAGTAGATGAGAACTGTAATGGGAAAAGAAAAAGCTGAGCAAGAAAGTGAACTTAGAAATGCCAGGATAAATGAGGAAGGTACATTTCCAAATAGGATGGAAAAGTGAGTGAAGGACGTCTGAATGTGAGCTATGCGGATGCAAACAGTTAACATTCTGTGATTGTATGTGATATGGACATGCTTTATATAAAAAATATATTTATATTCCAGGTTGACATATACATAATACGTGTGTTACGGTCACCATTTCCATTGGGGAAAAAAATGTTTTCTTTAAGCACCTTAATGTTTTCTTTAATCTATTTTACATTTTTAGTAAATAAAATATTCCTGATCTTCACTTGAAAACACTCAATATTACTTTCTCAGAGATGAATGGAATAAAGTATAGGTAAATAAATACATGTGCAAATTCTTCCCACATAAGGCTCTTGCTGACTAGCTTTAAAGGATAAGTTCATTTTTCCACACACAAATGGAAAGGGGCTCATGATGGATGATATGTACTTATCTGCCTTTGGAATTCAGATGTTACAAACCTGCCTTTGGAGACAGTGGTCAATGTGTTGCCTGCCAAGAGAAGAGACATGTAAGCATTTTTACAGCCATTATATTGGACTCCAATTTCCTTCACTGTCTCTGTCTATAATATAAATGTGTGTGCTTGTGTACAAAATCACTTTGGTTGTGTCTGACTCTCTACAGAGAGTGTGTGAGTGCGTGTATGTGTTCAGTTACTCCATCGTATCTGACTCTTTGCAACCCCATGGACTTTCTTCCTTCCATGTCTTTCCATCACTTGATAGCTCATTTATTTGTGTGTGTGTGTGTGTGTGCTCAGTCATCTCCAACTCTTTGTGACCCCCAGGGATTATAGCCTGCCAGGCTCCTCTCCACGGGATTTTCCAAGCAAGAATGCTGGAGCAGGTTGCCATTTCTTACTCCAGGGGATCTTCCCGTCCTAGAGATCAAACCTGCGTCTTCTGCATTGGTAGGCAGATTCTTTTGCCACTGAGTCACCTGGGAAGCTCACTTATTTTTAGCACTGAATATTATTCCATTATTTGGATGTAGCACAATTTATTTATCCATCCTAGTACTGAAGAGTATCTTGGTTGCTTCCAGGTTTTAGAATTATGAATTAAGCTTCTATAAACATCAGTGTGCAGCTTTTTGTGTGAATATATTTTCAGGTCCTTTGAGCAAATACCAAGGAGTCTGGTTGTTGAATTGTGCATGGTAGTAGTATCTTTAGCTTTGTAAGAGAGTGCCAAACTGTCTGCCAAAGTGGCTGTACCATTTTGCATTCCCACCAGCAACGAATGAGAATTCCTGTCATCCTTGTCAGCATTTGGCGTTGTCAGTGCTTTGGACTTTAACCATCCTAGTAGGTGTGTCGAGGTCAGGCTACAATCTTTAAAAACATTTTAGATAGCTATTATCAGATTATATTAGTACCAGAAAAAAATTTTTATGAGTTTCATAATTAACCTTAAAGAATCTGATTTTTAATTTTAGAATAAATCAGAAAAGCATCTGGAAAAGTATCCAATCACATATAGATCCATTTGACAGTGGTGAATTTGATACCATTTGGTTAAACAGAAAATAAATCATAATTAAAACCTAATTAAGTCAAATCTTCAGCAGATAGTATTCTAAAAATATTAAGTTTTTTTTTTTTTTATTCTACCAGAGGAGGAAGGGAAATAAACCATGCTTTAAAAAGTTTTCAGGGATGAGGCATAATCAACCAACTGTTCCCTACAATAAGCTGAAGTATATTATCTTGATAGACCCCACCCATAAGCTATACTGATTTAAGGTTTTGTTTGTTTGTTTGTTTCTGCTTTATTTTATTTATAGGAATTCTCACATTGGTAGTTAAGGCAGAGATTTTAAGAGTCAGCATTTTCACGCCAAATAGTAAAATTGTTAAATGTTTAGCACAGTTTTAAAATATATACTATTCTCAAACCATTTCCAAGATAGAAGACATTTTTGCAGGGAGAAAGTGATTATTTAATTTGGCAAAACATAGAAATTTCCAGCTGAGGCACATTAAAACATTTTTACAATTGCCTCAAAGGCAGAAAATTTTCACCATTCCTTTAACTATAAAAATCTGTCTCTACTGAACAGAAATGACCAGTTTTTCCTGAAAAACTGTTACAGTGTATATGCAGTTTTTATCCATCCAAAGACTTAATATCTTTCACCCACTTCTACAGTTTAAGTTTAATGTTGATTTTCTGTATAATTATTATTTAATTTTTAAAGATTTGCTTATAAATTATTAATTAAAACACAATTTTTACACGTTTTTTAAAAAAGAAATGTTATAAATAGTAGGCATCAATAAACTTAGTTGTCCTTTTTGACAATGCACTTAGTTTCAGGTAACTTTCACATGAAACCAAATATACGAGAATGCGGATTGCAAGATAGGAAATTGTGCATGGAGCTGAAACTTATATAACAAGAGAGTCAAATGGGAATGAAAGAAATTAAAATAAAATGGTAAAAATGAAGACTCTCTCTTATAGTTTTGTCAACTGGATGGACAGAGCAAAGAAAAGATTCAGTGAATGTACAAATAAGTCAATAGAAAAGATCCAAATTGATACAAAAGAAAAAATGAAACAAGTATGTAAAGGTGCATGTGAAATAAAAGCACACTCATAAAAGTGAAATGAAAATGTAGTTTCCCCAAGTGCTGTGAGACAATAGCAAACAATCCAACACAGAAATAATTGAAGTTTCAGAGTTGGAAGAGTGAAAATGCCTGACTGGTATTTCTCGTTTCAGATCTAGCATATAAAATGCTTGGTAGTTATTCCTGGCCTTACAACAAGAAAAGGCTGGAAAGTGGAAAGTGTTAGGCACTCAATCGTGTTCGACTCTTTGCGAGTCCATGGCGTTGCAAACCCCGCCAGGCTCCTCTGTCCGTGGGACCTCCAGGCAAGAAGTGGGAGTGGGTTGCTATGCCTTCCTCCAGCTGATCTTCCCGACCCAAGGGTCAAGCCTGTGTCTCCCGCATTGCAGGCAGATTCTTTGCCATTTGAGCCACCAGAGAAGCCCCATAGACAAGGCTAGAATAACTGAAAACCCTCAACTTTTCTTAGATCTCTCAGAGAACTAAAGAAACAGGGAAAACTGCGACCCCCGAATCAAGAAAGACAGGTGAGGCTGGAGCATCACAGCCAAGATAAGCTGACCCAAAAGAGAAGCTGCTGGGGTTATGAAAGGTGCAAATAGTTTTTTAATAATTTTTTTTTATGAATAGTTGGGGACTGAGTTTGGATTCGAGAGTGCGAAATTCCTGGGGGCTGCAGTTTCAGAGGGGTGCTAAACTCTCTTGTGGTTTTGGCCTCGAGGAACCCCACCAGATTCTCACATTTTTAAAAAGCCAAGAGAAAATGTTCTCACGGCTTTGGCTGGAGGAAATGTAACCGTGGTGAACTGTGCCAAGAGTATTCTCCGTACCAACGATCTACTTGCCAAGGAATGCATCTTTACCTGAGCCGTATTCCACACGCAGAAAAGACGTTTCTGGGACGCCAGCTTCCTCCCTCCATCCTGTCTCACCTCAAGGAACAAGAGCCAGGGGAGGACTGGGTGATGGTCACAGCTCAAGGGCACAGGCCCATAAAAGGCTAGAGAAGGCCTTCCCTCCCCAGCAGACTCTGGGTCAGGGTACAGCAAGCTTTTCCAAGGCAACAGGGATGACCACAGGGTCCTAGAAGACTCTGAAGCCATCATTCAACACAGCCCAACTCCTAGCCAGATAACTTAAAACCTCATGCTAAAGCCCTACTTCCCTCAGTTCCTATTACTTGATGAGTTATTTCTGACTTTAGGTGAAGATTGTTATAGGTAAGAAAGAACATAAGCTGAAGAGACAAGACAGAAATGAGACAAAGGCCAACACTACTGAGCCCAGAGACGTACAAGAAGAATAAAGCAATAATAAGAACAACTCATCTCACTATTTGATCGCTTAGATGAAATGGACCAATACCTTGAAAGATCAAAATTACCAAGTCATAAAGTGAAATAGATTATCTGAATAGGAGTACACACCTTCAAGTAACTGAATCAATAATTAGTAATTCTCCAAAGAAGAAAGCCCAGGCCCAATGGTTTCGATGGAGAATTCTATCAAACACTTAGGCACATGACAGCAACTGTCCATAATCTCTTTGGTAAAATACAAGCAGAGGGAACATTTCCTAACACAGTCAATGAGGCCAGTAACATCATAACAGCAAAAATAGAAAAATAAAAGAAAGGAAAACGACAAGTCAGTTTCTTTCATGATCACAGACACAAAAATATCAGCAAAATATTAGCAAATGAGATCCAGCAGCATAAAAAACATTACAATACAACCTGACCAAGTAAGATTTATCCCAGGAATGCAAAGTTGAATTAACATTAATAATTAATTAATGTACCACACCATAGTAATAAAATAAAAGACAAATCCACATGGTGATCAAACTGATTCAGCAAAATAATTTGATAGAAAATGTAAGTTTTTCATGATAAAAATATGCAATAAATTGGACTTAGTTAAAATTATCTTCAATCAGATGAAGGGCATCTATGCAAACTCACAGCTAACATACTGATAGTAGAAGACTGAATTTTTTCGACTTGTGATCAGAAACAACAATGAATGTGATAAAGCACACTGATAGAACAGAAGATAAAAATCACATGATCAACAGATGCAGAAAAAGTGTCTGACAAATTCAGCATCCACTCATGATAAAACTCAACAAACTAGGTAGAGAGAGAACATATTTCAACATAATAAATTTCACATATGACAAACACACAGCCAACATCAAACTCAGTGGTGATAGTTTCAAAGCTTTCCTTTAAAACCAAGTACAAGAAAAGGCTGCCCACTTTCCCTACTCTTATTCAACACAGTCCTGGAAATCTTTCACAGATCAGTCAGGTAAGTTAAATATGAATTTCCACATGACTCTGAAATTCTTCTTCTGGGTACTTATTCAAAAGAAGGAAAGCATATGTCTCCAAAAAAACTTGTATGTGAACTGTCAAAGCATCATCATTTGTAGCATCTAAAATTTGGAAAGAGTCTAAACGATCATCAACTGGGGAAATATATAAACAAATTGGGGTATATCCATAACATGAAATGCTATTCAAAAATAAAAAGTAAAGTAATGCTACACTTATATATGTAAAAACGTGGTTGAATTTCACAAACATGATGCTATGTAAAAGAAAATGAAAGTGAAAGTTGCTCATCATGTCCAACTATTTGCCACCCATGGACTCTACAGTCCATGGAATTCTCCAGGCCAGAATACTGGAGTGGGTAGCCTTTCCCTTCTCCAGAGGATCTTCCCAACTCAGGGACTGAATTTCCAGGTGGATTTGAATTGCAAATTGCAAATCCAATTGCAAATTGGATTGAATTGCAGGTGGATTCTTTACCAGTCAAACATAAAAGATCACATACCATATAATTACATTGACATGGAATTCTAGAAAAGGCAAAACTAGATAGTGAGAAAGAAGATAAGTCCTCACTTGGGATCAAGAGTGGAAAAATGATCAGGAGCAAAGGGGCAGAGGGAACTGGAGGGTGAGGCAATTAGTCTATCCTTACTTGTGGACTTAGTTAAGTTGTTGTACAAATTACCAAAATTCATCTAAATGTACACTTAATACCTTTAATATATCTTTACCTTTAATATATCTTTAAATAACTCATTAATTAAAAAGTGAACAAATACAATAGAAAATATATAACCTTTCATGTAAAAATCTCCCCAGTCAACTGCACTTGCCTTCAATGTAATATAGTAACAGATGGTCTAATAGATGAGGGCCATCTATGTCATTGTGTTGCAAAGCTCAGAGCACCACATATTATCTTAATGTTTAGATCTACTGTCAAAAAAGAAAACAAACTCTATCAATTATTTCTAGTTGTCCTACTTAACTCATAGCCTCAAATTAAGAAGTCGAAGGCCAAGATGTTCATAGTTGTAAACAGCAGTAGCCAATATAGTCGATGCATTAGCAAAATAACGTGGCAGTCTTTGTAAGGAATACAAATATTCAACAATCGATTACGTACCTAAAACCTGCTACTGGCAAACAGAAGTGAATGTGTTGCTACATATATACTGTAATACATGATATGTGTGCTAGTGTGCTCAAGATATGGACTAGTTTACTACTGTGGGGAATATTGATGATGTTTGAATTTTAATTGCGCCCGGACGTGTTGGTGGGATTTAATCTAGACAAGGAAGATCATTCTAGATAGAGGAAACAGTGTGAGACGATCCCAAGGGTTTATTTCACAATATTTGCCTGGGAAATGATGCTTTCCTTGATGTGGGTGAAGCAGAAAAGGAGAAAATGAATAAGTATGAGAAGATAGTCTAAATCCCAAAGATATGCAGAATTGATTGTTGTGATAAGAACACTAGAACTTCTGATGTAGGCAATGAAACCATGGAGCTTCCAGAGAAGGGTAGGCATACTCATGATCTAATCCATATTCGCAGAAAAGACGAAGGATAAATTGGAGGAAAAAAAAAAAGAAGAAGTTAGAAGAATTAGGAGACTTAAGAAGAGCTACAATGGAAACAGGCAGTTTGTCAACTATGCTGATTAAATGAAAGGGTACAGGCTAGGAGGAAGTTACTGGATAGCTCAAAGATGTCCAATCTAGGTGAGAAAGAATGATGACAAACTAGAAGACAAAGAGAGAAGGTTTAGTACTGAGTTCAGTTACAGCTATGGTGACTTTGGCATGTGTTTGGAAACACAGTAGGATTTTAAAATCATTTCCCTAGATCTCCAAGTAGAGTCAGGACAGAAATCTGCATCCATAAACCATGTACATGTCAGGGCATTTGAATTTGTCAGTGAATCACATAATCACTGCTTGCCAAATGAGGAGAAAAAAAAGAAAAATGATGGATTGTAAAGAGATATCTGTTCAAGAGAATATTAGTCACTCAGTCATTTCCGACTGTTTGCCACCCCATGGACTATAGCCCACCAGGCTCCTCTGTCTAGGGATTCTCCAGGCAAGAATACTGGAGTAGATAGCCATCCCCTTCTCTAGGGGATTTTCCCGACCCAGAGACTGAACCCCCGTTTTTTGTATTGCAGGCAGATTCTTTACTGTCAGAGCCACAAGGGAAGCCCATATCTGGTCAAAGGAAGAACCAAAGAAAGAGGCTTAGAAGGTCAGAGCTAAGGGGAGTCCCCACTGCAAATAATGTTTCGGGAGCAAGAGAAAAGTTTCATGAACGAAGCCCTGGTTAATAGTCTGTATGCTACAGAAAGCAGAAAGTGACTGGAAAAAAGACAATTAATTTATCAATTAGGACATCTTTGGTCTGATTAAAGAGATAAAGTATACACATAAGAAAAGTTAAATAGCAAAGTAAGAAATGAATTTTTTAATTACATCTCATTTGATCCTATAAAGTTGTAGCTCCTAGCTTTAGACCTAGCTCTGACCTCACAAGTTCCTATTAAAATAACAGCGTAGTGCGTACTTTACAGAGTGGTAATTTTAGTCATTATCTTATTCTAGTAACAACACCAGGATTAATAAAATCATGAACTTAACAAAATTGAGGTACAGTACTTTTAGTTACTTTGCCAATTGATTAGATGTTCACTGTGATTAAAGATCTGTGATTAAAGGTTTTCCTTCAGCAAAAATTAGACATCTGTAATGACTTACAAATCCAGAAGTTTTCTGTGTACACGTTCAAAACTAGGTTTTCCCCTTTAGGTGAGAAGAATGCTGGCAACATCCTCAAATTTTCTTAAAGGCTTGAATCCTATATATTTTCAAAGACGTACATACTATGTACTGTAAATGTAAAAAAGGTATCTCATAGAAAGGAAAAAGGATGAGGAAACAGAGAATTAATTAATATGGATATGGCCCCACAAGTTCCAATGGTTCCCTCTCCCTTTGGTCTCTATATCTGCAAGGCAATGATACTTATTTGAGTCTGTAAATAAACCCATCATGTTAGATCTTGTAATTGTCCTGCACTCTGATTAAATTTAGTCTTGTTTATTTATATATTACAGTTTCAAAAGCACTTGTGTACTGCTATATACTCCTGCCTGGAAAATCCCATGGACGGAGGAGCCTGGTAGGAGTTGGCAACTGAGCGACTTCACTTTCACTTTTCATTTTCATGCACTGGAGAAGGAAATGGCAACCCACTCCAGCATTCTTGCCTGGAGAATCCCGAGGACGGGGAAGCCTGGTGGGCTGCCGGGGTCGCACAGAGGTGGACACAATTGAAGCGACTTAGCAGCAGCAGCAGCAGCAGCATGCCACTTCATTTATGTGCATAGTGTTAGTCTTTAAAGGTTAAGGTTTTTAGTGATTATATTGCATTATGCTCTGAGTTTTCTAAAATAATCGTAGACTACTTTTTATACATAAATATAATAAACATTATTAAAATTGAATATTTACAATAAATATGTAAGTTTTTAATTAAAGCAGCTTTACAACTTTCTTAATGAAGCATTATATTTCTTTGAAGCTATATTCAGCATTTTATTGACAGAAAAAAAATGTTGAAGGAATAAATACATTACTCAACATCCCCAAATAGAAAGATTCAAAATGGCCAGTTGAGAATGACGTTTGCCTCTCCTTGTTGTCACAAAAAAATAAGAAAAGAAGAAGGGGGAAAGAAGAAAGGGGAGAGAAAGAGAAGGAAAGAGAAAGAAAAAGAGAAATGATAGAAAAGAGACTGAGGAAGAGACAGAAGGAGGAAAAGGAAAGGTGGCAGGAAGAAAGAAAAATAACTTTGGAATAATAGTTTAAGGAATAAAAACTGCACAAATAAATAATGGAAAAATCAACCAGGATGGTGGCTGTGAACATAAAAGAAATTGCACCAGACTTCTTGGAGACGAATAATGTGAATGAGATAAAAAGGATGCAAATAGAGAAGGGTGTGTCAAAAGATAAGCTGAGATGGCAAGAATCCTAGGATCCAACAGTATCCTCAGTCTTGAAACCAATATAAAAAAACAAATGAGCAAGCATGAGAAATGAGGATGGAAACAAGCTAATTCAAGATCTACTTAGGAGAAACTTCCCTTGTGGCTCTCAGCTGGTAAAGAATCCGCCTGCAATACAGGGGACCTGGATTCGATCCCTGGCTTGGGAAAGATCGCCTGGAGAAGGGAAAGGCTGCTCACTCCAGTGTTCTGGCCTGGAGAATTCCATCCAGTTCACATCGCAAACAGGAGGACACAACTAAGCGACTTTCACTTTCACTGCTTAGGAGAAACTGGCCCTCCCTGTCTAACAACGGCCCCCACCCTTTCACCTGCCCTGGTGTACACAATACAAGAAGGATATTTACCCTCAGGCAAAAATCGAAGACTCTTTGGAAGGTGATGAACAAACTAAACAGAACTGTAACAGCTAGTGTGGTGGTGGACATAGTTACCACCCGTTTCCCATTCGCTCACTAAATAAAAGCCAACCACCGGCCAAATGCTGCCTATGTTTACAGAGATCCCAGTCAGCTGTTTTACTGCCTCAATTTAAAACATGAATGGAAAATCAAGGAATTTGTCCTAGCAAGAAAGAGAAGGACCAAGGTAAATAAAAAAAGTAAACCAGATAATTTAGAAAAATAAAGTTTTAAATATACTAATTAGTATCAGGAAAAGTCAAGAGGCTCTTTCATTCATAAATAAAAATAGGATACTATTGAAAAAGATATAATCAAAGGAGAAGATTTAAAATAATAAAGATCAAAATTTAAACTGTGAATTCAAGGATTGCAAAATAAAATTGAGAAAATCCACAGAATGTAATGCAAAAGACTAAGAAAAGACATTTAGAGAGAGAAGTGATGACAAAGGTGAGTGTATGCATTAAAAAATCCAAAAGTACAGAATTTTTTAATGCAGAAAAAAATTATCAAAGAAACAATGGCCAAAAAAAAAAAAAATTCAGAACAAATACTTCAGTCAGTTCAGTCACTCAGTCATGTCCGACTCTTTGAGACCCCATGGACTGCAGCATGCCCGGCCTCCCTGTCCATCAACAAGTCCCAGAGCTTGCTCAAACTCATGTCCATCGAATTGGTAATGACATCCAACCATCTCATCTTCTGTTGTCCCCTTCTCCTCCTGCCTTCAATCTTTGCCAGCATGTGGGTCTTTTCCAATAAGTCAGTTCTTTGCATCAAGTGGCCAAAGTATTGGAGCTTCAGCATCAGTCTTTCCAATGAATATTCAGGACTGATTTCCTTTAGGATGGACTGGCTTGATCTCTTTGCAGTCCAAGGGACTCTCAAAAGTCTTCTCCAACACCACAGTTCAAAAGCATCTATTCTTCCGTGCTCAGGTTTCTTCATAGCCCAACTGTCACATCCATAGTGACTACTGGAAAAACCATAGCTATGACTAGACAGACATTTGTTGGCCAAATAACATCTGCCTCTTAGTATGCTGTCTAGGTTGGTCATAGCTTTTCTTCCAAGAAACAGGTGTCTTTTAATTGCAGGCTACAGTCACCATTTGCAGTGATTTTGGAGCCCAAGAAAATAAAGTCTCTCACTGTTTCCCCATGTATTTGCCATGAAGTAATGGGACCAGATGTCATGATCTTAGTTTTTGAATGTTGAGCTTTAAGCCAGCTTTTTCACTCTCCTCTTTCACTTTCATCAAAAGGCTCTTTAGTTCCTCTTCACATTCTGCCATAAGGGTGGTGTCATCTGCATATCTAAGGTTATTGATTTTTTTCCCAGCAATCTTGATTCCAGCTTGAGCTTCATCCAGTCCAGCATTTCAGCATAATGTACTCTGCTTATAAGTGAAATAAGCAGGGTGAAAATATACAGCCTTGACGTCAGTCAGTTCAGTCGCTTAGTCGTGTCTGACTCTTTGTGACCCCATGAATTGTAGCACGCCAGGCCTCCCTGTCCATCACCAACTCCTGGAGTCTACCCAAACCCACGTCTGTTAGGTCGGTGATGCCATCCAGTCATCTCATCCTCTGTTGTCCCTTCTCCTCCTGCCCACAATCCTTCCCAGCATTAGAGTCTTTTCCAGTGAGTCAGCTCTTCGCATGAGGTGGCCAAAGTACTGGAGTTTCAGCTTCAACATCAGTCCTTCCAGTGAACACCTAGGACTGATCTCCTTTAGGATGGACTGGTTGGATCTCCTTACAGTTCAAGGGACTCTCAAGAGTCTTCTCCAACACCACAGTTCAAAAGCATCAATTCTTCGGTGCTCAGCTTTCTCCACTGTCCAACTCTCAAATCCATACATGACTACTGGAAAAACCATAGCCTTGACTAGACAGACCTTTGTTGGCAAAGTAATGTCTCTGCTTTTGAATATGCTATCTAGGTTGGTCATAATTTTCCTTCCAAGAAGTAAGCATCTTTTAATTTCATGGCTGTAATTACCATCTGCAGTAATTTTGGAGCCCCCCAAAAATAAAGTCTGACACTATTTCCTCATCTATTTCCCATGAAGTGATCAGACCAGCCTTGACGTACTTCTTTCCAATTTGGAACCAGTTTGTTGTTCCATGTCCGGTTCTAACTATTGCTTCTTGATCTGCTTGCAGATTTCTCAGGAGGCAGGTAAGATGGTCTCATATTCCCATCTCTTTAAGAATTTCCCACAGTTTGTTGTGATCTACACAATCAAAGGCCTTGACGTAGTCAATAAAGCAGAAGTAGAGGCTTTTCTGGAACTCTCTTGCTTTTTCTATGATCCAGAGAATGTTGCCAATTTGATCTTTGGTTTCTCTGCCTTTTCTAAATTCAGCTTGAAAATCTGGAAGTTCACAGTTCACATACTGTTGAAGTCTGGCTTGGAGTATTTTGAGCATTACTTTGCTAGCATGTGTTCAGTTCAGTTCAGTCGCTCAGTCGTGTCCGACTCTTTGCGACCCCATGAGTCGCAGCACGTCCAGCCTCCCTGTCCATCACCGACTCCTGGAGTTCACTCAGACTCAAGCCCATGGAGTCAGTGATGCCATCCAGCCATCTCATCCTNTCTTTTAGGATTTGAAATAGCTCAACTGGAATTCCATCACCTCCACTGGCTTCGTTTGTGGCAACGCTTCCTAATGCCCACTTGACTTCTCGTTCCAGGATGTCTGGCTCTAGGTGAGTGATCACACCATCATGGTTATGTGGGTCATGAAGATCTTTTTTGTATAGTTATGTGTATTCTTGCCACTTCTTCTTAATACCTTCTGCTTCTGTTAGGGCCATAGAGTTTCTGTCCTTTATTGTACTGATCTTTGCATGAAATAGTCCCTTGGTATCTCTAATCTTCTTGAAAAGATCTGACAAAACGTGGTCCACTTGAGAAACAAATGGCAAACCACTTCAGTATTCTTGCCTTGAGAATCCCATGAACAGTATGAAAAGAACAAATAGTAAGTAATATCTATTGAAATTCACTGTCATTATTTTCCTTTTTTTTTTTTTTTTACATACGGGCATGCAGAAGTTGGTCTTCCCAGGTGGCATGGTAGTAAAGAATTTCCCTGCAAATGCAAGAGATTCAGTTTCTATCCTTGGTTCAGGAAGATCCCAAGAAGGAAATGGCAACCCACTCCAGTATTCTTGACTGGGAAATTTCATAAACAGAGGAGCCTGGTGAGCTACAAGCCATGGTGTTGCCAGGAGTTGGACTGCACTGAGCCACTGAGCGTGCACAAACACACACAGGGGACTTCAGTTCAGTTCAGTTCAGTTCAGTCACTCAGTCGTGTCCGACTCTTTGCGACCCCATGAATCGCAGCACGCCAGGCCTCCTTGTCCATCACCAACTCCGGAGTTCACTCAGACTCACGTCCATCAAGTCAGTGATGCCTTCCAGCCATCTCATCCTCTATTGTCCCCTTCTCCTCCTGCCCCCAATCCCTCCCAGCATCAGAGTCTTTTCCAGTGAGTCAACTCTTTGCATGAGGTGGCCAAAGTACTGGAGTTTCAGCTTTAGCATCATTCCTTCCAAAGAAGTCCCAGGGCTGATCTCCTTCAGAGTGGACTGGTTGGATCTCCTTGCAGTCCAAGGGACTCTCAAGAGTCTTCTCCAACACCACAGTTCAAAAGCATCAATTCTTCAGCGCTCAGCCTTCTTCACAGTCCAACTCTCACATCCATACATGACTACTGGAAAAACCATAGCCTTAGACCCTACTAAATAAAATAAATAAATGAACAAATATTTCTTTCATGTTGATGTATGGCAAAACCAATACAATATTGTAAAGTAATTAACCTTCAATTAAAATAAATAAATTTTTTTAATTAAAGAAAATAAAAATTGAACCCATAGAGATAGCATTCCCCTTATTCCTCCAGCTCACACAGACACATCTTTTGTTTTTTTGTCTTTTGTTTCTTTCTAAGCCATTGAGAATATAGATTAGAAAGCAAGGGGTAACAGGAATAGCCCATTGATATTATAACTGATAACTCTGGAAATTCACCTAGTACCATCCCTTTCATTAGCTCTGTGTTAAACATGTCTCTCATGGAAAATGTAGAAACCTATTTGATTTGAAATCTTAGAGCTGTAACAATTCCCAAACATTGGTTTGTTTAACCCAATGATTTAATCCAATGATTTTTTTCCATGTAATAGGGTTATACATTCTCATGTTGTATGACTTGCCAATTCATTCTGTGATGAAACAAATATATGTACCTATCTCTTTGAGAATAGTGTTTTACATGCTTTACTCAATTTTGCTGGAGTTGTTTGCTAACTAATACCTAGACAACCAACTTCAAATAGAACATGTATTTCATCTTCTTATTTAACAGACTCGAGCTTCCCTGGTGGCTCAGAGGTTAAAGCGTCTGCCTGCAATGCAGGAGACCTGGGTTCGATCCCTGGGTGGGGAAGATCCCCTGGAGAAGGAAATGGCAACCCACTCCAGTATTCTTGCCTGGAGAATCCCATGGATGGAGGAGCCTGGTGGGCTATAGCCTGAGCGACTTCACTTCACAAAGGGGGACTTAATCCCCTGACTCCTTGAATGTGGGCAAGACTTGTGATATCTGAAGATAAAATACAGCAAAGGTGATAGGATGTCTATCCTATAATTGCCTTATTAAGACTCCATCTTATTAGCAATTTGGGTCTCCAGACGGTTTCTCTTGCTGGATTTGAAGAAGTTACTGGCCAGTGTTAGGACACTCTTGTGGCAAGAAGCCATTGCTTGATACTGGTGGCTAATAGAAGCTTCAAGTTTCTAGGTAGCAAGAGGTGAGTTCCCTCAGACTTAAAGTCATGAGGAAATGAATTCCTCCAACAACAACCACCTCAGTGAAATTAGAAGGAGACCATTCACCAGGCAAGCTTTGACCAGTCCTGGCCAACACTTTGCTTGAAGCCTTGCAGACACATTCTTCTAAACCATGCCTGGGCTCCAGGAGATAGTGAAGGGCAGGGAAGCTAGGCGTGCTGCAGTTCATGGGGTCACAAAGAGTTAGATGAGATTTAGCGACTAAACAATAAGACTCCTAAGGTGATAAATGGGCCCGTTACTTTAAGTTTCTAAGTTTGTGGTAATGTGTTATAGTAACAGAACAATCATACAGCAGAATCAAATCTAAAATAATATGTGTGTGTGTATGAGTGTGTAAGTATGGAATATAGTACAGTGAACAGGATTTTTCAAAATTCTGTGAAACACACCTCTATTATCTATCTACCTAGAAACACACAGAGAGAAAGAAAGAGAGAGAGATTAAATTTATAATCATTAGTCATTAAGTTCAATGACTTCCCACTTAGGGCTGTAGAATTTTGCAGTGAGTAGATCATGGGGAACAGCGATAAGAGACAAGGTTCTTGCCTTCCCATACTATCTTTTCTGGTTGAATTAGTGACAACAGAATTAAAATATGTATTTAAAAGCTACTATTTAATATTGTTGAAAGAAAATATTTCATAATTATGATTTCATATTATAACTGATGCATGAGTTTCATTTAGAGATTTTTGCCTCTCTTGCATAAAATCTGCATTGTATAACTTGAGATGGTCATAAAGATTTTATAAAGACCACTTACTTATAAGTGAAAGATACTAAGACTAATCTTACATTTTATCTTATAAATTAATACGACCGTGAAAAACACCCTCAATAATTATAGAACACCATCTGTTTATTTGTGCAGCATGTAATCATCATGATATTTTCACTGTTTAGTCATTGTTTACTGATAACAAAAGTAATACATCAGGAAAGTATCTTTGAAAGTCATTACTAGGGCATTTTAAGAACACATCACATTAAATGCACTTGATTTTCCATGAGTTGATATTTCTGCACTTTAGAATGTTGCAGACAATAGTCTTTGATGATTTTAATCACAGAAAACCAGAGATATTTAAAGGACCATTGCTAAAGAGGAAAGGACAGATCTGCATGAGTCATTCGTTCAGCCTCTAAAATAGATCAAAGAGGCATCCAAAAACGAACTGCTATTTACTGCTCTGAAGGCAGTCGTGGTATTCAGCTGACCACAATGTAAACTTTCCTCCAGCTGTGTGAAATGAGCGTTACTTACTGAGCTATAGAAAGGAAGGCGAATGCAATGCAATTTTAGTGCCACCTATTGTTATCTTTCCAAAAATAATTCTTAAAGAGTGTAACAGAATTTCATAAATCAATCATTTTTTAAATAAATTCATTTAAATTTCCTTAGCTCTGTCCTTTATAAGTGAATTTTTGACATTTTCCCAAATCCCCCAAAATAACAGCAGCAACAAAAAAATACCAAGGAGTGTTCTATGTTGGCACTGTTTTGTCTAATCCCATTGGTGTCCAAAACCAGTGATGTAATAAACCAATTTCCATTTATTACTTTCTTAATGCCATTGACTTTTATAGGCTGAGCTATGTCTAGCCATCTTGATGAACTCATACAGATTCTATACTTATCATTGATTTTATGGAGCTGGTTCCCTATGTAGAAATATATCTCAAAAAATGACTATTTTTCATTTCTTTTTCCAATCACTATACTTGTATTTATTTTTCTTTTTCAGTTTCACTGGCTACGATGTCCAGTAGAATGATCAGTGATAGGAGGGGTTCATATTGTGTTGCCTTTAATATAGATATTTCTCAAATCCTGCCATTAAGAACGGTGAGAGCTACTGATGTTCACTAAATACAGTTTGCTCAGATTATGAAAGGTCTCTTTCAGTATCAGGTTATTAGAAGACTATTTTCATGATTATGTATTGTATTTTATGCATTTTATTCTTCTACATCTGCTACAACTATTACTGTTGGCTTGCTGTCTTTTTAACCACTATTTGGTTATAAGGTGAAGCATTTTAATTGTATAATTTCTATTAGGTTACATTTTATTCCTGGAAATCATCTCTAGAATTTCCACTGATCTTGTAAAATTAAGCATGCAAATTGATTTATTTAGTCTATATTCTCAAATAGTCTGACTTTGGGATTATGTATGTCTTGAAAACCTTGCAAAATTTCTCTGTAAAATCACCTGGTCACTTTTAAGGATTGTGGGTTTCATTACTTAAATGTATACTTGGATATTTAGTTTTTATTCTTTTATCATTTTGAGAAGTTCTATTTTTCTAGGAAATTGTCATTTCATTTTTACTTTTAAGTATCCTGGCCTTAAACTCTCCATAGCATTATATATATATATATATATATATATATACACATTTCACTCTCTTTGTAATTACAGCTAATTTTATTTTCATCTTAATATATTTATTTCAATTGTTTTTTGATCAGTATTTCCAATATGACTATTTTCAGTGCATTCAAAGATTTATCTTTTGTGCTCCTGATAAGTTTTATGTTTTATGTTTCTTTAACTATTATTTTAAGTTAATATTATTTCAACTTATTCAAATTAATTATTTGTGTTCTTTTTTATAGTTTCTTGATATAGATGCTAGCATAATAATTTCAGTATTTGTTTTCTTAATTAAATGCACTGAGGATACAGATTTTCATATAAGTGCTCGTTTCACACAAGTCTTGAATTACTTACTTTTGCTGTCATTTAATCTAAAAATAATCCATAATTTCTTCAAGTTTTATTATTCACTGTATAAATTATTTAGAATAGTGATTTTTATTTTTAAATATAAGGTTATAGTTCAACTCCCCTTTAAAAGCTGGTTTCTCAATGAATCGTATTATGCCCAGGAATGTGATCTACATAATATAATCTGACTGAAACTTCCTTTGTGGCCAATTACATGACAATTTTTGTAAATGACTCCATGTGTAGTTAAAAAGAATGAGTTTCTTTGGATATGAGTCTATATAGGCCTATTAGAGTAGGTTTTATCAGCAAGATAATTGATTTCTCAAAGTACATCTCATTTAAGTTGTTTAACTTTCTGAAAGATAAGCACTCATATTTTTATTATGACCTTTTCAACTTTCTGTATTTTCGTTAATTTTTTTTTTTTTTTTACTTTATATATCTTTGAGGCTCTGTTGTCTGATTCATGTTGATTCCTGTGTTGATGTAGTTTGGGGCTACATTTTCCTTTTTATGAGAAAAAAGATTTTTATTAGTTTCTGTACTGTTTTCCCATAGCTACTCTACCAAGTTACCACACGTTTGGTGGCTTAAAACAACCAAGTGGTCTCTCACAGTTCTGGAGTTCAGAGGTGCAAAATCAGTCATTGCTATTTAGTTGCTCAGTCATGTATGACTCTTTGCAACCCCATGGGCTGTAGCCCACCAGGCTCCTCTGTCCATGGAATTTCCCAGACAAGAATACTGGAGTGAGTTGCCATTTCCTTCTTCAAGGGATCTTCCCCACCCAAGGGTCAAACTTGTGTCTCCTGTACTGGCAGGCAGATTCCTTACCACTGAGCCACCAGGAAAGCCTCCAAAATCAGTACTTCTGGGTCAAAATCAAAGTGATCAAAGGGAAGGCCACACTCCCTCCCTTAGGAGTTCTAGGAGAGAATATGTTCCTTGCAGCTTCTTATGGCTGCAAGCCAGTAGACCTTGGCTTGTGGCTGTATCACTGCAGTCTCAGCTTCTGTTCCCATTTGCCTCCTTCTTTCCTATCTCTCTGTTAAATTCCCTCTGCATTTGCTGTAGAGATGCTCGTGATGGCTTTCACAGCTCACCTGCCTTGCTGTTGTCATTCAGTAGCAACGGGCTCTTTACTGCTCAATGGGACAGCAGGACAGGCTTCCCTGTGCTTCACTATCTCCTAGATTTTGCTTAAATTCATATCCATTGAGTTGGTGACACTATGCAACCATCTCATCCTCGGTCTCCCCCTTCTCTTGCCCTCAGTCTTTCCTAACATCAAGGTCTTTTCCAACGAGCTGGCTCTTTGCACCAGGAGGCCAAAGTACTGGAGCTTCAGCTTCAGCATCACTCCTTCCAATGAACACCCAGGACTGACTTCCTTTAGGATGGACTGGTTGGATCTCCTTGCAGTCCAAGGGACCCTCAAGAGTCTTCTCCAGCACCACAATTTGAAAATATCAGTTTTTCAACTCCCAGCCTTCTTTATGGTCCAACACTTACATCTGTACATGACTACTGGAAAAAACCATAGCTTTGACCGTACAAACCTTTGTCAGCAAAATGATGTCTCTGCTTTTAAATACACTCTCTAGCTCTGTCATAGCTTTTCTTACAAGGAGCAAGTGTCTTTTCATTTCATGGCTGCAGTCACCATCCACGGTGATTTTGGAGCCCAAGAAAATAAAATCTGCCAGTGTTTCCACTTTTTCCCCATCTATTTGCAATGAAGAGATGGGACGGGATGCCATGATCTTAGTTTTTTTAACGTTGATTCAAGCAAGCTTTTTCACCCTCATATAGAGGCTATTTATTTAGTTATTAGCCTCACTGAAGAGTTGCAGTCATAATTTCTCTTGCCTCTGAGATTCTGCTTATACTGGAAAAACCTCGGTCCACTGTTAGATAACTCTTAAGTGCCTTTCAAATCTTTGCTTAGATCTTACCATACTGCTCCAGGCAATATTTTTTAATTTTTCTATACCAAATTAACAAGTCCTTATTTGTTACCATGGTAATCTAAGCTTATTCCTCCTGTAGTCCTTAGCGTACTTCATTAAGCATTCCTCCGTAGCTGTCACTCTTGAATTCAGTGAAAGTGCCTTAAATAGCATTGCACTACTAATAGTAATAATCTAAGTTCAATAAATAGGAATTAATTGAATGGATGGAAGAACTACTAGCCTGATTTTATTTTAAATCCCAGGTTTGACAGCTAATTATCTACCCCCAAGAACATCGGATATGGTGAAGGCTTATTATTGCTGTTTAGTGGCTAAGTCACGTCCAACTCTTTTTTCGACCCCATGGACTGTAGCCCAGCAGGCTTCTCTGTTCATGGGAGTACTCAGGAAAGAATATAGGGGTGGATTGCCCCTTCCTTCTACAACGTTGAAGTCTAAAAGCTCAGAAATGTACAAAGTCAGTGAGAGGAAGGGGTGAGTGTTGGAGGGGCCAATGGGTGCTTTGTGGATGGGAAGATGAGCTACTTCAGTTTACATTTCATCTATATTGAGGATCCTATTACTTTTCTTTTGTCAAAGCTCCCAGGTCCACCCTTACCTTACATACAATGATGGCAAGTCAGGGGGAAAGTCTGAAACTGAAAACCAAGAAACTAAGATAAAGTGCTTTGGGTTCTAAAACCCTGGAAGATACATTTTCCTGGACTAGTTTGCTGCTTAAAGAAATGAGTTTGTGGCTCCAAGCTACAGGTAAACAGCTAGGCTTCATGAATTACAGGTGTACATACTGTTCCTGAGGGCCCGGAATTTAAATTCATACCACTGAACAGTTTTTAAAGGCTTTTACGCATTATTTTGTTTGTATGCAAATGAGGACTGCTAATTTCAAATGAGTCTTAACCATTTATTTAAGCAGTCCCAAAGGATCTCTACTTGAAAACAATTTGCTAACAGTTATTTCAAGTACTAGACGCACTCAGAAAATAATAAACTGTAAGTTTTAAATTAATTTAGTAACGTGGGTTTCCCATTCCGGCGGATCTCTATAATTAAAATGAATAGAAGAGTCTACTGCCCTTGCAGACTTTTTTTTTTTTTTACCTGAATTTAAGATTTTGAGTGGAAAATGTCTTAAACACAAATGTATGACGTATAATGATGAATAAACAGCCTTTACATACACTGCCCCACGTGAGCCTGGCAGCTAGTATATGACAATACACTCACCGAGTCAGGTGAACATTATTAATACAATTATTTTATAAGATGTTTAAGCAACTTGCCCCTTTGGGAGAGCTGCAGCTTGAACCTGTGACTTAGGATTTAACCATAGTGACTCTAAATAAACTTATTCACAGGATTGCCACATTGCATAATGCCAAGTGACTCTCTTTCACATCATGAGACCATTCAGTGTTCCTAATTTGCTGACCATGCTTAAAACAATTGAAGCGTTTACTGTCTTCCTGTAATAAAACTTGTAGCAGCCAACCCTCAGGATTACTATTTTGGATTTGACCAAGGTCGTTTGTATCATTCTCAGAATCCCACTATAACAGAATCGTTTTGTTTTGCTTTCCAGAGAGAGGGGGAAACACTGAACATTCAATATCAGTGATATTGAATGCAATATCACTGACTCTACCTGGATTCTCGATTTACGATGTTTGCATCAGAATTATAGGTCTACGAGTGGGAGAGATTTTAGAGTTCAATTAGCACAGTCCCTGAGTCTGCATTTAAAGACGTTCAGAGGTACATTCTAAAGTGACTTGTTAAAATTTGCCCAAGTATGTTGTAGCAGAACCAGAACATATACACGTACACACAAATTGGTCTGTTTGCCTACTCAAGATTTTCCCATAACACCTAAAAGTATCGTATGAATGTTTGCATTTTTTCAAGTTATTACTGGGATAAAGCTTTCTTCAGAGCCTTCAAAGCCTACTTAACTTCAGTAAAATAAATAATGGCTTATAGTTAAATGTGGAAAGAGTTATTTTCTGGATAGTGCTGAGCAAAACAGCAAATTTCAATAAATTTTTATTGGTGACATGAAAAAGTAAAAATAATGAGTGGTATAGAAACATTCAAAATTATACATAAATGGCTTTATTGCTACTAAATATTTAATGAAGTAAAAGTGTAAAGGAAAATTGATATTTATAAAGAAAAAATAGTCTCATGTTGAAAATTCATTGATAAAATCTTTCATGAGGTTGCCAACTCTATATCACATAATGTATGTGGGTTTACCATCTATGTAGAGCAAAGCAGTGATTCAGCTAAGTCACTTAACTTAGACATCAGCCTCCTCATTTTTAAAATGTAGACATTAAAAATCTTATCTCCCAGGGTTGCATGGTCTTCTACATCTAGCCCATCAGCAACTGAAAACAGACACCACATAGGAGGTCTCAGGGACATTTTATGGGCCAGACCTAGAAATGGCATGAGTCAGCTCTTCCCACACTCCATTGGTGGGGAGTCTCCATGTCTAACAGGGCGCTGAAACTACCAAGTTGCATATTTTGTACAGAAGGTTTCTTTTCTGTGTATTAAACACAGTATTAACATTATGAGGGCACATACTGTTAACCTCCAGAATAGCCAGCCCAGAACACTCAGCATTTCAGCATAACTGAGGTATTTCTCGCTTGAGTCTCTACTCAGGGCAGGAAGGACTGCTTCCTCACTTGCACATTCATTCAAGGACCTCAGTCCTTCCACCTTCTGCCTCCCTTTAAGACATAAGCTGCTTAAATTCTAAAGTGCATCAGAATCACTCACCGGGCTGGCTAAAGCATATCCTTTGTCCACCTCCCTGAGTTTCTGGTTCAGTAGGTTTGGGATGGGGTCAATGGTTTTTATTTCTAACAGGTTCCCAGATAATACTGGTGCTATAATATTGTAAGTTTAGAGACTGGAAATCCTGTGGTTAGCCTTGCTAAGCAGACCCTGCTCCTTCATACGTTTCTACAACCATCCACCAAATAGCAGAGAGAGACCAGGGCAACGTGGGAGAGCTTGAGGATGCTTATGGGCCCAGGTCTAGAGGCCATACATCACTTCTTCTCACATTCCATAGCTTAGAAGTCTTCGTATGATCCCCACCTATCTAGATGCAAAGGAGACTAAACCTAGCAGGATGTCAAGGAAGGTGGAAAGCATACACATGTCAGCATTAACAATCCTAGCTCCACCTGGTGGGTGCACACCATTAAATTGTTTATAATAGCAGCAATTTATTAAAATTCCTTTTAATATTTCTATTATTATTTACACAATATATAATAAATATATTTAATGTATATAGTATGTGATAAATCCATTAATATTAATATAATTAGAAAATAAATTATAGAG